>JAGDYQ010000003.1:11985139-12390139 GCA_021962125.1 Bulinus truncatus | reverse complement strand
AATGACAGAATACTACTTGTAGTGGCTGCCTTCTGGATTATGTATAATCTTACATCCGTGTGCTCCTGTTGATTCTCAATGTAGGTACTATTTGCAAAGAGAGGAAATTATTGTAATTTAACTGTTTGTGTTCTTTGTCCAGCTGGGTAGTTGATTGTCAATAAATTATCTTTTACATTTAAGAAGCATTGATTTATTTCTGAAATAGGATATTGCAGTATTTTTATCTTTTCAATTTGTTAATGTATCTATATCTATATAAATAATAGCGGTGTGGGTTCTGCGTTAAATCAAAAGTAAAATTAATAGAACAGTATTCCATTTTAAAATATTAATCATGGCTCCTACCCAATCTTGATTCAATATTTCTTTTTAAAAAATCTACAGTTTTAAATAGTTTCTGTGGTTTTTTTAGTATGAAAGCGTTAAGTCCCAAACATTAAATAATAATAATAACATAATATCATTCAAATTATTGTTGTTTTTATTACAACAGATAGCATTTTAAAAAAATCGTCAAAACAATATTAATAATGAAAATTCTCTGACAGTGAGAATAGCGACGTTTTCATCGTAACTAATTTTGTAAATAAAGTTCTTTTCAAAAGTCGATCTAATATAAAAAAAGAAATTCTGCTTATTTCTATACAAATTAAGTTCTCAGCTATCCCATTATTTCAAATTTTTTTGAAAATAAACTTTTAAAAAATTTATCCTTGAATTTCTTCAAGAAAAAGAAACAACAATAAATCAGATTTTTAATTTCGTTCATAACTTAAAAAAAATTATTTTGCAGGGTACAGCTAGTACTACGCATATTTATTATGATGGGGGGCTGAATTGAGATTTCACTGCATTTAGCCTGATATTATTTGTGATGTTATGGATTAAGTGATTATTGATAATGTTTTTCTTTTTATAAAAGTTTTTATTTAAAGTAAAATTAAAATAAAGAAATCTTATATTTTCTGTGTGATAATATTTTAAAAAAATAAGGGTATGTTAATTGGGAAGTTTTGAAAATGAACTTTAAACATGATAATGGCTATTAAATTTATCCTCAAATTAGCTCAATCACTTAATCATTAGACGAAGATTTTTTTATAACTAAGTTTTTTTTCATCACATATAAAAATAATACATTGATTACATTTGACATTTTTATTTTAGTTATTTACCATAAAATATTTTTTAACCATTTTTGTAGGTGCTATCGAAATTTAGAGCTCTTCAAAAATATTTCCTGTAAGCCATTGACAGTAAAATCTGATGGAGGTTGGATCTATTAAACTCACAGTAACTCTTCAGGAGCAATGAGTGGGGGTTGTAACAATAGCTCTTTTATATATAACAATTCACAGATGCGATAGAGTGGTGAAGCTGGACAGCAAACTACAGCTGAGTCTGACTTTTTATTATTACTGATTTGACGTCACTGGAATGGTCACAATAAATACAACATCTCTTCAAAACAGTCTCGATAATATAGTAATAAATTATGGTGTTATATTGGGTTTTTCTTTTTGTAGTTTTTATAATAGTTTTGCTTTTCAAATTCAGGAAAAGGTTACCATGTGTTTCTTGTGGACAAAATAAGAGCTCAGGTAATGGAATTGATGATTCACACAATATTAACTCAATTCCAAATCAATAATCAAATGTTAGACATCAAATCTAGTGATTTAAATTTGGATGACAATGGGGAGCATAGTTGTACCCCTTCTGTGGGAACAATTTATCCAAAGCGAATGGACCTAAAAATATGAAACTATTTCTGAAAAAGGTAACAATGATAACCTAAGTTCTGATGAAACTGAACTAAGAAAATTCCTCCTGCACTATCAGATAACAATATAGCTAAATCTAACAGTTCATGTGCAACAGGTAGAAATATGGAACATGTAAAGTAGTGAGTGGCACTTTAAAGAATGTAAATAATCAGGAACCATTTTATCAAAAAAAAAAACATACCTAAATACTGGACAAAAAAACAATTATGAGACCACAAGTCCTTCATCGCATGATATGAACTAGTGACATGAAAAGTAAAATAGACTATGCAGACGGGAAGAAAAAAAAAAATTAACAGAAGCATTTGAAGCAATGTGCATTAAGTTGTGTGAAGAATTGGGTACATGGTGGTGATTATATAAAAAAACAATTGGTCTCGTTCAGATGTAGAAGTTAAAAAACGCGGTTATGTGTTAAACTTTACTGCTTGTCTTTCTAAATGGAGTGAAAACTTCCTTGTAAATCAGCTTGAAGATGGTCTTTGGTTTCCTCTAAGTAAATTGAAAAGTTTCTTAAAAAATAGAGAAATGACATTCTTGAAAAATTTGATCTTCTTACTGAAGAAGTAATGCTTCATATTAATGAACTGAATAAAAACAATGATGTGCCAAAATGTATTTCTAGCATAAAGAAATAAAATAAATAGTAAGCCACCCTTTTTACCATTGGCTGAGTTAGCATTTCGCTATATCTTAAAATGTCTACAGGAATCCCAATGTCCTCTGCTAACATTTATTATTTATATCATAATATACCATAACTAAGACAGGACATAATCATGCATAGTAATTGAAACCTATACAGAGGAGGTAGAAAATCTCCAACCAGTGACTGTGCGTTTGAAAACTGGAAGCACATAAAAAATTGAGCTGTAGATTTATCTCATTTTATGTTTTAATAAAAAAATGAAAATCTTTAGAAGTAGTTCTAGAAATCTTCCCTAATAAAAAATACACATTGAAATTCATAATATGATGAAGTAGCAATTTGATGATCTTGGAGAAACACACACTGAAGAACTGTTTAGAAATAAAAAATACTAATGATTACTACAATACTGACAACCGGGTTTCAGGATGAGATGTCTGCTGAACATATTATTGTACCATCTTATCTCTATGTCAGAGTACTATGCAGGGCCTCTTATTTCTATGCCAGAGTACTATGCAGGGCCTCTTTATTTTCCATGAAAATGCTAAAACATTGCTTAGTTAACAGCTGTTTAGAACCCATAGGGTAAATCAATGGAAAACTCATCTCTTTTTTCAAAGCTCTTCTGAAAAGTCCTATTGACTATGTGTTTTGTTATTTTTAAAATTAGATTCACGATCTGCAAAACAATCTTCCATACATTTTTTTGCATTAAAGTATTTGGTTATGAGATGCTGGCAGTGAATTATGCAGTGATCATGAATGAAAGAATGAATTTTGGGTTAATTTTTTAGTAGACCCTATCTGTGCATGTGTTCTGTCAGTCACAAACATTTACAGTTTATCAAACTTGCTCATTACTTCATCAAGTCTATTTCTAACATCAATACCATCAGTTGCTTCTATAAGACTTCTAATTCAGCATTTCATTTTTGATACTCACTTCTGTGGATACATAGAGGACAAAAATGGTTTTGCACTGGAGAAATACAAATTTTGCATCTCTGTCTAATTGCATCGTAGGGCCTATGTGGCTCCAGTGCTATGCAGGGTCGGCGTGAGTGTTTCCGGTCATAGTCATATTTATAGAAAATGCTATATAATAGTACAGTGTTTATTGAATAGAGTTATCATAATCATTTCATAATAAAATAACTACAAGTTAAATATATATATATATATATATATATATATATATATATATATATATATATATATATATTAGGGTGGGTCAAAAAAATTTTTTTATTGAAACATTATTAAAAAGTTGTTACATCATGGTAGTACATGGAATATGTACAAATATTTGAAAACTACATAGTTTTACTACTCCCAACTTTTGTTGAAATTTTAACTATATTTACTGAGTTTTTGTGACTGAGCGTGTTAAATTTGTGCCTAGGTTATTCAAAAAAGAAATGATATGCATATAAAATTTGTGTTTTATCTTTATATGTACATGAATAACTAGTAGTTCAGACAACTGTAATAAGCATTGCATCCATTTTTCTCTCAATGTAACTGGTGTACCATGTTTTCATTATCAGATCACGCATGGTTGTTTTTATTTCATTTTTTTGATTAATTTTTCAATTATTTTATTACGTTATTCCATGAATATGAGTTCTTCTACAAGACGTGCAACTGTACATTCTGTGTTTTCGGTCAGCAGCTGAATTGCCTAAGTAACCTTTGGCAGTGAAGATGTTTTCAAGGCTATTGGTGGATGTAAAATGGAACAATACAATCTGTAGCCTTCATTCACGACGCACGCATTAGCGCATGAAGTTAAACAATTATATGACCAGGCTAGAATCCCTACAAATGACATTACCAGTAGAATTGTTCGAGTAAAGATGCAAGTGTTAGGGATAGAGGAGACTGTAAATGTCCACAATCAGTAATAATTTCTGTGCTTGAGTGGGCATTTTAGGTGGATCAAAAGACGGCAAGAAATATGCTCATAGACAATGTTGACAAGCAAAACAACAAAAATATTACAAAATCGACAGAAAAGAAAACATTCATTGATGCAGGGTGGCGAGATCAGATAGGAACCACAAATGATAACAATCAATGAGCAGAGAAGGAATAATGATATTCCAGATCAGGATGCTGAAGATGATGAACTACTTGATGCAGACTTCTCCAGCGATGAGGAATGTTCCAAATAACAAAACAGATATCAATATAAAGCAGTGGATAGATGTAAACTAAGCAATAGGGATACATGTCTTATCGTTAAAGCTGTGTTGAAGGACTTAAACATGTTAACGCCATCTACAGCTCTGGATCAGCAAAGATGTGTCGACATAGATAGGGCAGCCAAGGAACATACCCAGTGAGAGCAAGATGGTTAACAAAGCGAACAGGATTTTTGCGATCCATCTTGTTAAAGTGGGGCTAGAAACTTTTTTCTATGATACAACTGCTTGAGAACCTTGATACTGCTGATCATTCTATTATATTGACTGTGCTTAACATAACTGCTACTTTACACATCAGAAAACATTCTATTGGCTGCAGTTAGGACAATGATGAAGAAATTGGAAGGTATGCAGTAAATAAAATCATAACAGCCGCGACATAAACCAGATCATGCAGAGTTAGAATTTTCAACAAAAAATAGCCATAATCCTGAATATTGCAGCTAAATCATATGATCAGATGATTAACTGGGATCTTTTGTGCAGTGACATCCCCATCTCTGCTGGAACATATTTGTGATGATAAACTTAAACGCAACAACCCAGTATATGGATCAAAATTCCCTGTCACTCTCAAGCTGTTGAAAGAGCAATTAAAGAAGTTACTGCTGTTAGTTTGAAAGTATACGGACATTTCAAACTGTACGGACATAGCTCTCGACATGGGATGTTTACAAACAAAGAAATCAAGGGACAATCTTCAGAAAATTGAAAGCAAAGCAAGTTTCCTGTGACAATCCATAAACAGTATTATTCATATGTACATTGTATATTTTGCATGAACGATTTATAGATTTGTACAATTTCATATTACTTATACCAAACATTCTAAATGTTGTAAAATGTCATAAATTGGGGGGGGGGTACCGGGTCAAAGCAAAATCTTTTTTATTATTTAAGTTTAAGACATTTTAATATCTTAGTAATGATATAGTAGATTTAAAAATAATTTGTTCAAAAAAAAAATATTAACATATTGATATTTGTGGTGCGGCATGCCGCATCATCTTGAAATTTATGACCTTTTTGTGGCAAATATTTCTGAAATATTAATAGACTGTTTCATATAAAATGTACAATTTTATAATCAGAAAAACTTACTTTAGGGAATGTCAAAAATTACTTTTTGATAATGTAATAAATAATTTTTTATGAATTTGTATGGTGAAAATAAGCCAAAAATGCTAATTTTGAAAATTAAAAAAAAAAAGGACTATAAATTTCTTGAAAAGCCTCTGAAATTCTATAAATGCACCTCTTCTACATAAAAATTAGAAGTTTTATCAAAATCTGACAGGTGGATTTTGAGATTTTCTTGCCATAGTGAGCAAATGTCAAAAATATTTTCAGAGAAAAATGACTTTTAAGTATTTAAATTATTGAAGTTTCTGAATGATTAACATTCTGAAAATACATTTTAATTGATCTAAAAAATATTTTCTGCAATATAATTAATTCATAGTTATTATTGACATGTTTTAGTATCCTAAGAATGGAAAAAAAATGTTTTCAAACATAGTGCATTCCCCCCCCCCACGTACCCCTTGAATTAAAAAGTTGGGAGTGGAAGACATTTTCTGATTTTTACAAATTTTACATTTTTGCAATCAGTAGGATCATAGGCAACTTTTTGAATATGTTCAAATTCCCAACTCCAAAAAATTTTTTGACCCACCCTAATATATATATATATATAATCATTTTTATATAGAATTGTATATGTTGTTTGTCTAATAATTTATAGAAATATATATATCCATGTTCATTTGAGCTTAGTGCCTAGCATGAGAAACATCTATTAGATTTTTCTCTAAAGATTTATGGCAGAAGCAACACTCCGCCTCATCCCTGGTTGTATGGTATGTCAAAGGAAGCTGTGTGAAAATATGCAACCTAGTATTATCTGGATCAAAATTGTTTAACCCTTAAGAAGACTTTGATGGATGGCAAAAGCAGAATAATTCTGTTCAAACTATTTTGTAATAAATTATTAAGATCTTAAAATTTAAAACAAGCAATTTAAGTCTTTTCCGTTTCGGACAAAGGACATTTTAGAGCATTTTCGTGTCGCAGTGGCAACAGCTACGCTGGACAAAATCCGTATTTTTTTCCCTGTTACAGCCATAGATTTTGCTCCTGCGTATAGGTTTTGATAAATAGAGAGGGAAGTAATCATGTTGAATAACTGTTACAAAAATAAATAATGATTACGCCCCTTTGATTAGCTTTTATTATTTATATTTAAAATATAAGCTAAAACGGTACTTAAAAAACTCTTATATTCGGCCCTGAGAGGTCAGATCCTTGAAATGGACTTTTGATGTACACTTGTGAGCCAAGACCTACAAAATGATATATACATCATGGGTCTAGGACTTATGGTTATTTGAATCTAGGGTGATGACGGACAGACAGACAAAAGCAGGGGACGGCAGAGCATTTTTTTCGAAAATGCTCTAAAAATTGAACAAGATAAAATATGTATGTATAAAAATTTTAGATGATTGTCAAAAAAGGTTTTAAATATTATTGACAAAAGAAATAAACAATTTTAAAATGTTTTTTGGGAGCCACAAAATACAAGCAAGATCCTAATATATAAGCCACATTTGGGCCCGCTTGCTATGGGGATTTGAGCTCAATACCTCAACATTGCTGACTTTTCACCATCTCATCACCATTGAATTTATTGTACATCTGCTAAATAAAATTGTTTGAAACATGTAAAGTGCTAAGGTTCAATATATTTAACTTTATATTATTAATACAATAATCTCACATTTAATTTGACATGGTCACTCCCAATGATTTGTCTTTGTCCGTAGAGTACATCTTTGATTCCACCTAGTTTCTAACATTGAGTAAGTAGGTACAAATTATGCAATTCCCTAGCATGCCTTGTCTCAGAGATGGGCAATCCTTTAGCATGGCATGCCTGGATCAAAGCAGTTTGATGGAGTGTTTAGGAAACTAATATAAATTAAATATAGTAGCATTAAATGTGTTGGCCAGATCAAAGAGACTGTATTTATCCATGCCTGCTTTGGATCTATCTATTTCATAAGGGTTTTTGACTAGTGTCTCTTAGATGTTGCTACCCAGTTTTTTTCAGCAGTTCACAGCAACTCTGAGAGTGTTTATGTAACAATACACATAGATCAGATGATTAAATTAAATAAACTTTATTCAAAATTAAGAACAGGTTTTCTGATTTTCAACCCTGACATGTATAATGCAATTAATATATTTTAAATTTATTATCATATTTGAAACTCTGTAGATTTTCACTATTACATTTTATTTGAAAATAATTGGTTAATTCCAACGAAAGAAAAATTGTAAAGTTTACTATGTATATACATATTTATATATACAGTATTTGACTAACGTGACTTAATTCTTTGAACTCCTTGCGAAGCAAAGGCCTCTACCAATCTCTCTCTCAGCACACTCTGTTTTGGAAGGTCCTTTTCAGTTCTCTTCATGTTTAGTTTTGCAACTTTTCATTTCTTGTTCGCAAGGCCTTCTCCAGAAGTGGTATTTCTGCGGCCTGCCTTTCTCTGTGAGGATTCCACTGCAGAGCCATTTTGAAATGACTTCTGGAGGCTTCCTGGTGAGTGGACAATCCATCTCAATTGGGTGACTCTCCACGTTTCTGCACCAGTAACAATGATTTAAATATTGGACTGTCCACATTATGTATGAAGGTTTATCTATCTGTATATAGGATAGATACATTATTTTCTAGATCTCTTTTTTTAAAATATAATTATGTATAAATATAGATCAGTAATGTTTGAAACAAACTATCAATCGAGGCATTTATTTATATATATTTTTTTTTAAACTTCTATGCAAAACGTAAGTTGTTTTTTTATGGTTTTGTGAACTTTAAGAGTTAAGTTTTGTCCTCTTGTCATATTTCTGATAATTTTGTATGAAATATTTTCATATTCTTTTGTCCTTTTAGTGTCTCTTTTTATTTCCATATAAGAATTGTAATAAAATATTTAGACTTTCGACAAGTACTGCAAGAGTATGTAGAAAAATAAATAATAATTCTTTAAAATATCCAAAGTTTGATCTAGTTTTTTCATTCACAAGCTCGGACTATCATATCCCCATCAAGTATTTTGATTTTAATTTATGATCCATTTGATCATAGAATGCACATTTAAATTGTATCTATATATATATAAAACTAGTAGTGAACCTGGCAATCTGTAGCAAAATAAGCTATTACACAAGCATTGTAGAATATTTACATGAATAAACAAAATTGCAACCTTCACAGTTGTAAAAAAACAACAACATAGATACTAAAAAAGAAATATTTACCTTGGGGTGGGGTGACTTGTCATAGTAATTCTATGTAAATCACATGTGCTGTGTGTCCTAGTGGGGGAGTAAACCTTTTGCTAGTTATGTGACAACTAATGAATCAAAAGTTTTGTTTGATTAGTTAAGATGTAAATGTTTGATAAAGTTCTTATGTAATGACTGGCTGCAATTTTATTATCTTACATCTAATGGTTAATGACTTTTTACCTCTAGTCATTTCCAGTATTGGCCTGTTCTTTGTTAAGATTTTATTTTTTTTAAATTTTGTTTGAAATAATTTTTAAAAGTCTCCTCAAAAGTACTTATTTAATTTGATAATGATATACATTGTAATGCTTTGTGTGTTAATATTTATCCAACTTGTCTGACTTGTCAAGGTGTTAGTTATAATAGAACAAAACTTAAGAAAATTAATATGTTAAAGCAGTGGTTACATATAACTGTCGGTTGCAGCCGACTGTTGGGATACATAAAATTAAAATTTTAATTTAAAAAGATAGAGAATCTTTATATGTATAAAATAAACTCTGTATATTAAAAAACTTAGTTTGCAAATCTACAGAGTAAAAGAGAGAAATCTATAAATACAATTAGAAGTCTTTTATTCTCTTTCTTTTATCTGAGGTTTAGTTAGCAGGTGAGTCTCAAAAACAAAATAATTTTTTTGGTGGGTTGCAAATCAAAACTGTTGTCCAAATGAGTTACGAAAGTATGAAAGTTTCAGAACCAATGTGTTGAAGAATTTTTATTTTATTCAATATTATGCACAATATTTTTTTTAAATAATTGTGCCCATTTCCTGTTGATATGTAGCAAGAATAATGTGCTTTTAATTATATATATATATAAAAGTAAATTTGTTATTTTTCTTTTTTTTTTTTTAACTATGAGATCAAATGTATAAAATGTTCATTTTGCTTACTCATTACTGCCATTCCTTCTGACTAAAGAAACCCAAAACATTTATTACTATAACTAAACATACTACGTCTCATGCTTATCTTTGTTTTTTGTTTTAATTGTTTTTTTTTTAAAGAAATAAGAGCATTTAAAAATTAGTTATAAATTTACTAGTGTAAAAGAAATACATGAAATTGAAAAATCAAAGGGATTTAATACCCCCCCAATAAAAAATATTCTTGTTTTGTAAATAAATTCTATTTAAATTAAGTAATATTTCCAGCATGTTTATTATCTGAAAGATCTGTAATATAAATGTAATTTTTAAATATGTTGAAAATTGTTTATGTATGTAAGAGTTTTATTTTAGTCTGAAAAACCTTTTTTATTAAATAAATCTGGAGCACATAAAAATGGATTTGTGTAAAAGTTTTTTTTTTTATTTAGATAATTCGATAAAAAGCATAACTTTGAATCTGTCATACAGCTATTATATTTTAAAACCTCTAATATTGTTGTAATACATTTTTTTGTGAAGTCACTGTCAGGGAGGAGACCAATATATTCTCAAATGGACCCCAACTGTGGCTGAAGCTGAGACTCTAATAGTCTCCGTTACGGCCCCCTCCACCACCACCCAACCAAGAAACAACAACAACCTAACAACTGTTATAGATTATAGGTTGCTGTAAGCAACAACAACAACATCATAATAATTGTTTTTGTTATAGGTTGCTGTAAAAAAAAACACCCTAACGATTGTCATAGCTACAGGTTGCTGTAACTCCAGATACCATTACCAATATTGCTAAGGCCAATAACTAGTCACATCACGAGACAATGAAATTGGGGTTATGCACCTTGAAACAAACAGTTTCATGCCTCTGACTTCTGAGTCTGCTGATTTTGTTCCTGAAATGTATTGCTCACCATCACAGGTGCCATCGCAGAGGCAAGCAAACAATTCCATGGGTTTCCTAGGGCTTCATTTTTATCGAAGATTGTTGGGGAGTTGGGGCTTATATTTCTAGCTGCGGCTCTGCTACAAGACTCAGTGAATAGGTCTCGCCGTACACAAGTATATGTTATTTTACTTGCATATCTCTATTATTGTTACACAATCATTTATAGCTTTGTCATTTTTCTAAGAAGAGTACAAACGAACAATACATTTTCTTAACTTCGCCTAACAAAAGTGAAGGATACAGTTGATAACAAAAATATAGATGATACAGTTGATATTAAAAATATAGATGATACAGTTGATATTAAAAATATAGATGATATTGTTGATAACAAAAATATACATAATACAGTTGATATTAAAATAAAGATGATACAGTTGATAACAAAATATAGATGTTACAGTTGATAACAAAAATATAGATGATACAGTTGATATTAAAAATATAGATGATATTGTTGATAACAAAAATATACATAATACAGTTGATATTAAAAATATAGATAATACAGTTGATATTAAAATATAGATGATACAGTTGATAACAAAATATAGATGATACAGTTGATAACAAAAATATAGATGATACAGTTGATAAAAAATATAGATGATACAGTTGATATTAAAAATATAGATGATACAGTTAATGCAAAAATATACATAATACAGTTATTAACAAATATATAGATGATACAGTTGATAACAAAAATATAGATGATATTATTTATGACCATAATATAGATGATATTATTATTGACAGGGGTAGACTGGGGTGTTCAACGGCCCGGGAAAAACGAAAAGCAGCCCTATCTTCATGAATTTTATTTTTCTTATTGCATTTTCCATCCAAACCTAAGGGCCGAGGAGCTCCAAAGTAATGGGTAATTTTAAAAATTACAATATACAGTAACAAAAAAAAAAAAAAAAACGATAAATGGAATTTATAATTGTGTGTAAAATATCAAGAATGCGTCAATTCAAGTTATAAATCGATTTATTCGGACTCACTGTGATGGTTTTTATAGTATAAGCAATTTCTTTAAGCTGAGTACCATTTCGTTCACTTAAAACATCGGTTTCTGTTGACATACGCATAAAAGCTTCAAGGTGTGTGAAGACAATGAGCTTCGCAAACGATTCTTAATGTATTTCAGAGAAGATCTCTCACAAGCTACTTGGGTAGAAGGCAGAGTCAATAAAAGTGTATATGCACTTAAGAGATACTTGTATGTTTGCCCATAGAAACTGTATTTATGTAGTACAAGCAGCAAACAGGACATTTTTGCAAAAATTGCATTTTTGAAGTTTCTGCTCTTATCACAACTTGGTGTCTCAGAGTTCATGTGGCGAATCTTCAATGACGCTGTCCTCTACTGAATCATCGAACATTTGGAAAAGGTATTCGTCGGGGACAGGATTTTTAAATGTGTCCCATTTCTCCGCAAAGTCAGTTAACTAGCTCTTCTCTGAGAATTAGTCGCTGTGGCGCTTTCATCAATTTAACGAGAATACTGCTAAGGCGCTGCATCACTGATGTAGCCAAACCTTGTTGATATCCTCAAAATTCTGTGGATCAAGACAGGCAATATCTGCTTATAAGGGAATCGTGACTTTCAAATCCTTTTCAATATTTTTTACCATTTTTGTCCATGATGCAGTTATGAACTTCAATGCGAAATCCTGTCCAATGCATTATTTCCTACTACCTCGTGCGTTCTTCTCTCATCAGACATCGCTTTTGGTTTGTGTAAACATTTCTCTATAGAAGTTTTCCTCAATGAAGTAATTTCAACGAATTCTTCTTTCAACTTGTTATTAGCCCAGGAAACAAATCGTTTGGCACTGTCGAGAACACCATCGAAATCTCTTGAAATATTTTCTAACAACTTAACAAGAGTACAATCTACATTTACTGTATGCTTGCAGTGCATCCATTCCGGTGGTTTGTATCTGATTTTTACATTGAATGCGCCCGATTGTGCTGGTTCTTGTAACGTATAAATCAATTCAATGAACAATGATGAGTTTGGATTATCCGAAATTTCAAAAAAAAAGTTGAACGCACGTTCTTTGGCCCACCATCGCGTTTCCCCAATAATATTTAATCTTTGGTGTCTAGATTTCTGTTGGTGATCGACCCAAACATCCATTATTTTATACGATTCTCTAAGAACACCGCATGCGTTAAGCAGTTGAAATAGGCTAATTGAAGAGGTTGTGGTTTGAGTAGTATCACTTAGAACAAGATTCAATACATGTGCTTAGCACCAGACATGAATTTGATGAGGTGCAACGTCCACTCTGTATTTTAGTAAACCCATTGTACTGTCCTTGCATATTGGCTGCCCCATCTGTAGCATTACCGACACAATATTCAATATGTATGTTGTACATTTAATGAGTTTTGAAATAATTCAAACATACCTTTTCCAGTAGAAGATGTACAGTTTGCAGCATATGTGCTGGTGAACTTTATCTTACATATCTTATAATTATTGAACATGAGTACTTCTTTACTTGTCCTGAGTTGTATCTAATTGAACTGAAAACATACCAGCAGATTTAATTTCCTCCGAAATAGTTTTCTTTATTATTTTTCTTATTGCATCAATGATGTAATTCAATGTCGTCTTCGATATGAGGGTAATCAAATTTCATTTCCCGTATTCGATGAAGCTAGATGCATGTCTGTCATTACTTTTCTCAATAACCATATCAAGATGTTTTTTAATTATTGGGTCAAATTTTGACAAGAATAATAATATTTCCAAGAAATTTCCATGATGGATTGTATCGTCGTTTGATGTATAGGCAGCATCATTTTTTGACCGATAGCTAAGACCACGTTTTCCAATCATTTTCAGAATCTCAATTACTCTTTCAGCACTTGT
Organism: Bulinus truncatus; assembly: GCA_021962125.1. Taxonomy (NCBI): domain Eukaryota; kingdom Metazoa; phylum Mollusca; class Gastropoda; family Planorbidae; genus Bulinus; species Bulinus truncatus. The sequence continues at coordinate 12,376,394 of JAGDYQ010000003.1, read as the reverse complement.
CTCTTTTCTTGAACTTGGTGGCACCTTTTTTATTTTGCTGAGAGAATAAAATGCTTACATACATTATATAAGCTTCCACACACTTCTCGTGATATTTGCTATTTTCGTGTTCCTATAATCTTTGATGCATGTTTCAAATTCATTCCCTCTGCCGTATGCTAAGCATACTGAGCAAAATAAGCTTTAGATTCTTTACAGTATGACACCCAATTCCTTTTGATACCATTGCTTCTGAAAAATACTCGATGCGCATTTGTAAATGGTAGATCAGTTTCACTCACTTTTGGCTGTAATTAAAAAAATAATTGTAAAGTATTCTTTCGATGACGTTTGAAATTGTAACTGGTGTTTTTATCACCGATAACTGAAGTATCATTTTCGATTTAGATCTACCACTGCCAGCGTTGTTGTCATAAATATTGTGCTGTCAGTTAACTCCGTAACATTTTCTAAATGTAAGGTGGGAATCATGTTTGTTGGCACTACTGAATGCTGATTGTTGTCATCGCTTTGATTTGTGTCGGGTTGTGTACTTGTAGAAGGTGTTTGTTGAGAGACGGTGTCTTTAGTTTGAATTGGAGTGGCTTTAAATAAATCAACTAGATTTCGGCATTTAGCTCTATCTTTACCAAAAATTTTTAGTTTCTTATCTCTTAATTTCTCCGCACCACCTTTACATTTTTGAATTTATATCACTCATAACCGTAAAATATTTTATTTAATTAATTCTTCTTATTATTAACTAACAAATAAAGTAGAATGGAAGATGTAAATTAACATGGCGGTTGACCGTGAACATCCGTAGTACGGAGCTCTTTATTGACGTAAGAGTATGGCCGCTGTTGGTTTGGACATTATGGACCGCCATTTGGGTGGTTGCCTCTAATATCACCGCATATTAGTTATTAATAATTATATCACCGGTCCTGGCGGCTCACCGGTCCTGGCGGCCCGCAGGAATCTTCCCAGTGTCCCAGCGACCCAGTCCACCTGAGTCATTAGTGACCATAATATAGATGATACAGTTGATGACTAAAATATTGATGTTATAGTTGCTAACAACTAATTTCATCTACCTTGATTTCATAAAACCCCTCAGGTAAAAATTCATCACAAATTTTCTTTACAAATAGCCTAACTTTATTTTAACTAGTTCTTTTTATTAAAGTTTAAAAATAACACACATTTGGTCTTAAATATGTGTGAAAGATCAAGTGAACTTGTTTAAATAACAATGCTTTTTCATCGTCATGGTCATGGACATACTGAGAGAAAACTGAAAAATCAGCTTAACTGAAGCAGTAATTCTTTTCCTCATCGTACAACTTAAACACTTGTGACATTTTGTTTATGTTAACATGATATGTAAATTTCATCACAATCACATGTAATGAGACCATTCCCACTACGGGTACAGTTATATGTTTGTTCCCATTAAAAAAATACGAACCTGGAAATATAGTCGCAACTTAGTACACAATAAGAGAACATAGTATGGAACCTGTCTTTAAGTCTTTATGGGCTATAAAATAAGATAGCTGGTGTGGCGTTATGAGGGGCCGCCGTCTTCCGTTTTAAGGGCCATCAACAGGGGTGTTGGCAACATCCTAAACGATATTAAGGGCCACCACGGGAACAGTGTATATGTATCATATGTAAATATTATGCCATCATATGTAAATATGTATGCCATCATATATAAATATGCATGCCATCGTGTGTAAATATGTATCGTGTGTAAATATGTATGCCATCGTATGTAAATAGGTATGCCATCGTATGTAAATATGTATGCCATCGTATGTAAACTCCCCTGAGTGCATGGTCATCCTTTCTATAGAATCACGAATCGCACTTATTTATCACTTTGACAAGTGCGGTGCCTGACGCTAAAAGGGAACGACACGCATGTAAAGTGACATGGTGTGAAACAATTGTCGTTCCCCTCCCCTCCTCAACTGGTGCCATCATCAATAAGGACTATTCAGTGAGAGACACCAGTCACGTGATATTGTTTGGTTAGAGGGGATATAATTTGGCCTTTAAGGCGCCATTGTTGGTCATGCTAGTTCCAGAGTGAACCGGTGGACGTTAATACACATTTTGATTTAACAGCGAATGCATTTTGTTTGTGTGGGGGCCGAGTCCATGTAACCTATCATCGGGGCGGTACTTTGGGCGCCTCATTTGTTGTCATTGGCCACGTTAGCACCATTAATAGATAATGGGAGGGCCTATGGCAGTTAAATATGTTGTAACATGTTCGGTAAGGTGCCGGCCATGCAGTTTTGAGGTTACAAGGCATCTCTCTGCCATGTACATGCGGTAGGAGATGTGCCTTTACGGCGCCATTATTGGTCCATGCCAGGTTCCTTGGAGAACAAGTGGACATTTATGTATTTGGTTTTTAAGATAAATACATTGTGTTTTGTTCGGGGACCGAGTCCATGGAGCCTAATGCTGTGGTTCCCAATCTCTGGGCGGACCGGTACCGGTTCAGAAGACAAGCTACTGCAGGCCACCCGAAACATTAAATTATTTCCATTTGTTACTGTTATGTACTGATCTCGGGATTGTGGCGACTTTTCATTTATGAGAGTTCAACCGGAGGCTGATCAGCTGCAAGAGGCTTTAGTAGATAGAAGGTTGTGGCGCTCTTCTCTCTGTTCATCGGTACTTTCTCATGTTAAACAGAGCTTAGTGTACGTATCTGTTGTGTTTTATATTTTTCGCCTTTTTCTAGTCCACATTTTCTATCTGAGTTAAACTTTTTTTTTCATGTTACATCTCGGTCACATGAGCTCTGGAGTTAACCTAAACATTATCGAAAATGACTACGAAACCGACGCCATTATAAAGTTTCTTTGGGAAAAAGAAAAGGACAAGACAGAATAAGAGCCGTCAACATCAGAGAAACATACAACTTTTAATAGACAATACAATAGTCTTACTTGAAATATGGATGTATAGACAATACAATGAGTCTTACTTGAAATATGGATGTATAGACAATACATTGATCTTGCTTGAAATATGGATGTATAGACAATACAATGAGTCTTACTTGAAATATGGATGTATAGACAATACAATAGTCTTACTTGAAATATGGATGTATAGACAATACAATGAGTCTTACTTGAAATATGGATGTATAGACAATACAATGAGTCTTACTTGAAATATGGATGTATAGACAATACAATGAGTCTTACTTGAAATATGGATGTATAGATACAATGAGTCTTACTTGAAATATGAATGTATAGACAATACAATGAGTCTTACTTGAAATATGGATGTATAGACAATACAATGAGTCTTACTTGAAATATGGATGGATCGGGACATGTGATTACCACACACCAACCTCGCTCTGCATAGTTTGAGGCTACCGGCTAAGTAGATTAATGAAACCTTTAAAACTGATTCGCCACTTGAACGCCAAGCACCCTGGATTAATAGACCTGGAGTATTTTAAAGAAGAAAAAGGGGAACACGAAGGACAGAAGAGTCATTGCAAAGATTTCTCTCAAAGCAGAAGTCACAACTGGCAGCACATTTCAACGACAATATATGGTCGCAAAACTGACTTACCTGTGTGACATATTACGTCTTCTCAGCAGGCTCAAGCTGTCTTAACTGTTTTCGAGTTGGCAGACATAGCAGCTGCATCTAAAGCCAATCTGAAGTTGTGGGGACGGCCCGTGAACGTAGACATTTGGAAATGTTGCAAACATCAGTGTGGATTTAGGCGAGACTGAAACCTAATAATTCATTCTAACAGTTGGTGCACAATCACCGGTCATTGCTGTAAAAATAGTTCGGCGCTACTTCCTAGTCATAAAGACCAACGAGCTGTTAAGGAATGGATTCGCGACCCATTTGTCAACCAACCAGGCGAAACTAACATGTCTATGCAGTAAGAAGATCAATTGGTGGATGGCGACCTTAAAACTACATTTGAAGACAACGACTTGTGTAGTGTTCTGCATTAAAGTCATGGTGAAATACCCTGAGATAAGACACCACAGAACTTAAATCCATATTGCCATTTTCGACATTATATGGTTTTCTGCAGTAAAAGCAACTAAAAAACATTGGAATAAACTAGACATAAGCAAAACACCTCGCGTGTCCTTCTCTCCTTGTTCCCCAGATGAAACCATTTAGTTGCATAGAAACAAGCTGAAGGCAAGGCCTACGGACTTTCAAGGGCCTACAAAAGCCAGAGCATAAAGTGAGAATGAAAGTAAATTTAATAAATGTTTGTATTAAAGTAACTATACATAACCGTGTAGATGAGCACATAAGCAAGTCATGCTGAAGTGCTATATTGAAAAAATGCCAGGGAGGATAGTCGTGTTTGTCTCATCGTTGACCAAAGATACGTTTTTATCAATTTGAGTTTAGAAAAAGAAACGTTCTCCTTCAGCACTTGTTCCGAAAATTGAAAGATAGATCCGAGCTTAATATTTACATTTGGAAAACATCACCAACCTAATTCTATATTTGTGCTGTAAGCATTTCATCCACAGTTTTCTTGTTGTGAAGCATCCGTGAGAAAATAAAAACATTAGTAAATGCCTCTTTCTGATCTCATTTTCAGAAACTGCTTAGTCATTTGAAAGCAGAGATCTGTTCTGAAGAAGTTGAGCATTTCATGAGAAGTGTTGTGTAGCAGTTCACCCGTTTTCCCATCTCAGTAATAAGTCTATCTATGATAACTTTAAAAAAAACTAGTACGGAATTTTTTTCACTAGAACTCATACCTAAAACCGGATCATTACCATCCACAATTTCATCATGAAATCAGTATTGTTGCTGTCGTTTGCGTTGTGTGCATTCTTTATAGTCCGTTTTTGTGAGAGCTCTTTAGCTATATTTTCTTACATTTAAATTTATCAGATTGTATCATGAAAGTTAGAACAAGACTGTCATAAAAGCTGATGATGGTCGTTAAATCAATTCCTGACTCCTGAGGAGCTTGGTTAAAAATATAAATGTTTTTGGAGCATGTCTTCCAAATCACACACATTAACGCTGTCTCGATATGGTCCAACTTCTTTATGTGTGATTTTTGGCTTCATACACAGTAGGTATTTAACTAAACATTTTTTATTATTTTTTTATTTCCCGTACTGCCACAAGTGGATATGTATCATATCTATACAGAAAATATCAATAACAAACCTCAACTGTTAAAGAAGGTTACCCTCCACACGCCCAGTAAATCATATGTCATACTCGCATTTAGTATTTTAACGGTAATTGTGTTCTTTGTTGTTCCATGCACCGTCAGCATTTTATTTATGACTTGGAATACAGTTAGTTAACATCTCCAAAACGTGCTCTTAGTTTGACTTAACTTGTGTAAATTAGTTATGGGACAGAGGGGGAGTACTGTGGTTAGGTAAGCAATAAGTAACGTCATCTAAAGCGAAGGTTTTCAACAATACCTTTCCTACTTTTGGGCCCCATAAACAATCCAAGCCCGGGTGGCGGACCCCCCTACATAGCCCAAGGTACCCAGCATATGTGTTAAATTCTGTTCTTAAATTCTGCCTTGCATAAGTCGCATAATCATGCACAAGTCATTTCAAATATAGAAATATCTATTTAATCAAAACATCGACAATCACCTAGTATTTATTCTAGTGGTATGTCTGTTACAGTTTTCTGTTCAATTAAGTAAGGCTGTGCCTGTTTTGCACTACAGCAAGATCTTCAGTCATGCCCTTTGCCGCCAAAGCATCATGTAAATCACGCAGTTGGTTGCTACTATGTGTGGTGCTGCTTGTTTTTCCCTCATTACGATTCAAGCCAAATTTACGACCAGTCATCGTAGCATCGCCGTCCATGCACATGCCAACACATTGTGTCCAGGTCAGTCCTGATTCTTAAAAAAATGCATCAAGTATACAGAAAGGTCTGCACGGTTGTGCATCCCCGTCAGCGACTTGCAGAACAAGTCTTCAACCACTTCACCTTCCCAGCAGTATGGAATGTAAAGCCAACAATTCGGCTGCATTCGCAATGTCTGTACTTTCGTAAAACTGAATTGAGATTCTGATATGCTGAAGGCGTAAAATCAGTTGGCAGCGAACATCTTCAGACATGTCGTCAATTCGTCTGCTCACCGTTTTATTAGACAGTGGAATGGCTTTCAGTTTTTTAACTGTATTCCTTTCCTAGAACGTCTTCGCACATGTCGACTGGTGCCTGTATAATTAGATCCTCTGCAATTGTGTGAGGTTTTAGAACGCACTATTCGTAATGCTGCCAACCAAACACGACGCTCCGAAGAGCTTTCTCGTTCACAGTAGTGCAGGCCATCAGTTTGCCTTTCTGTTTCAATTGAGCTCTTTCTGCCTCTCAAAGTATTCCTTCGCTTTACAGGCAAGTTTCAAATGCACTGTGGTCAAATAGCGCCTCAATTTAGCACGCTTCATCGCATCGTTCGATAATGTTTGCATCACACGACACAAAGAGGTTGGTCAGCATCGGTTATCACTGCGGTGAAGCCGAATGGTATATATTCTGGAAAATACTTGCGCCGTTTTCTTTTTTTTGTTTTCGTCTTGGGGTGTTTGATCATCAGAATCTTCCAGGTTCTGGTCAGTTTTCTCTTCACAAATTTATCCATGCTACTAGGCTTGGACAATTTACTTACAAATATTGATAAACAAAATGACCAAAACAGTTTAGTCCATTAACTCAGATCCACAGGGAAAAAAATTGAGAGAACAAAGTTTTAGAATAGGGTTTGGTAGGTAAATATCTGTAAAAATATTTCACATTATGAAGAGGAAAATTCACATTTTAAAATTAAATCGACTACTATGACAAAACAAATACAACTCTTATCAAATATTTTGAATTGTTTACTAACATTAAAAAAAGTATTTGTCACATAAGCAAGTCACATGATAACAGAACAGCATAATAGGTTCATCAGTACCAGAATTTCACACCGTTTCTTGGCCAATCTAGGCTTGTAATTGTAGCCACTGATTAACCACACTATTTATCAACAATACATACGCCTGCTCAGATCCTGATGTTTTAACAGTGATGTCAGAGCTCAGTAAGTAGAAATATTGCCAAGATGACGTGAGTCAAAAACTCACTGCATGAAGCACATGAAGTATGCAGATCCGAGCGTATTTACATTTGGATTTTTGAACGAAAATATAAAGAAATACCAGCAAAAAGTTAAATTCTGCACTGCTGCTGTACAATATGAACATTGGCTTTAATAGTATTTTGTTACAGTCAGGCAACAATCCAACCAAGTAAGCAACCACTATATAGAAAAAATCACTACTTTCCTTAGTACTGCCACGGATACTTTGAAGCTTCTCTCCGGGATCCCGAGAGTGCGGATACGGGTAACCGCCCTCTGATCTGAGAGAAACCACATAAGATTAATGTAACTGGGTTGGAGCAGGGAAAATAAAAAAAAAACGCGTTAATAATAAAGGGAGCGAGTACTTTCTGGCTATACGTATGTATTTTTTTTGGATGGTATGTACGATAGTGGAGGGTGGGGTAAACAATACATAAGTGGGCCGAAGAGTACCAAAATATGACAGGAAAGGGGGAACAGGGGTTGATATACGTCATTATTTCGGAAACTACTGTACGAGAAAACACATGTTTGGCATTGTTGTTGATTAAAAAGAAAACAATTTGCATCACTTGGCGTGATTAATACATGTCAATAAACTGGTATCAATAACTAATTCAATACACATAGCATAAACTAATGCTTAATAAATCTGTTAGAATTAATTATACCTCTTTCGTAAATTAATCTGACTTGTTTATTATGCCAATGTTATGCTATTGTAAACAATTGCCTAAGCAAAACAACTCACTGCAAAGTACGAACATATCCAACAACACTGGAGCAATGATGCTTGGAAGTTCATAAGTAGACATCAAGAGTATGCACGATGCTCAAGGGCTACAGACAATAATAAAATATGGATGTTCCGAGCTATTTTTAGAGAAGAGCGAACTATGAAGACAGAACATACTTAACAGTTAATAGATAAAGGAATCGTTATTTTACACCCGAATTAAGCATGAAATATGTAGTTTAAAATGTTATATAGTGTAAAATGCTGCACACTTTCAGAACGTTGGTGGGGAGGTGGAGCATAGCTCGCACATGGCGCCTCAATAGCTAGCTACGGACTGGGCTTTCATGTGCCACTGTAACGTAGATTGGAAAATGTTTCAGTCTGATTGAGATACATTTATCTGTGGTGGGTGGGGGGGGGGGGAGGGTTGTTAGTGTCAAGTTAACTTTCAGTGCAGAAACATTTGAAATAGGTAAGTTGTTGAGGTTCTAAGGACTGGATATCCAACGGATATTAATGAGAAATGTAAATTAAACATTTCTTGTGATTTACAATGATTGAGGAGTGAATAACAGAGTGATAATAGCCAGTAGTAACGTTCCTATATGCTTTCAGTCACAATTCTGTTAATTTTGACAAGCCGTTGTACTGTGAATCTCGCTTTGGAAAATAATACATTCGCCAATAAACAAATTGATGAAAGTATTTATTTAAAAAGAAAAAAAAACATAGCGATAAACACTTCATATTAAAGATTGCATGAGAACTGTGTGACGCTGTTCTGGTCTTTGATTAAAGTTCGATTATTTTCCCGAATTTTTTTGCGCCGACACTGAGTCAGACAAAGTACAAACGCCGACACCGACACCGGGCAATGTACTTATGCCGACACCACCACAGGCTAAACTGCCGACACCGCCACCGGCTCACCACCCCTGCAAATAACTACAATTAAGGGGACTGGATGGAGTGGAAGGTGCTTTTTGACACGTGTGACACTTGTTTTACTATAAAATTAACTCTTTACATAATCATTAGAATCGGAAATGGAATTTTAAACAGCAGTAATTTTTTAAACTGCAATGAGAACAAGATCGTGGCTATATTTCTTGCGTTGTTTTCTGAAAAAAGGTTTTTCCAGATGAAAATAGCTGTATTGCTGAAGCGATGCTGAAGACTGACAATGATTGGACGGATCCAGTGTTTGAAGTGAAGGATTGCACTAACTGCACCACTTTGTAGGTGCTTTCAGTCGATATTGATATCAGCTTCGATGAAGTTGATCCAGTATCCTGGGATCAATTGCCGTCATTTGCAGAAGCTAAGTGCATTATTGATTCCTTTAAGGCATCATTGATGCAACTGATGTTATCATTTAATAAGTAAATCACTAAAACGTTATGTGAAATGCAGAGATTGCTTCAAGTTGTAGAAGATCACAGAGAATGCCAAATTTGAAGAAAAGTACATGGAAGTTATATAAGAAGCGTTGAACTGAAGATCATTGGTAAAGTTTATTGTATATGTTTATTATACAATGTATACTTGAATAAACAAGCAGTAATTGTTGCATATCATTATATTATATGTGTTTAACATTTAAACATATTTAATTTGTTGTAATTAATGTTTAATGTTGATTTTAAGATAATGTTTAATTTAATGTTTATATTATAAGCTAGCTTTTCCATGGGACAGATTTTTCTGTCCCATCCTATCCCATCCCATGGTAATTTAGGTCTGTCCTGTCCCATGGGATTCCCAGAATAATATTAACGTTATAGAATGCCGTTGTAATAAAAATAAGAAAGTTCTGAAAGTTTAAGTTTAGTGTCTACTGGATTGGACTACATACACAAAAATGTAAAACGACAGAATTTAATACATTTGATATTGTGAATATTCAATACTATTTTATAAAAATAAGTCTGATTACTGGCGTATCGGTTGTGCCTCCGTCATACGCAAGCGGAGATTATACATAAATGCGTATTGCTTCGGCTACGCATGGCAAATTTTTATGTAATCTCCGCCCATCTCTTAAAATCAGGCCGCACTATTGGTGTTAATAGCTTGCGCTCCATCTAGTTGTTTATACCACATCTTTGGTCGTGACGCACCAAAATGCAAACGAAACCTCTTATATGATAAAAGGTTATGTGTATTTATTTATTATTTGCTATCCGGTGTCCCACCATAAGATAAAGAACAGACTACGCAATACATCTATATACATAATCGTCTAACATAGACGGTGGTTCGACCGACAGACCTTCACACCGTGCGGTGTAAAGTATGTTCCTGGCAATAAAAGCCACATGTCTGCACGTTACAAATACTCGACACTGCACGAGTTGAAATCGTACATCGCTAAAAAAAAGTCTGAGTTCTACGTCACACCTTTGCTGAGTTAAAAAAAAAAACAGCGCGCGTCATCGACCGTCTCTTTGTATGCTAAATGAGAGTATGTTTGTGGCGCATTTTGTTCATCAAATGAATCTTTCTTGAATAAAAATGAAATGGTGGGGAATTCTAAACACAAGGATTTCTTATTAATTAATTAAGATTTTTAATGGTTGCGGAAAGGGGGGGGGGAGTCAAGCAGACGATTCGAGCTGCAACACCGCTATTTTTTTAACCTCACGTCTCTCTTTATTTTTAAATACGTCATTTAAAACATAATAAATTATAAAATTATAAAAAAAATAACTGTTGGAATGGGGGTGTAGGGTTAGGAAAGGAGCGCTTAACCGGAGGGGGGGATGTAGGGAGAAGTGTAAGGTGGTATTGTTAACCGGGTTTGTTGTATGTACATTGAGACCCACTGCGATTCGAGCATTTCTTGAGTGGAAGGGGGTTGGCGGGCGGAGGACGGAGGGAAGGATGGGTGTGGGGCTAAGTGGAAGAGAATTGGAAACAGAAGAAATAGTTGGATGCTAGATTCAAATTTTAATTGTCGGGGGTTGTTTTTGTTAAAATTCTATGCCCATAATGAGGATTATTTGGGATGAACTATATAAAGTATGAACTTATTTGATGTATTATTAAGTGTCCCTTAAATGGTTTTGGCTACAATAATCTGTTTATGTCCTTTTGGGCCACTTCGAGTAGACAGACATGCTATTTTTGTATATAGACTGATTGTTAAAGCGCTCGAATATATATCACCATTTTCAACTCCAACTGCGTGCCTAATAGCCGGTCCGGGTACCGGGCCTGTTCAGCTAGTATTTAAATGAAAAAGAAGGATTAAAAGCTTTAAAAATTAACAAATTTGGGTTACCTCAGGTACACATCAAGTCGCTATGACGCGGCTACTTTGTCCCATGCCGTGTCCCATGGGACATAGAAAATACAAATGTGTGCTGTACCATCCCATCCCATCCCATGGGAAACGTCCCATGGAGTTCCCGCGGGAATCCCATTCCCATGCACAAGCCTGATTATTAGAATTCATGTCATTAAAGAAAATACTATAAACTTCAGTCTTGATGAGCGACCTCTAAATGTAATTCAATTTCAATAAAATTTCTCATGAAAGTATAGGAATATAAAAGGAAAATTTTAACAACAATGCAATATTAAATTGCAAAAAAAAATTTTCAGCCACCCTAACCCGAGACCCATATAAGGGAAACGATGCTGTGTTTTCTTTTCACACATTCTGTATTGGCTTGAGGATATGATTATACCAGCTGTCAAGTGATACGTGCAGAAATCCTCAAAATATTAAAATATAACTTTATTCAAGGTCTAAGTTGTTCTAATTTACAGTTAAAGTACACGCGTTCATTCATCTCAGAAAATTACCAAATAATTATTTATTCTAATTAAAGTTTTGATAACTTCTCAGCTGAAAAGTACATGTATTCGTATTTTTTAAATAAAATGAACTTCTTTGTCGCCCTGCGTTTGAATTTGAAACTTACCTGGCATATATACTTTCTTAACTAGCTGACACAAAAATTGTCAAGTGAATATGTTCAAGTATTCTGTTATATCCAGAAGTTAGAACTCACTTAAAACAGCAATAGAACGAAGTCAAAAATAAAATATAATAGTCGCCATGTAAGTAAGTCATGCCATAACACATGAACATCGCCAAGTTATATAGTACTAGTCAAACGCGGCGTAGCATACGCCGCAAAGAAAGTGGGAAAGATACTGACACAATCTTTGATTCTGACACAATCTTTGATACGGACATAATGACAAAGCGAAGTATGTTTTCTGTAAAGCGAAATTTTTTTTGAAACCTTTTAAACATCTATAGCCGACGGGTGAAGACTTCCTGAAAGACACAGTTGTCCACATGGGGTGGGTTTGGACAAACGACTTTGAGTGAATGAAATGAAGGAATTCTGGAGAGAGCAATATACAAATGTCCATGACCGAAAACAGGCTTTGGAATATACAGGCATATTTATCGTCATGGCAAAGGCTAATCTAACAGGGAATTGTCTGCGCGTTAAGGAAAAAGGCAAATTTGAATCTGATTGTGTCAGAGATATCCGGGGAATAAGGACAGTTTTTGAGGTAGCAGCTGAAATAGTTTTACCCTCCAGTACGTTGTGGTGAATGCTGGTAACAGTCAGTCTAGTGCCATTACAGAGACCTCTTGCTGGCATGATGTTTCTGACAAGCATGACGACTGAACCAATTTTAATTTTGAGTTTATGCTGAAGCATGCCAGTAGGTGTAAGACTGTTAAGAAATTCTTCGGGGAATGAAAGTTGATCTGCGGGATCTTCTGTGACGATGGAGTCAAAGCTGGTAAAAGTTATTTCGTCGATAGGGATAAGTTTCAATACTTGTTCATTCAGGTGCAGGGAGTCTTCGTTCGTGACACTTAACATCAGTTATTTATGATCTACCTGCAACACATCGATTATAATATAGATCTTTTAAAACGTCGAAGTGAAAAAATAACGGACACAACTTAAAGAATGAATGTGTTGTTTTTTAGTTATTCGTTAATGATCTAGAATTACAGATATTTTGGAAACAGTAATGACTTCAATTCAGATTTTTTAATGTATATTTACCAAAAAATAAACAAACTGCCTCTATTAAATTTCATTTCGTCTTTCTTGATTCCATTTAATTGCTAAATCATTTTAAAATTAGTATTAGTCCTTATTAGTTATCTATCTCATTGAAGTGTGTGTGTTTTTTTTTAATGGTAAAGAAAGCATGATTCCCAAACATTCTATAATTACTAGTACACACATTCTCATAATGACAATTTTAAATTACTTTTTATTAAAAATATGCACACATTATACGCTGACTAAATAACACAATAAAAAGGAAAATGAAGTGAAGCCAGTGATTCATAATTTCTTTGTATGAGGGGTTGGCAAAATTTGTAAGCAACCAGGTGACAGATAGGTTAGGCGCGGCACTACATACAAAGGAAGTGTACAACGGCATCCTTTGTACTTTAGTAAACCAACCTACATATCGTAACATATATTTAGCATATCTTTTTCATATAAGGGCCAAATATTTTATACTCCACCCGTCAGCCCCGGCCACCTTAACTAGGCACAGTTTATCACAGGTATGAAACAAAAACTACATCACAGTTTATCACAGGTATGAAACAAAAACTACATCACAGTTTATCACAGGTATGAAACAAAAACTACATAACAGCTTATCACAGGTATGAAACAAAAACTACATCACAGTTTATCACAGGTATGAAACAAAAACTACATCACAGTTTATTACAGGTATGAAACAAAAACTACATCACAGCTTATCACAGGTATGAAACAAAAACTACATCACAGTTTATCACAGGTATGAAACAAAAACTACATCACAGTTTATCACAGGTATGAAACAAAAACTACATCACAGTTTATCACAGGTATGAAACAAAAACTACATCACAGTTTATCACAGGTATGAAACAAAAACTACATAACAGCTTATCACAGGTATGAAACAAAAACTACATCACAGTTTATCACAGGTATGAAACAAAAACTACATCACAGTTTATTACAGGTATGAAACAAAAACTACATCACAGCTTATCACAGGTATGAAACAAAAACTACATCACAGTTTATCACAGGTATGAAACAAAAACTACATCACAGTTTATCACAGGTATGAAACAAAAACTACATCACAGTTTATCACAGGTATGAAACAAAAACTACATCACAGTTTATCACAGGTATGAAACAAAAACTACATCACAGTTTATCACTGGTATGAAACAAAAACTACATCACAGTTTATCACAGGTATGAAACAAAAACTACATCACAGTTTATCACAGGTATGAAACAAAAACTACATCACAGTTTATCACAGGTATGAAACAAAAACTACATCACAGTTTATCACAGGTATGAAACAAAAACTACACCACAGTTTATCACAGGTATGAAACAAAAACTACATCACAGTTTATCACAGGTATGAAACAAAACAACTGAATTGTATGGTCTGTTTTCCACTCTTCAGATCTGCCAACCAAAATGAGTAGAACCGATGAAATATTGCTACTGATCATGGCTACATGTTATAGTATGTATAAAATTGCTCAATGTACTCTAGCTGATGAACACCCATTTTATGGAAATTGCTGGGCAGGTGAATACTGGAACTTAACTGGATGTCACCCTTGTCCAAATGGGTAAGTTGATTTTTGCGATTAATTTGTTATGTTATATATTTTTATAAATATAATTTTTTGGATGAATAAGTTGTATAACTTGTTGCAAGAGGCCTACTTTAAATCTTCAGTTCGGTCATGTGAACATTTTGATAAAAAAATACATTGGAGATTCCACTGCATTTAGTAATACGAAATGAATAATTGCTATGATTACAGTGATTACACAGATTTCAGTAATTTGATTACAATGATTACAGTGATTGCAGTGATTACACTGATTACAGTGATTTGATTAAAACGATTACAAAGATTTCAATGATTACAGTGCTATTAATGAAAGTTTTCTTTTGTAAAAAAAAAGTCTTTATTTTAATCTCAACCAATAAAAATTAATCGAAAAATAAAATTGAAATGATATTCCAATGTAAAAATCCGGGTTAGCTAATTATGAAATTTTGTAAAATAAAATATTCAACTGATATTAACTGTTACATTTGTCAGGAAATAAACAAAATGACATTATCATAAGTTAGATTTTTTTTATAACTTCGATATAATTTCTTTTTACAGTTTTCCTAGATAAAAATAAAATGAGATTTACATGTATTAATTATATCAATAATGTTATTCAATTTTGTGTAGATATTTCCAAAATCTAGGAATTCATAGAGAAACTTCATGTAAGCCAATGACAGTAATGACTGGTAAAGGTTGGATACTTCTCCGTCCTAGTATATCTACATCGGACAATATATGGGGCTGTGACACTGGCTATTACATGTATATATATAATGGTACCATAGAGTGTCGTGAAACTGGACAGCAAACTATCACAGCCAATGGTATTTTGTACATTATTATACTATCTATCTATCTATCTATCTATCTATCTATCTATCTATCTATCTATCTATCTATCTATCTATCTATCTATCTATCTATCTATCTGTCTGTCTATCTATCTATCTATCTATCTATCCATCTATCTAACTCTCTGTATGTATATCTACTTGTCTGTCTGTCTGTGTCTCTTTATGTCTTTCTATCTGCCTAACTTTAAATAAATAAATATATAAGTACTGATTGCTAAAACAATAACTTACTGATGCAAAAATGGTGAAGTGTTCTTTAAAAAATCGTATTAAAAGTCGCTTGGCACATAGAAGTGAAATATTCGTTGCTAACTACAATTTTTTGATCAAAAACTTTTTATTTTTGTAAGTTCACCATGTCTGGATTATTCCCGGACTATGCCTTTTTTTTTTTACAATTGTAAGCAACTGCTTCAGCTTCAATTTTGAAACGAAAGAATTAAATGACAAAAAGATCATACTTTTTTGTTCGCGTAAAAGTATCTTACCTTGCAACAGACATGTCTTGGATGATTCTGCATTAAAACTGCTTACATCTCCTTGATTATGCTAACCTTAACATGTGTAATTACTTTTTAGAAAACCCATATCATATTCTGACAGTACCGAAAATTTAATAACATGATTACAGAATGTAGGTGGCCTGAGCTAAAGTACTCAAAATAAACAAACAACCCAACACAATAACCTTCACACTCTAAGCGATTTTAGATTTTAATTTAAAATTTTTCAAAAAATTTGTGTTCGAATATCAAGTTGTTCAAGGTTTAAGCAGTTCGGATTTAGAAGTGTGACGTTGTGCTTTGTATGTTAACAGAAGGTGTCTGAATCATCAAGAATTAAATGACATTTAAATTCGATACTTATATAAAACAGGGGCGGATCTAAAAATGAGCACACTGGGCATTAATAAATAGTTCATGTTCATTTACTGTTCAAACGCAAAGTTCATTACATATATTATTTTTTCATGCAGGAAGATAAATGTATGAGACTTTAGTATTACGAAATACAGAATGATACAGAAAGAACAAAACAAAATAATGTATTTTTTAACTTACTTCATTTTATGTCAAATTAGAATTATACGATACATTCTAAATACATGCTTAACTCTAAATAAATATTATTAAAACAATAAAAAAAACTCACTTGAAGCAACTAATGATTTAGAAAATGTTATCATTTTTTAGTTTCTAGCAACAACAGCTACCTCTGAATATATATATATATATATATATATATATATATATATATATATATATTTCTTTTTAAAAAACATCAGGAAAATATTATTTGGTTTCTGAATTATGTCATCGTTTTATGCGTAATGTTTTATCAATTACGTTTTATAATTTAGAATTTTAAACATTTTTTGAGTGATCGGCCGACATAGAATGACAGACCCATAAGTGAATCACAAAGGTAAAATTTAGTGCCAATAAGACATTTAAAAGTTCTTACATTTAATTAATGTATTCAATTTCCTTTTATCTAAACATTAAATAATTTTTGTGTTTATGGTATTTTTAGTTGTGTACCAAACAGGCGTATTGTTTTTATATTTTACTAGCTGTACCCTGCGAACCCTTTGCATGAATATAGACTATTGTAAACCAGTGCCAAACCTAGGGATTTGTGGGCCCGGGGGCTTGGCCTGCATTTTGACATTCGATACCAAGACATGAGATTATGTACTTAATATTAATATAAAAAATAATTTTCGGGTCTCCCCTCAAGCTGGGCCCGGTGGGATTTTCTATTTTGCACCCCCTCCCCCACCCTAGGTACGCCTCTGTGTTCAGCTTTGATGCATATTTTCAAAATATTTTTTAAGCTATGAAATAATAAAAAATCTAATTAGTTATTGTTTCTTTTTCTTACAACATCCTAAAAGATAAAATATATCAATAAAAAAATTCAAAGAGACCTAATTAGTTACTTTTCATTAAAACAACTAAAAGGATACATTCTGAAAAAAAACAATAAAAAACTGTCCCTAAGAGGAATCGAACCTGGATAGTCAGCATTAAATAAATAAAGATAATTCCAAGCAGCTTATCCATTCAGCCACCACGTCACACGAACAAAATGAAGACTTCAATGTTTTATGAAAATAAAAAAAAATTGCTCGATTATTTTTTCACTTCCGTTTGGTTACTATTGTTTACAATCGACGATGTTAAAATGCTATCTGTTGTAATAAAAATTACAATAATTTGAATGATATTATATGTTAATTATTACCTTTTAATATTTGGGACTTTTCCATTTCATAATAAAAACCACAGAAACTATTTAAAACTTTAGATTTTTCAAAAGCATTTATCGAATCGAGACGCGGGCCTGACGCCATTTTGAATTCTTGTTTTCCGCTTTCGATTTAACGCAGAGGTGAAAAATGAATAATATGTATATATATTATCAAACAACATAAACAATAGTTTATTTTACATTTTATAAATTCATTTTAATTTGATGACTTTCTTATATTTACAAATGTCTAAATACAATTTTGATGTTGTTTTTTTATGAATTTTTGTTTGTTTCAGTCGACGTTATACAAGTAATATGTTAACTATCACCGATCATTCTACAATCCTAACTTCTGTACATCACCATGGACATTTATAGTTTTTTTTCCAACTACTGTTGATTTATATGAGATTCGCGGTAATTTATATCACCTGCAATAATGACTTTAACATTTTGTAGATAACTTTTGTTAACCTTTGAAATTTTTTTTTTAGCTTTAAAATGTCTTCTCATATGTGATTATAAAATAAATACAAATTATGTCGTTTTAAATTCAATAAAAATTTATTAAAACTTGCAAGAAAACACCAATGTAAAAGTGCATTTAGTAAATCATAGATGTTTTGGTTCTAACTTTAATTTCTATCTTAACAGATGTTACTAAATTATTGTGCTTAAAACTGTTTAAGGTATTTATATCAAATTATCGCCCTTAAAAGAACTGACTCATGTCGCTAGTTCTGCTTTAAAATTATTAAGCGTTTATTTATTTTATTTTTTTTTAATAAAAAATCTTAAATGGAAAACAAAGAACACAAATAATTCTTTTTACTAAACATTTTATTTCAAAAGGTTACTTGAGAATGTATGTATCACAACGATTGCTGATTGGTAACTACATATGACGTCATACTTAGTGTATCAATAATGGGAGAACATCAAAACTAGAATTCAGTGAAGACTAATATCAGAACACCAATACACAGAAAGTAAATGTATTCATGGCACATAGTAACTACAAAAGTAAACATAAAAAAAATGTTATTAGATTTCTAGTTACATCGTACAAAATTTTCCACTTATGACATTCATTGTTAGGCTAACTCATCCTGTTAGCAGAAAAGAATTATGTTTATTAATAGATATTGCCTGGTGAAAGTCCCCAAGACCACTCAGCTTTAAATGGGTACTTGACTATAAGTTGGGTAGGGGTAGGGGGGGGAGAAAAGGCGGCTGGGCGTTTGCTAACCACACATTCCTCTTATATACCGAGGTTTACAGAAACAGATGAATTCTACACTTCATCTGCCTCGTTCACGGGGTTAATGGAATAAAAAAAAAGAGATATATTTGCTACAAAATTCTTTTTTTCGTTGGTCCACTATTGACAGAGTTGATAAATAGTATCGAAGTATTAGTAAAGGACTACATATAAACATAATAATAGTACAACATTTAGTCTTTCGTTAATTATTATTCCTTAAAGTTGGTCTGTTATATTTATATTGTTTTGATCTCTTGATTGAATTGATTTCACTTCTATTTTATGACAAGTGAGAAAATACAAGTTAACGTAAAATAAGATGAACACAGTAATAGATAATACGTAGTATTAGACTATATTTTCTGGAAGTAAATATATTACGCAGTATTAGACTATAGTTTCTGGAAATAAAAACTGTAATCAAGTTTGGTGTTAACATTAAAATATCAATTTTCAAGATTTGATTCTACTGGAGACAAGTCTATAACACTCACACTGACTAATGCAACTGTTATATTTACTATTTTATGTACCAGCTGAAACATAAAGCAAATGGTATTACTAATATTAGAGACGAAAAGCGCGTTTCTTAGCTTGGTGTAGGAGTTCAAAGTAATGTAGTCTGTAATAATAAAGGTATGTATGTTGTATTTAAGCTGTACCAGTAAGACGATTACAATTTTGTATTTGATAATTGTCGGTGATATGATATCTTATATATCAAACCAGGGTCATCGTAGGCACTCCCCAACTTCATTTTTAATATTTTTCAAGAATGCACCCGCATTTCTTTGCGATTTGAAATCTAAAATAAACATTTCGCATTGTTAATTATTCTAAGCAGACTGTGCAGTGATGACGTAGTAATTCTGGTGTTACATCATACGCTTCGCATTTGTTGTTTATCGTTATCGTGTGCTACTTTTTTTCTTACAAAATTTAAAAGTAACGAAAGTACTTTTAAATAACCATGTCTGATGGATACAAGAGGAAACACGAGAGTGGATTTGAGAAGCGGAACAAAAAGGAGGAGAAAGAGAAATCATTGAAAACAATTCTGGTTAGTTGCTGCAATTTATGAGCCGAGACACTGATTGCATTACTGGTAAAACTAGTAATACTAGTGATGATATTTCATTTACTTCTTCGCCCACATTGTGCACCAACAATCCCGCAATACCAGAAAAAATGTTGCCGAACTGTGCTGAAAAAAGTGGAACAACCGAAACAAGTGTTACAAAGGAAAAGGTATCTGCATTTTCTGTTATGGGTCATTCTGAAGCTGCTGTGTTTGATTTGCCTACAGACTCAGACTGTATATTAGGGTCAGTAGGAGATGCCGGTTTGAAGCTTGAGCTGCATGACCAAGAATAAAGTTATTCATTGATCCCGCTGATTTGGAGATAACTGCATATCTAAGAAGTTATTATACTGAACCTATTTCTTCACAAAATTTGTAGTCAGATGTTACATTAAGGGTAGACAATTTGGTAACAAGATCAGATATTCACGCAAAAAAAAAAAAATTGCTAGAACGTTAACCCATTATCACGCGAGACTGGCTTCTCTATTCCCATTCCACGGGTAAAAATGTTTTGTTATATGTGCACGCTATTTGACTACAACACCGGTTTTGGAAAAGCAATAAAATTGTGCAAATACTGGACTCAAAAGAACAGTTGCTGTTATAAGATTTCTGGCTGAAAGAAGATTAGCTTTTCGCGGTGACAGCCATTTACATAAACAATGGAGATGACTTTGGATGTTTTGACCTTTTAGCTGATATGATACCTTTTTAAAGAAACACATCGTGAGACACGGAAACCCCGGAAAGGGGAATGTATCATATCTTTCAGCAAATATATGTGATGAATTTATTGAAAAATGGGATCCAAAGTATTGACGCAGATATTGTCTAAAGTTAAGATTCCACTCTTGACATCAGTCATGTGGATCAGCTGACAGTTGTTGTACGCTACGTTCTCAAAAGTGGAACATTTGTAGAGCGTTTTCCTCAGTTCATTTCAATTGAACAACACGATGGTAAATATATTTTCGATCTGTTGATACTCTCAGAATTCATGGTATATATATCTGTAATTGCAGATCTCGATACTATGACAATGCGAGTAATATGAGTGGGATTTATTCTAGAGTACAAGCTAGATTTATTAGCGTAGTGGGTGGCATGAGCTGCCCACATCTTAAATTTGGTAGGATCGTCTGCTGTGGAGAGCTGTTCAGCTGATGTCAACTGTTTTGCTATTGTTCAGTCAGTCTACACTTTATTTCGCTTTCACTGCAGCGATGGTTAAAATGGACAGAGTGCATGATAGGAAAAAAAAGGTTTATG
The DNA here is from genome assembly GCA_021962125.1 of Bulinus truncatus. NCBI lineage: Eukaryota > Metazoa > Mollusca > Gastropoda > Planorbidae > Bulinus > Bulinus truncatus. The sequence goes on along the minus strand of JAGDYQ010000003.1, from coordinate 12,355,141 downwards.
TAGCAAGTGCTATCAGCAGTAAGTGAACTTACTAGAGCTTTTTATGCCAATTATAACGAAATTCCACAAGCATCGTCTGATGTTGCTACAAGCGAACGTCAACCACCAGCATCTGTGCATGAAGCCAAATCACTCAAAAAGAAGTTGGACCATTTCGAGACAGCGTTCATGTGTGTGATTTGGAAGACTTGTTCAAAAAAAATATTGTCAACAAAAGTCTACAGGAGCATGGAAGTGAGTTAACGACCATCATCAAGTTGTATGACAGTCTTTTTCTTAACTTTCATGATACACGCGATAAATTTGAAATGTACGAATGTATAGCTAAAGAGCTCTTACAAAGAATGTACACAACGCAAACGAAAGCGACAACGACTTCATGATGAAGTTGTGGGTGATAATGATCCGGTTTTAGGTATGAGTCATAGTGGCCCATTCCGTACTCAGTCTTTTTGTGTTATCATAGATAGATTTATTACTGAGATGGAAAAAAGGCAAAAAGCCTAAACAACACTTCATGAAAGGTTCAACTTTCGTCTAAATGGATCTTTGTCAACTGATCAAACAGTTTCGAAAGCCAAGTCACTAATTGATATGTAACTATCAGATCTGGAAGAGGCATTTACTAATGAATGTCTTTTGTTTGCTGTCTAGAAAACTGTGGCTGAAATGCTTACTGCACTAATACAGAATAGGTTGGTGACAAGTTTTCCAAATGTAAATATTGCTTTCCGGATCTACTTTCATTTTTTGGAACAAGTGCTGAAGGGGAACGTTCCTTTTCTAAACTCAAATTGATAAAAACGTATCTTTGGTCAACAATGGGACAAACACTACTATCCTCCCTGGCATTACTTTCAATTGAAAAGGATTTGATGAGGGAAATGACATTTGAGGACGTCATTTGTGACTTTGCTAAGGCAAAGAGCCGAAAAGTTAACATACTGTAATTTACAGAACTACAGCACTGTAGCTTGACTTACTCGGGTGCTCATCTTACACGGTTATATATAGTTACTTTAATACAAACATTATTAAATTTTATTGGCATTCTGAACTTGTTTTTCACTTTATGTTCTGGCTTTCGTAGGCCCTTGAAAAGTCCGTAGGCCCTAGGCACAGTGCCTACTGTGCCTAGCGGATAAAGCGGCCCTGTATCAAACACCGGGCAGATGTACATAGCTCGGTGAAAGGGCAAGTCGGGATAAAAAAATTGTCTGGACATCAATAAATATTATCAACTTACTTTATGTTTTTGAACAAAATTAACATTTTATCACCAAAACATCCTCTGAATTTTCATTAGAGACCGGTTCTTATTGAATGTATATTTTGTACTGGAATACAGACCAGTTCTAAATGAATGTATATTTTGTACTGTAATGTCTATATTTACGGTGACCAGGTGGCTAAGACTCTCGGTGTTGGAGTCCTCTAATAAAAGGAAGTCAATATTGAACAAATATATACAATATAATATGTAGTGATATAAGTCAAAAAATGACATCTAATTTAATAAAAGGAGACGTATAATATGCGGTAAAGCGCTCGACTGTCGACATGAGGGTACCTGGTTCGATTCCCAGTGAAGACCAATGGATATTTCAGGTCATGGCGAAAGTATCCTCTTAATTTCCCGTGGTGCCTCCATGACCACTGCACTATCGACTATGGTGGGGATGCAAGAAAAGCACCATAAAAACAGTCTCATTAGTGGATTATAATATATTACATAGTTCATTACATCCTTACAGGGACTTAGTTCATTGCATCCTTACAGGGACTTCCCACAAGTATTAAAAGCAACTTCTTTTAAATTCCCAAAACCTGTATAGTTTAGATATTGTTAGCTGTAAAGTTTAGTTATGTTACTCCCTTTGAGTTGTCCCAATAGCTGTAAAGTTTAGATATTGTTACCTCCCTTTGAGTTGTCCCAATAGCTGTAAAGTTTAGATATTGTTACCTCCCTTTGAGTTGTTCTAGAAGTGAATCTTATTTTAGACACTTTCTTTCTATTTTTTTAATTGAAAAAAAAATTAAACTGAATATTAATTAATTGTAAAAGAAAAAAAAGCATATTTCGTTCATGAAAAAGAATATTTAAACCAAAATAAATACATAATCAAGATTGACAGGATAATCTCAAAGTTGAGACAAACTTTGCAATGTTCCTAACACTAGAGGGGTAATTTACACTCGCCTAGACAATATTGCACCGCACATCGCTATTTTAAACATATCACTACATTTAAATATTACAGCTGTAATTAGTGACACCGTGTGATATAGGCCTACACTAGCCCATCGATTTGTCTTCTTCTACATCCGTTTATTAATATACAAACTGATCATGTGCTCATGAATCGGAATTAAATTTATTAAAAACAAATTTTTCCGCTGTTTTAATAGAATGAAAAGATGTTTTAATGTAATACGATAATTAAAAAAAGTTACCAAACAATATTTACAGTATTTGAAAAAACGACAAAAATTGATCTCAAAAATAGGGCTACATTGATCCCGTCAACCAATTTTGACTGTTTGATAGAATAAGTCAAATCCCTTAAATACATAAAAGCTTATTAGTGTATTTGACATGTAGAATTCATCTGCCATGGCATACTGTAGAATTGTGTGGATTGCACTACGCCCACACCCTATACTCACCCTACTTAAAGTAAAGTTATCTATTCCAGCTGGGTGGACATGGGGACTATCAAGTAAAGTTATCTATTCCAGCTGGATGGACATGGCGACTATCAAGTAAAGTTATCTATTCCAGCTGGATGGACATGGGGACAATCAAGTAAAGTTATCTATTCCAGCTGGGTGGACATGGGGACAATCAAGTAAAGTTATCTATTCCAGCTGGGTGGACATGGGGACAATCAAGTAAAGTTATCTATTCCAGCTGGGTGGACATGGGTACTATCAAGTAAAGTTATCTATTCAAGCTTGGTGGACATAGGGACAATCAAGTAAAGTTATCTATTCCAGCTGTGTGGACATGGGGACTGTCAATTAAAGTTATCTATTCCAGCTGGGTGGACATGGGGACTATCAAGTAAAGTTATCTATTCCAGCTGGGTGGACATGGGGACTATCAAGTAAAGTTATCTATTCCAGCTGGGTGGACATGGGGACTATCAAGTAAAGTTATCTATTCCAGCTGGATGGACATGGGGACTATCAAGTAAAGTGAAACTCGCCCAAAGTATGTCAGAGTTTGTCTTTTAAAACTAGTAAACATCTCTAAATCAGCTAGATGAGTTCGAATAATTTTTAAATTTTAAATACCAGCAATCTTGAAAGTTTGATTGTGATAAAACAAAATGTAAGTCCTGACAGAGAGATTTCTTAGCGAGAGGTTAGCTACAGGAATGGCTTATTCATGAGAACTGGCACCATCAACAAGCCTTAAATCGGGCCTGGCACATCCTAAAGACGACCCTGGCTAGTACAATATATAATGTCACTGATAATTTGTTTCTTTAATCTCTAATCAAGTTTTGGAATCGTTTTTTTTCCATACAAACCTGGTCACCGTGCAATAATATATACCCATGTACCTCGTGCAGTACACATAGACCCGGGTTTACAAATCTGGTCACCGTACAATAATATACACCCATGTACCTTGGACAGTACACACAGACCCGGGTTTACAAATCTGGTCACCGTACAATAATATACACCCATGTACCTCGTACAGTACACACAGACCCGGGTTTACAATTCTGGTCACCGTACAATAATATACACCCATTTACCTCTTACAGTACACACAGACCCGGGTTTACAAATCTGGTCACCGTACAATAATATACACCCATGTACCTCGTACAGTACACACAGAGCCGGGTTTACAAATCTGGTCACCGTACAATAATATACACACATGTACCTCGTACAGTACACATAGAGCCGGAGTTACAATTTGTATAATCTGTTTGTACACATTTTGGAGCCCCTTACTTCGCGGGGGCCCTAGGCCACGGCCTACTTGGCTTATCTGTAAATCCAGCCCTGAGTATATATATATTCATTAGAAAAGAACAAAGATTATGTACAGAAGTGAAAACTAAATCAAATAGGGGGAGTGAGGAAATATCCGTATTTGAGTTTACAAAATAGTTCACACAGATACAGGCCAACTCTTAATAAGTCGATATCGCCATTAAATAAAGAACATCATAACAGAATTCCGATTTCAACGCCATGACAAACGAATTATTTTCTACCGGAAATTATGTAGTTTATATTGCTGCTATCAAAGCAGACGATAATCTAATGTAGTTAAACAAATATAACCTTGTAGATTGAAGCAAAACCAGACGTACAAACAATCAAATATCTATCTTCAGATATAAACGTTTTGAGTTAATACACAATATCTCTCTCTCTCTCTCTCTCTCTCTCTCTCTCTCTCTCTATCTATCTATCTATCTATCTATCTATATGTCTCTCCCTCTCTCTGTCTATAAAACAGTGTTACTTATATCTTGTATCAACATAATACAATACATGTATTGTAAGTGGATATGTGTCTTATGAAATATTTACAAATATTTAGATTATAAAAAATGTTTTTATATACATTATATGGTAAATAAATTATTTAAAGGTACTCTATCTAGAATATGACAACAAATATTAAGAGCCCAACTTTTATACAAACATTAAGTTGCATATTCCAAGAAAGACCACAGCCACACACAAATTATAATAGTAAATGTATAAACTCTTCACCAACACTGACATATGGAGGTTTCACTACTTTTCTTGACATACTATTTAACCGATTCAACCGGATTCAACTAGGTTTTCTTTAAGTTTTCCCATTTTTACCCTATTTTGGTTTAGATTAGTGAATCAGTGACTCGTCCATTGTGTTGTCAAGTGACTAAAATATTTTAGGTTGAAGGAGTGGTTAATTGGTGGATGTAGTAACACTGAATGAGTACAAGGAAGTTAATTAGTTGTTTTAAATGAAAAAAAAAATATCACTTAAACTTGATATGGGGAAAACCCTCAATAATGTAGATCGTTTTTTTTAAATATTCTATGGTATCAGGCTGTTGAACATGTGTTGAGGTTTATTTAAATTATTATTTAAAGTATCGACAAAATACACAATAACAAAATGTATTAACCTGAACATTTTCGTGAATTTTGTTTTCCCTATACTTTTTAAAAAACAGTTTAACTACTTTCTTATGTAAGAGCAACAAATATATGCTTTAAAAGTGGTTTCTACAAAAATACACACAGACCAGCCCTAGAGATAAAAATGTATATGTATAAATATAGTGAAATATGCACATGATATATAGGTAAAATAGACATTATTGTGAGAAGTAAACAACGCTAAAAACTGATATAGATAACTGACACACATAATTCCAGAAGTGAAATAGTTTGTTGCTATGGTTATTGTTGTCTGACGATGCCTGGTGCACAGATGCAGGTCCATCCATTTCCCCGCCAATGTCTTCTCTCACGTCAGTTTCTTCATCGAACGTCTGTGGAACTTCCGGCGTACTACTTTTGTAGTTCCCGTTCACAGTTTCTAGATTATCACATTTGTCCGGGTACATGGAATAAAAAGCGTCACTTTCGCATGATTTGCTGTTATCTGTGAGGGATTTGTCCTCCACAGCATTGTCAGACCCCAAGTTTTCAGAAAAACTATCTTTATGACTTTTGCTATTATCATGGTCGATATTTCTATCATACGATGCGTTTTGAGCAAAGGAATTTCCCCAACTTTCCTTTCTGTCGAAATCATTGTTGATGGCTTTCCCGTTATTTTTTCTACTCTCGGAATCCCCCGTGTCCTGCTTTGTTTCTTCGGTTACATAGTACGCCTTGCCTATGTGATCTCCATTCCCCAAGTTCTGAAACACTATTTCTCCTTCAATGTCTTCACTGCCGTACTTCAATTTCTCTCCAGCCACGCCTTCCATGTCTACGCCACTGACTTCCTTCCCGCCGTTCGCTGCCACGAAACGGCCTTCACCTTTCTTCCCGTTCACATCCACCTCCACGAACCTTTCTCCTTTGCCCACAACGATGTCGGATCCTCCTTTTTCAGAGATCCGGTTTAGGCGTTCCAACGCCCCTGGCCTGTCAGCCCAGCCTTCGTCAAAGACCCCGATAGAGGCAATGACCCGAGAAAGTGGTGTACATGTAGCCGTGAACGTGGGAGGCCCTGGTCAGGAGAACCAGCCACACCTGATCTCCGGCCTCCATGTTCAAGATGACATTGTTGGAGGCTGAGGCCCAGGATGGGAAACTCTCGGCCCAGATTGTGGTCACCATTTTACCGTTTAGCACCAACTCAACTGCAGCCTGGTAGTTGGAAAAAAAAGAAAAAAATGACTTGTTTACTTTGCTTAGGTCTATTGTTAAAATATCAATCTACCATCCATGTGTCTACCATCAATGTGTTTACCATCAATGTGTCTACCATCAATGTGTCTACCATCAATGTGTTGACCATCAATGTGTTGACCATCAATGTGTCTACCATCAATGTGTTTACCATCAATGTGTTTACTATCAATGTGTCTACCATCAATGTGTCTAAAATCTATGTGTTGACCATCAAGGTGTCTACAATCAAAGTGTCTACCAACAATGTATCTACCATCAATGTGTTTACCATCAATGTGTCTACCATCAATGTTTTCAACATCTATGTGTTTACCATCAATGTGTTTACCATCAATGTGTTTACCTTCAATGTGTTTACCATCAATTTGTCTACCATCAATGTGTCTACCAACAATTTGTCTACCATCCATGTGTCTATCATCAATGAGTCTATCACAATGTGTATAGTTAGCTTTGTTTTTAAAAATAAAGTAACCTGAAAACAAGAAAGAAGACAACCAATAAAGTTGTCTCTAGATCTGGGGTTACAATTGGTGTCATATGCACTGCTCCACATCAAGTTTACCTTTTGCCGACCCTGGGCAGCGATTGTGACAGCGAAGGCGTAGGTACCGTTGAAAGGCGCTGTGAACCTTCCTGTCTGGACGTTAAAACCTTCACCGACGTTGGTGACGACCCTGTCCAGGATGAGGTCCGTGTTCCTGCTGAAGGGCCCGATGTTCTTTGTGAGACCAGCGAAGAAAGCAACCCTGGCCACATCGTCAATATCACGACCTGCTGATCAGAACAACAGAATAGAACATAAACATCAACTGTCGCTATATCAGAACAACAGAATAGAACATAAATATCAACTCTCACTACAACAGAACAACAGAATAGAACATAACCATAAACTCTCGCTACATCAGAATAACAGAATAGAACATAAATATCAACTCTCGTTACATCAGAACAGCAGTATAGAACATAAACATCAACTCTCACTACAACAGAACAACAGAATAGAACATAAATATCAACTCTCACTACAACAGAACAACATAATAGAACATAACCATCAACTCTCTCTACATCAGAACAACAGAATAGAACATAAACATCAACTCTCACTACAACAGAACAACATAATAGAACATAAATATCAACTCTCACTACAACAGAACACCAGAATAGAACATAACCATCAACTCTCTCTACATCAGAACAACAGAATAGAACATAAACATCAACTCTCACTACAACAGAACAACATAATAGAACATAAATATCAACTCTCACTACAACAGAACAACATAATAGAACATAAATATCAACCGTTAGATAACTCTCATTTTTTTAAAACTATATCATGATGTCGTGGCCATAGCAACAAAATAAAATATTTCAGATGCACTGAGCTATAAAAGTGTGTACTCTCTGCGCCGATAATTAACGCAAATAAGAAAATGCCTTACTCTCTCCCCCACCAATTAATTGGATATTCCTATCAGAAAGTAAACAAAGAGTTGGTACAGATTAAATTCACGGCACTCATATGTTCATACCATACCGTTCTATTTAAAATATATAATTCTATTTTCTTGGTTTAGTAAATACTGTAACAAATAAGAAATGTGCCTTCAAGATTAATGCTTGCATACAAAGTGCTTAGAATTCGTAAGTGTGAATTAATTAAGCGACTGCAAACAATAAATGATATTTATTTAAAATCTCATGTTAACCATATTTATAATATAGCTGAAATAATGACTGATAAATATGTCTGTTAATTATTTAAAAACCTTAATCCACCATGACATATACCTGATGTGTCTTTTGTTTTTTTTTACAAACAAACCTATGACCAACAGTAAGACAATGAGCAACAGTAAGACACATTATAAAATAATAGAATGAAACAATAATAACGAGAGTTCGTTATGTGTTTGCAATCAAATGTTTACACTTCGTAAGACATACATGAACAATAACTGAAATGAAATTTAGTGCTTTACAAAGGTCACTCTATAGTATCACATGGCTGTAACCTTTAACATATCCTTAGACATGCTTCAGTCTGTAACTCAGGTCCCTGTTATTTAAATCAATCACACGGTAACGTAAGACATACCCGTGTCCCCGGGAACACCTGCAGGGCCTGGTTTACCCGGCAGTCCTGGAGAGCCAGGTTTACCAGATGGCCCACGGGGTCCGTTGATGGGTAAAGCCACTGGCAGGCTCTTCCCACTTCTGCAGGTCACCTCAAGTTCACAGACGTCATCATCTTGTGCCTCGTCATCCACCTCTGAGTCCCTCATCTGAGCCCTGTTACGATTTCTGCGGGGCGCACGTTTCGATGACGTCATCGCAAGAGATATGATGAGCAGGATAAAGAGAAGGTTGGAATATTTTAAAGACATCTTGTGGGGTTATCGTCATTAAGTATGGACTGGGTTCCCCGTCTAACTTCACTGTTCAATCAAACACAATCTGTAAGAAAGTAAACAAAACTTAATGTCAGAATACTATTTTTAAGTTGATTTGTTTTAGTTTATCAATAGCGTATCTTATAATTCAATTATATATAATACACCAAGTCGGAGATAAAAGTAAGACAAGTGTGATGCACATTTTGGTGCGCATTTCTTATTTTTGGTATCAACCTCATTGGAAGAATCCATGATTCAAATGAATAAAAAAATCATTGATAATATGTACAGTTGGTCTTCCAATGAGATGAGAGTTTTAGGATGACTTAGATACATGTGTATCGTCATCAGTTGTAATTTACTAGTGTAGAGATAAGTTGTAATTTACTAGTGTAGAGATACGTTGTAATTTACTAGTGTAGAGATAAGTTGTAATTTACTAGTGTAGGGATAAGTTGTAATTTACTAGTGTAGAGATAAGTTGTAATTTACTAGTGTAGAGATAAGTTGTAATTTACTAGTGTAGAGATAAGTTGTAATTTACTAGTGTAGAGATAAGTTGTAATTTTAGTTCGGTAGATAAAGATTAGTTTCGCGTATAGGCAGTATTCAATTATTTATAACATCAGATAAAGATCACAATAAACGTCTTGAACTTATTGGTTGTCTCGGCTCATAACACTCTGAAATTATTGTTCATGGAATATAGTATATAGGTACACCTCAGACGCTACCACTGAAAATGCCTCTAACAATTGAAGATAACCGTTACAAAAAGAAAAAATACGAAGTAGTGTCGAGATATTTTAAAACTAATGTAAAAAAGAGTCAAATCGAGCGCGTTATTTTCATTGGTAATTTTTTTTCTTCTGGCCTATTTCCATACCAGTTTACTGAGATTATTATTTTATAGACAGTCGTTAAAAAGGGAATGAAATTTGTGTTTGAATTCATTATATATTTTATTTTCTTAACTTAAGACTTTACCCTCTCATTCCAATGAGCTCATCATATTGTAATGACATTCACTTCACACACATTGGTTTTTAGTTAATTAGATTGACATCGGGACAGTTATCTGTTACAGGCGGCTGCACAGAAGGTCCCACAGATAAAAGGGCTAGATGGGCCCCTGTAGAGACTTCAACTTTGGAAGGAAAGGCCCCAGTTGGAATGGTCAATAAAGTTTTGCATAGAGCCCCCCCCCCCTTTAAAGGTAAGGACGGCTCTGCCTGACACATGTCACGTGCAACTGTATTTAGAAGGCCAGTCTATGGCGTGGAGTTATGAAATATTGTAGGGAGATGGCCAGTCTATGGCGTGGAGTTATGAAATATTGTAGGGAGAAGGCCAGTCTATGGCGATTCGACAAAGTTTCCTGCAACTGATCGACATTTAACTTACGCTTGAATTAAATCAACATTTAATCACGCCATAAACAAACATACAATAAGATATTTATTAAATGAATTATAATTGTTGCTATTTCAACAAGCAATGTGAAGAAAAATTAATCCCAAAAGTTTTTAACAAACTCCAAGTTTAACCGACAACTTTTTAACACATTTCCTGAGGACGAAATCCATTAAGCAAACACGACATTTTCTTAAAGCGTTTTCAAAAGACATTTAATGAGGCATTGTGTTAAAGTGACTAGACATAGCGCCCTGCTACCATCAGTTTCACCCAATGGCTGCTCTCTGTTGTGTCACGTGATGCAATTTGCCAATCTTCAAGACGCCATGTTCTTTTATTTAAGTATCGGACATATTTGTTGTTTTTTTTTTCTAGCTTGACGGTGTAAATGTAGAAACATTAAGCTATGGTGATTTGTTCTTACCTTTCCTTAAAAAATGTAAACATGTAAATATAAATATATATTAGAAGTTAAAAGTTTGTGTATTGCTGTGGATAGTGTGGAGCTTTACAGTGTTATTAGGCACACCAGAGAAACAGTTTAAACTGACAGATAAATTATTGTTGCACAGATTTTACAAGATGAAAATTAATATACGTATAAGATAAAATAATACCTTAACAATTGATACACATATTGCATACGATGATAAATGAATTTATATCACACACACACACACACACAAGCACATCGATTTTGTTTGTATAACTTTATTACCATATTTTTACATTTCCTCTAAAGAAATAAATAAAAGTTGAATAATACATAATGTATTTGTCGTTTTATTTCACATTTACACTATATTACACATGCAAATTACATTTTAAAATTCAAATCAATGATAATTTGGTAATAAGACTTTAATATTCATAATTATTTCAACAAACGTTTTTTATTACCTGTCATAACATTTATGAAGTCGATGAAACAATTGACATACAAGCTGACCACAGAGTATAAATATGATTACTGAGAATTCTGTAACTGTTCACAATTTCGGAAAATGTTCTTGAACTGCGGAACCAGTTTACTTGTTGTGATCCGCATCACTGCATTGAAATTGCAGTCAGTCAACATCGATCTTTTATTAGACTTGTTTATTTTTATACAAGAAAACGTTTGCTCACTAATTTATGTGAATCCAGATAGTAACAAAAGCTTGTCAGCGAAGTTTTTGAGGTGTGAAAATACCACTGTTGGCAAATATCCATAAAACTCCAGAAGAAAAACTGACTTGAACTTCTCATTCAGGTCATGACATATATAAGAGTGGTTCCAGGTTCTTGAAGTTTTGGAACCTCCTTTCAAATTCCACAACCAAAGCATCGAACTTAGCCTTGTAACTTGTCAGCCAATTCAGCAGAATGGTTTTCTGTTTCTGCAAAGGGAAATGGAGAACAGGGAGAGTTTTGCCTGAAATGATTTAACATGCACACACATTTCATGTGCAAGCAAGCTATTGCCCTGAAGTTTGACATTCAGTTCATTCAACTTTTCTATGATGTCAATAGCAAACATGAAGTCTGACTTCCACTCTTCATTAACAATGTTACTAACAGAGTCCCAAACTAAACCCTTCATCTCCAGGAACATAATTATTTCTACCTTGATAATGATATCCCACACTCGCCTCAATAGTTTGCCCAGACTCTGCTAGTGGACACTGCTGTGGTAGTTAATATCACAATGTTCAGTTTCCAAAGCTTTAAGCACTGCCTGGAACTGCCTGTGACTAAGTGCCCTTACTCTGATGAGGTTTATTACACTGACAACTGGGTCAATAACATGCTTGATATTCAACGCAGTTTTACACAGACTTTTATGTTGGAAGCTCAAAACGAGTGTTTATTACCCATATAAATACCAACAATTGCGCAAGACAGTACCACAAAAAGTATTTGCTTGGATCTCGAAGTTGGTGAATCAAATCGTCTTATATTTCAGCACGCCTGACTACAGTTCTTGATAAATAAATGCTGTCACATTTTATTTTATTTATACTTGCTGCTATTTTATATTTTTAACCAATTCCTAGCATTTATTTTTCTCTCTTCAATCTTTAAATTGTGCCCGAAATCGAAATGTTTTGTTTGGTTTTACTCCTTAAAGACAAACACTCATGGATCAGCGAGAAGACAGCTTTGCTCCCAAGCTGGTAAAGCAGTAGCCTATTTAGTTGTCCATTTGTCATTAAAATTACGACGTTCTTCCTCAATCTTTCTTTTTTTTGCAGCACTCGTGGTTAAATCAACATCTTTTCGCTTTTAAATTACAATTGTTACAAAACATTTCAAAATGTAAACTGTAAACAAAAGCCTCTTCCGGTTGATTAGAAAAACAGTCTCGAATAAAGGATGTTAACAATTAATGGCTAGTTATCACAAATAATTATCTGGAGCTATAAAACAGATTTAATATTTCTAGATTTTAATCAAATAGTCGGAATAAAATTTCAAAAATATAGCGAGAGTTCTAAACAAAGAAAAAACAAGCAATTTAAGTCTTTTCCGTTTCGGACAAAGGACATTTTAGAGCATTTTCGTTTACGCCGGACGAAATCCGTATTTTTTTTTCCGGGTGACAGCCATAGATTTTGCTGAATTGTGATAAATAGAGAGGGAAGTAATCATGTTGAATAACTGTTACAAAAATAAATAATGATTACTCCCCTTTGATTAGCTTTTATTATTTATATTTAAAATATAAGCAAAAACGGTACTTAAAACGCCCCCTTCTTCGGCGAAATGGACTTTTGATGTACACTTGGCAGGCCAAGACCTACAAAATCATATATACATCATGGGTCTAGGACTTATGGTTGCTTAGATATAGGGCGCTCCTTTGTTAACATAGCTTATATATTTAAAAAACGGTACTTAATACGCTTCTTTTTCGGCCTTCAGAGGTCAGATCGCAAAATGGACTTTTGATGTACATTAGGCAGGCCAAGACCTACAAAATGATATATACATCATGGGTCTAGGACTTATGGTTGCTTAGATATAGGGCGTTCCTTTGTTAATATAGCTTATATAGTAAAAAACGGTACTTAATACGCCCCCTTTTTCGGCCCTCAGAGGTCAGATCGCGAAATGGACCAAAGTCATTTCTTGGCAGGCCAAGACCTACAAAATGATATATACATCATGGGTCTAGGACTTATGGTTGTTGAGATCTAGGGTGATGACGCACAGACAGACAGAAAAAACGGGGACAATAGAGCATTTTTTTTCGAAAATGCTCTAAAAACATCGATATATGATCGCAACATGTACATGCATTCGGGCCACATAATATACTCTGGCGGGCCGCATGCGGCCCGCGGACCGTAGTTTGCCCACCCCTGATCTAACATATTGACACACACTCACATATACACACTATGATTACACACTAACTCATATATACACACTAACTCACATACACACACAAACATACACACAGTATAGTAACACACACTCAGTCCCATATAGCCTATAGATTTACTCAAACTCTTAGACTCTTGATATGTACACAATCATACATACATAATCATATTTACACAAATACACATACATAATCATATTTACACACATACACATACATAATCATATTTACACACATACATCTACTAACTAAAAAGACTCCAATAGTTCAAGAGATATGTTTTGCCTTGTACTTTATTTGGTTACGTTACATCGAAATAATTTTATAGGATGATGTGGTCATAGTTCAGGATTTTCGTACAATAGCACCAGACATTGATTTACTACTACACGTTATATCTGCTTTGTCTCAGCCTAATTTTGAGTTCATTCAGGAGCGTTAAAAACATGGGCTTATACCCAGAAAAAACCAAAACAACGCTAATTGGTTGAAGTTTTGTAGTTAGTAACTAAGCGTATTGCTTTTTAAATTGTGCCCGGCTATGTGACTCATGTAATGTACCGCATACGATTTGGCCCAAAATAACGTCGATAGAATGCAGTCATGTCGTTGTTGTTGTGTACGGGAACTGGGCGTACACCGAGACCAAGTTTTGTGGTCCTGAAAGTTCCGCAAGGATATCGACTGAAGCTAAATAAAAACATTTGCCAATAAATGGTCAAGACAAATATAAAGCTATTGTTTGTTGGGCAATGACCAATAAATACACTTTAAAAAGTTTCAGTAACAAATAATAGATTGACTCATAAAGAGAGGATCAATGGACTGTAAAGATTATGAGAATAATTGCCTGTGTAGTGACAGCAGTACATCGGTCAATTAGTAGAATGACTCGACACTTGACATTAAACATCAGAATATTGACTCGACTTTTACGAGACGATACTTTTTATAACAGTTTTATGTCTCTCAATATACAGTAGACTTTTAATTATCCGGCTTGTGAATAACCGGTTTTTGGATCAGATAAAAAATATGTTAATGTAATACAAGAAGTTTTGGAATAAAAAGGATTTTTAAAAAAAATGGATGGATTCATTTGAAAGCGAGAGTTTAGAAAACTCAATTTTAAATGAATTGTCATTTACTGGGATTGTTCATCCACCACATATAGCTGAATGAACTAGAGCGGTGTTTCATCTATTAATGTACCATTAAAAATATCTCAATTTGTAATATTTTACTTTTAAAAGTGTAGCACCCAAATTTTGATACAATAACACAATCATAGCGGCTTTTCTGAAATAATTGAAATTGACCTTGTGCATTCTATATACCTTATATTCTGTAATGAGTTCTTTTATGGAATAAATTATGTATTTACAAAAAAATTAATAAAAACTTTAGCATTATTAAATGGAGAAAACTATTCGGGGTAAAAATGCAATGAATTTTAAGTTTCGCAAATATATGTTGTAAGGAAAACATTTTTTTTTACAACACATTTAGTTCAAAACAGTAGTTGAAATAAGCTGAAATATTGATAAGAAAATAGGAAATACAATTCTGTATAAATTACTAGGCAGCTGTCAATCAACATGACAGTAATCATCTGTCACTGACCACGTATGTAATGATACTAATGCAATAAACAAGTGTCAGAAAACACCAATGTGTTTTTTTTTAATTTCCTTTTATTAATTTAACATCCATTTGATGAAGATGACTGTGTATTGCTCTCACTGTAAACATTTTTTTTCTATGTATTATAAATATTTAGATCCTAAAAGAATGTTGACTAAATATTTCAAACCATAAATTTCGATTTTGGTAACAGGACATCGATATTTTAAATAATATATTTTAATTAGCGAGCATAAGTCTAGATGTGCGTTAAATATATTCAAGAATGTTCTAGAATATTACAACGTCTAGATAATTGTAGCCATGTCAAGAGGTAATTTGAATATTTTAGGTAAAGACCTCTATTTATTTAGTAAACATACTAATTGTATAGGCCCTACTGTGTATTTAGTAAACATACTAATTGTATACTGTGTATTTAGTAAACATACTAATTGTGTACTATGTATTTGGTAAACATACTAATTGTGTACTGTGTATTTAGTAAACATACTAATTGTGTACTGTGTATTTGGTAAACATATTAATTGTGTACTGTGTATTTAGTAAACATACTTATTGTGTACTGTGTATTTAGTAAACATACTAATTGTGTACTGTGTATTTGGTAAACATACTAATTGTGTACTGTGTATTTAGTAAACATACTAATTGTGTACTGTGTATTTGGTAAACATACTAATTGTGTACTGTGTATTTAGTAAACATACTAATTGTGTACTGTGTATTTGGTAAACATACTTATTGTGTACTGTGCATTTAGTAAACATACTAATTGTGTACTGTGTATTTGGTAAACATACTAATTGTGTACTGTGTATTTAGTAAACATACTATTTGTGTACTGTGTATTTGGTAAACATACTAATTGTGTACTGTGTATTTAGTAAACATACTTATTGTGTACTGTGTATTTAGTAAACATACTTATTGTGTACTGTGTATTTAGTAAACATACTAATTGTGTACTGTGTATTTGGTAAACATACTAATTGTGTACTGTATATTTAGTAAACATACTAATTGTATACTGTGTATTTAGTAAGTAAACATACTAATTTATACTGTTTATTTAGTATATATATATATATATATATATATATATATATATATATATAGATATATATAGATATATATATATATATATATATTGTGTACTGTTTATTTAGTAAAGGTATAAATTGTCAATTTTGTATTTAGTAAACATATATTGTGTACTGTGTATTTAGTAAACATACTAATTGTGTACTGTGTATTTGGTAAATATACTAATTGTGTACTGTGCATTTAGTAAACATACTAATTGTGTACTGTGTATTTGGTAAACATACTAATTGTGTACTGTGTATTTAGTAAACATACTATTTGTGTACTGTGTATTTGGTAAACATACTAATTGTGTACTGTGTATTTAGTAAACATACTTATTGTGTACTGTGTATTTAGTAAACATACTTATTGTGTACTGTGTATTTAGTAAACATACTAATTGTGTACTGTGTATTTGGTAACCATACTAATTGTGTACTGTGTATTTGGTAAACATACTAATTGTGTACTGTGTATTTAGTAAACATACTAATTGTGTACTGTGTATTTGGTAAACATACTAATTGTGTACTGTGTATTTAGTAAACATACTAATTGTATACTGTGTATTTAGTAAGTAAACATACTAATTTATACTGTTTATTTAGTATATATATATATATATATATATATATATATATATATATATATATATATTGTGTACTGTTTATTTAGTAAAGGTATAAATTGTCAATTTTGTATTTAGTAAACATATATTGTGTACTGTGTATTTAGTAAACATACTAATTGTGTACTGTGTATTTGGTAAATATACTAATTGTGTACTGTGTATTTAGTAAACATACTTATTGTGTACTGTGTATTTAGTAAACATACTTATTGTGTACTGTGTATTTAGTAAACATACTTATTGTGTACTGTGCATTTAGTAAACATACTAATTGTGTACTGTGTATTTAGTAAACATACTTATTGTGTACTGTGTATTTAGTAAACATACTAATTGTGTACTGTGTATTTGGTAAACATACTAATTGTGTACTGTGTATTTAGTAAACATACTAATTGTGTACTGTGTATTTGGTAAACATACTAATTGTGTACTGTGTATTTGGTAAACATACTAATTGTGTACTGTGTATTTAGTAAACATACTAATTGTGTACTGTGTATTTGGTAAACATACTAATTGTGTACTGTGTATTTAGTAAACATACTTATTGTGTACTGTGTATTTAGTAAACATACTTATTGTGTACTGTGTATTTAGCAAACATACTAATTGTATACTGTGTATTTAGTAAGTAAACATACTAATTTATACTGTTTATTTAGTATATATATATATATATATATATATATATATATATATATATATATATTGTGTACTGTTTTGTTTAGTAAAGGTATAAATTGTCAATTTTGTATTTAGTAAACATATATTGTGTACTGTGTATTTAGTAAACATATATATATATATATATATATATATATGTATTGTGTACTGTGTATTTAGTAAATATATATATATATATATATTATATGTATTGTGTACTGTGTATATAGTAAACATATATGTTTAACATATATGTAAACATATGTATTATATGTTTTATGTACTGTGTATTTAGATGTAGAGATGTCATAAAGTTAGTATTCAGCTGCAACGTTTTTCTACAATTGTTGTGAATTTATCAAGACGCGAGTCAATAAATATTCAGTTGGGACATCGATCAGGATGTGTGAAGCCTATAAAGCATATTCAGAGTCAGGTTGGGGATCAGTACATGTTAGGGATCAGTACAGGTTGGGGATCACTACATGTTGGGGATCAGTATAGGTTGGACATCACTACAGGTTGGGGATCAGTATATGTTGTTTAAAGGTTAAGGATCAGGACAAACCATGTGCACATTTTTCGAGAGCCTTCCTATCCCTGCAACAAATGCTAATTCTGCATAATGTGTGTGATGTCCCTGTAAGGGTGAGATGAAATGTCTTAGATCCTATAAACCGCTAAATGGGATGGTTTTTATGATGTCCTTCTTTTATCCCCACCATAGCCGATAGTGCAACGACCATGGAGGCGCCACGGGAGATATATCGGGAAATTGAGCCAAGACCAGAAAAGTTTCCTTGGTCCTCACCGGAGATCGAACCAGGTACCTTCAGGTCGACAGTCGAGCGCTTTGCCGCACGACCATCCGTCCTCATAATTTTGCATAATAGTTCCATCCAATTATAGAAGTGGCAAGAATGCTCCTCCAGGGGCGTAGCCTGTTACCCAATCATCAAAATCTCCAGTTCCACACTGCACTAAATGGCGTAACCTGTTACCCAATCATCAAAATCTTCAGTTCCACACTGCACTAAATGGCATAACATGTTACCCAATCATCAAAATCTTCAGTTCCACACTGAACTAAATGGCATAACCTGTTACCCAATCATCAAAATCTTCAGTTCCACACTGAACAAAAAAGCATAACCTGTTACCCAATCATCAAATGCTTCAGTTCCACACTGCACTAATCTACCCATACAAACACCACCTAAAAAAACTGTCATCACCACAATACTTTCAAAAAGCAAAAAGGATCTCAACGACTTGATAAGAGATCTGGGAATCACAAAAACCGATGCTGACCTCCTCACATCTATACCGAAGCAGTGAAACTTTCTAGACAAAAGAGTTCATTTTTAGGACCAGCGTAGACGGCATTTGACATTTGGATAATTTCTTCATCAATTAAAACGTCTCTTCTACTGCCACAACGTCACAGGTGTATTCGGTGCTAATGGAACTGTCTTTAGCCAACTAGAATGGCGACTTTCTATAGATAGTTCATCTAGAATTTTGAAGGCTGTGATGTCACATAATGGGAACAAGTGTCCGTCTATTGGTTGTGTTCCTTATGGGTCCACAAGGTGGTAACAAAAAATACCCCAAAAGATTTTTTTAGGAAAGAGCAATATAAAATGGGAGCCGCTGGATACCCCCCCCCCAATGTAACTTCTCCAAATCAAATTAGGACTCATGAAAAATTTCCTCGCATGTCATAGTAAAAAGACTTCAGGTTTCACACACTTTCAAAATATCTTCCGAATTCAATCATCTTGATTACAAGATTATACTCGGCATTTGGAGTAAGTAAAATTTACCCAGCTACTTACAGAGAATACAGTTTTATTGAAGTGGTACGCGGTTTCCTTGGTAACCACAAGGTAGATATTTACAGCTTCTCAAAACTCAAATAACACGAAATAGGATGCCAGATTTCCCTTAAGGTCCATATGCTTGATGACGACCTCAGCAAGTTTAAGAACATTGGAACAATCTCTGAGGGGCAAGGGGAACGCTTTCATCAAGATATACTGCAATTCGAACGTCACTACCACGAGCAATATACATCGAAAACATGATGTGAGATTAGGGGAATTTTTGAGTAAGTGACTTGCAGTAAAATCGTAAATCTAGAAAGCAAACAAACTTTTAAGTTTTTTTAATCTTGATTCTTAAGTAATGTAAATTGACATCAGTTTAATATGACTATTTCTTACTGAATAGGACACTAAACAGATTAATATGGCTCATATTCTTATTACTATGTCGACATGTACACTGCTAGGGAATTAATTTTCAAGGATAAGGACTAAAACTCTGAAACATAGTGATGCAATTCACTGCTATTAGACTGTCTGCCTGTTGTTATAATTGGTATTAGCCAGACAGTCTGTAGTTATAATTGGTATTAGCCTGACAGTCTGTAGTTATAATTGGTAAAAACACGACTGTCTGTAGTTATAATTGGTAAAAACACGACTGTCTGTAGTTATAATTGGTAAAAACACGACTGTCTGTGGTTATAATTGGTATTAACGTGACTGTCTGTAGTTATAACTCAATTAAAGTTGTTGTTTTTTGCTATTTATGATAAATTAAGACTAAAAAGTTATCGTTAGTTGATTTGTTTTTTTAATGGTTATATGAAAAAATAAAATCTCATTTCTGAGTATGAAAGTAACAATTCAGTCAGTTGCTGCTAGATTATTCAAAACTAAACAGATTTAATACAACTTGTCACACCCTCGTATGGAAATATCCCAGATATTGGAGAATACTTATACCAAAGAAAGTTCGTACTGTGTGTATATTATCCCAATATTTCTATTTGAATGATAATTAACGTAGCTTTTTATATGGTTTAAGTTCCTCTATATTAATCATATATTGGATAATTCTAATATAAATATAATTACGCAGTGGCTTCGAATACGACCGGGTGTGTTTCGTATTTTTTTTTCCGACACACGACAGGCAAACTTTGATGACGTCAGTAAACAGATAGAACTCTTATGATTTAAAGTTATTTTCTTTTCGCAGGAACGAGTAATTTTTTCTAGTTATACATTAAAATTATATATTGTTTGTGTGTTCTGCTAGCACAATGGTTAAGCTGTTTGGACGCGACTCATTGATATGCTGACTATATCCAGGTTCGATTCCTTCCAAAAACATAACTTTTTTTTTTATTGTGTTTTTTTTTCAGAATGTATCCTTTTATTTATTTTAATGAAAATTAACTAACTAGATGTCTTTGACATTTTTTTTAATTGAAATAATTTATATTTTAGGATGTTGTAAAAAAAGAAACAACTAATTAGGTTTTTTTTAACTATTTCATAACTTAAAAAAAAAATATTTTGAAAATATGTATCAAAGCTGAACACAGAGGCGTAACAATTTTAAGGGAGGGGGGTCCAAAATCGAAAGTCCCGCCGAGCTCCTGCTTGAGGGAGACCCCAAAATTATTTTTTACATTAAATATTAAGTACATAATCTAATGTCATGGTATCGAATGTCAAAATGCGAGGCCCCCAAATCCTAGGTTCGGCAATGGCTTTACAATAGTTTATCTTCCTGCAAAGGCTTTGCAGGGTATAGCTAGTCCTAAGGCTAAATATTACATAACTTTTCCTTACCATCATTTTTGCGTCACACTTTAAACAAGCAATTAAGCCTGTTCCATTCTGGACACAGGACGTGTTAGCGCATTTTCATGTTATGTATCAGTACGTTTGTTAGCTTTCAGTAAATATTTGTAAAATTTGGAAATGTTTATAAATTCTATTGTGTAATGCATATATCTGTAAAAAAAATATTATAAAGACGTTTCTTCATATTTGAAAAAAAATATTTTCTCTTAAATCTAACTACAAGTGGTTTGTGGTTACTGAAATAGGACTCATAATTGAAAACATTCGAAATTGTAGTCATTTAATCGTCCGAAAACTCCGTCAATTGTTGCATAGCTCTGATACTTTAAATTAAACTCAGAACACAAGCTTACTATTTCATTTGATGAGTTTCTTAATAAATCTTGGTGAAACTACGTGCTGCAGTATTTCGCACCAAATGAATGGGTTATTGAACGTACAAGGTGTAGAATGGGGCCATATATATAATATTATAAGCCCCTTAGGAACCCTGAAGCCCGGCCCTCAGAGGTCCTATCGCGAAATGAACTTTTGATGTACACATGGCAGGCCAAGACCTACAAAATGATATATACATCATGGGTCTAGGACTTATGGTTGTTGAGATATAGGGTGATGACGGACAGACAGACAGACAAAAAGGGGACAAAAAATTTAGAGAAGCCTACATATTTCAAATTTACTAAATAATAATAAGATTAAGAAACGAAAATAGAGGGGATGGGGAAGCATTTATATCCGAGAATCGAACCAAATACTGACGAAGACGAATTAACGAGTGTTAGCTTTCTGGGGGGGGGGGGTACGATAGATACTAATTTAGCGCATAATTTTTTGTTTTATTCGTCCGACTTTATTAGGCTTGGGCAGACCCGAAAAAAAGCACATCTTTACTCTTAGTCTTAGACATATATCCTGACAACTAAAATATATAATTCAAAGCCGTATTTATTTTTAAAAAAATATTATAAAAATATCTCCGATTATTAACAGCAAATGACTTTATTTATTAGGCTTGGACAGACCCGAAAAAATTTAAAGCCAAATATAAAAATATCTCCGATTATTAACAGCAAATGACGTCATCAAAGTCTGCAGTAAATAAGAGTTCTCATTCATTCTGTTTACTGACGTCATCAAAGTTTGTTGGTCGTGTCTCGGAAAAAATAGTACGTAACACGCCCGGTCGAATTCGAAGCCACTGCGATATAATTATCACTCATGGAACAAATATCAGTATATACCGACATTATCATTACAGATTCATTTAAGTGCAGCCAACACATTGTTATACCGACTTTATCATGACATATTCACCTAAGTGCAGCCACACAATGTACCGAGTCTGTGTGGCTGTTGACATGACAAAATTCACCTCTTCTCTCCTCTGACCGCATCTTTTATTTTTCTTTCTATTTTCAAGCCAACATAAGCACCAGCAGCAGCACACCAGTAGCCAGCAGTTTAATTTTCATTCACATTGAAATGAGCTCAACCCGAACAGCCAAAGCCCATTTCCTTAACAACCGAAAGCCATCACTTTATTTTGAAAGCAGGCTGTAAAGAGAGATGTTTCAAGGGGAAACTTTACGATCGCCGGAGACCGTTGGGGCATTATCTTCACCACTGAGCTTCTTTTATGGACCCAGTCAGCTTACTTGGGGGAATTTATCTTCATCGAAACACTGCCATCATACACAATGGTACGGAGAGGGAGAAACCAAATGGTGGGTGTGAAACTAAGACGAATGATAATGTTATAGTTTGTTCCCATATCTTATTTCTGAGTTGAAGTTGGTAAATGAACATATATACATCTTTATATATTTGTGAGATGATGTTTATAAATATAAATACTAAATAATAACTTACATTAGGCTAGCGATGCAATTTATTACAAGTCATTTCATTGTACATTCACTATTTTATCCGATCGAACTTATCAATTGATGTGATTTCTTCAATGTTATACATTTAACTGTTTGTATTAAAAGTTCGCAAAATTAATTTGATCAATAACAATAAGTTGATCTCTCTCTCTCTTTGAACTCTCTCAGTAATCTGCGGGCTGAGACTTAGTCTCTTAGAGCCCGTGAGATCAGACTTGCTGTGTCTCTCAACATCTGGAGACTGCCATAGAGCCCGATGGCCAGCAAGCTTCCGGACTGGTCCACCCTGTGGTCCGCCAGTCCGGGGCACTCGAAAAGCAAGGTTAAGGTGCCAAACGCAGACGCTCATCAGACACCATAAAAGGTGTTGGTTGATTTAGACAGCAGGACGGTGGCCATGGAAGTCGGAATCCGCTAAGGAGTGTGTAACAACTCACCTGCCGAATCAACCAGCCCTGAAAATGGATGGCGCTAGAGCGTCGGACCCCTCCCCGTGCATGTCGCCGATGGTGAACTTTACTTGCCATCGGTCCTAGTGCATGTGGGCAGGAGACGCCAGCGCCTTTACGTCTTGTGTGTCTTGGCTGGGATGTGTTGCTCACGACAACTTTCCCCAGGTGATCTATCAGGTTCCAATTATGAAATGCAAGATCAATAACAATAAATTGATCTATCAGGTTTCAATTATGAAATGTAAGATCAATGAACATCATTTCATCAATCATCATGATTTTATTTTCAGCACCACCACTTAGTCATACACAACTTTTATCATTTCTCAAGTTATTTCACCACCACTTAGTCATACACAACTTTTATCATTTCTCAAGTTATTTTACCATCACTTAGTCATACACAACTTTTATCATTTCTCAAGTTATTTCACCATCACTTAGTCATACACAACTTTTATCATTTCTCAAGTTATTTCACCATCACTTAGTCATACACAACTTTTATCATTTCTCAAGTTTTTTCACCACCACTTAGTCATACACAACTTTTATCATTTCTCAAGTTATTTCACCATCACTTAGTCATACACAACTTTTATCATTTCTCAAGTTATTTCACCATCACTTAGTCATACACAACTTTTATCATTTCTCAAGTTATTTCACCACCACTTAGTCATACACAACTTTTATCATTTCTCAAGTTATTTCACCACCACTTAGTCATACACAACTTTTATCATTTCTCAAGTTATTTCACAAACTGAATGGCAAATAAATATCAATATTCATAACCTCATCAATCTCATTCATTACACGAACAATGTATTAAACAAGTCACTAAGATTTCGATCAATTGATATTGATTAACTACAATCCAATACATTTCACCAATGATTTTCACCAATAATCATGTTTATTTTTTCATACATCTAGGTTTAGAATATTAAGCTAATTCGACCAATCTCTCTCTCGTTTTTACTTCTTTTCTAATTACAGTTATTTATCATGTCTTTAAAATAGTCTTGTTATGTCTGATAGTACCTACATAGTCTTGTTATGTCTGACAGTACCTACATAGTCTTGTTATGTCTGACAGTACCTACATAGTCTTGTTATGCCTGATAGTACCTACATAGTCTTGTTATGTCTGATAGTACCTACATAGTCTTGTTATGTCTGATAGTACCTACATAGTCTTGTTTTGTCTGATAGTACCTACATAGTCTTGTTTTGTCTGATAGTACCTACATAGTCTTGTTATGTCTGACAGTACCTACATAGTCTTGTTATGTCTGATAGTACCTACATAGTCTTGTTATGTCTGATAGTACCTACATAGTCTTGTTATGTCTGATAGTACCTACATAGTCTTGTTTTGTCTGATAGTACCTACATAGTCTTGTTTTGTCTGATAGTACCTACAT
This sequence comes from Bulinus truncatus, assembly GCA_021962125.1. Taxonomy (NCBI): domain Eukaryota; kingdom Metazoa; phylum Mollusca; class Gastropoda; family Planorbidae; genus Bulinus; species Bulinus truncatus. The sequence goes on along the minus strand of JAGDYQ010000003.1, from coordinate 12,330,088 downwards.
AGTCTTGTTATGTCTGATAGTACCTACATAGTCTTGTTTTGTCTGACAGTACCTACATAGTTTTGTTATGTCTGATAGTACCTACATAGTCTTGTTTTGTCTGACAGTACCTACATAGTCTTGCTTTGTCTGACAGTACCTACATAGTCTTGTTTTGTCTGACAGTACCTACATAGTCTTGTTTTGTCTGACAGTACCTACTCAGCTGTACATTCTTTCATTTGTATCACACTTGAGAGGATTTCATTTCACAGACCGTTTGCTCGTATAAATGTTTGTTTCTTAAATATAAACAAAATAACAAAGATTCATATAAATATGTCTATTATTCGGCATTATTTTCTATCAACGATTATAAGTATCAATAGTATAGATTATTAGATAGCAGATTTGTGACATTTTGGAATAAACGGAGTATTTTAAATGTTAAACTATTTTTCACTTTCAAAATAAAATATCTTAAAATATAAACGTGTGATATTTGTCTTTTTTCGCATCGCATTGAAGTTTTAAGCTATCCTCTAACCAAAGCGAAGCGAACCGCTGCGCTATTTCTCACGTGAGATTTTTCAAAGCGCGAAAAAACCCTCACTACACCTAAGCGAAGCGAACGTAGGCGTCAGCCGACCGGATATAATGATTTTTTTAATTTTCTTTTTGTTTATTTGAAGACGTCGGCAGACATTTTCTTCTTATGATATATTTTCTACAGTTATGGTATTTTACAAGTAAAAAGTGAAAAAAACACTTACTTTTTGGTATAATCTGATATAATTCAAGTTGCTATATATAAATGTAAGTCTTATTAGTTAATTTTAAGACATTTATATCAATTTTAACCTTGATTTTAATTTGAGTCGATGTTTCTAGGCAGCCATTTTGGATTGTTTACACTCGCGAAACGCGAAAAAACTCTGAAAGAAGCGATGCCGCGAAATTTCTCTGCACCGCCGCGGAAATTCTACGCGGTTTGAGCATTTCCATGTATATACATTGCCGCGAAAGAGGGGCGAATTTCGCGAGCTACCTAGATACGCGAAATTCGCTTTGGTTAGAGGAAAGCTTTAAGTTTGGAATTTTAGTTACCAGCGCTGAAAGTCGAAATGTTTCGAACCTTCATTGGTTGCACCCCGTGCTGTAGTATGGCTACAGTTAGTGTCCCCTGGTGTAGTACGACTACAGTTAGTGCCCCCTGGTGTAGTACGGCCACAGTTAGTGCCCCTGCTGTAGTACAGCCACAGTTAGTGCACCTCCTGCTGTATTACGGCACGGTTAGTGCACCCCCTCCTAATGTTGACCATCTGATATCTGCTGCACATTTCTAGATGTTCCGAAATTGTTTTCATTGACATTTGTCTTGGTGAGTCAAAGAATCAATGTAATTTGAGAGTGATTTATTGCGTCCATTAGCACTGTTGTTAATCAAACTCTGTGATAAACTTTGAGTACATAACATAAGGGAGATAACAAGCAGGATTATTGCCTCCCCCTGCCTATTTCTAAATATAACACGTGGTCACCTCCTCTTGTTATTTATAACACTGGTAAACAGTGAATTCATTGCCAGTGATGTTTGAATCATTTTATACAAAGTCAACTATGCTGATTTAGAATATGTTAGTGCTTTTGCTAGATTGGCTCTATTTTACGAGATAATTAAAATTAATTAAATAATGTATGCACCGTGTTTGGAATTTGTCAAGAATTGCATGAAGTATAACAGTATACTAACAAATAGTAGTGAAACTGTTAATAGTCATGCAGAAATTTGTTCAAAAATATGTGTAATAGTGTTATAGAAGAAAACTTTTTCATTTGAAAAACTAATTATGTATAATTAATTAATTAATTATTATGTTAATTGTCTATGGTAATGGCATTAGCAAATCGCTGTTTGCTCGACTTCCTTTTGTATGTGTCGTTGGTGCAATTGCGCTGGAGGCTCTAACAGTTGTCAGCCATCATATGTATGTCCCATCTTCCTTGATATCTCACCTCCATCACCCTCATATTCTGATGGAACCTCTCGCCTTGTTCCTCACTGAAGTCCCCAAGGTTACCTGGAAATTTGTCTAAATTAAGGTAATGTACCTTGATGCTCATATTTGTTCCACTGTTTCTGAAGTTAGCGAGCATATCTTGCACCAGTTCTTCGTAATTCTCTGCTCTGTTGTTACCTAAGAAGTTCATGACAACTGAAACAAAACAGTTCCATGAAGAAGCTTCAAGGTGATTTCGATCGTTGATGAGTTTCCGAATCTGAGGACCGTCAAAAATCCCAGCTTTCAGCTTCTTCATGCTCAATCCGGGGAATGATCTGCAAATATACTTGAAGCAATTGCCAGATTTGTCCAAAGCCTTAACAAATTGTTTCATTAAACCTAATTTGATATGAAGCGGTGGGAGAATGATCTTATTTTTGTCAACCAGTGGCTTGTTGATGATATTTTCTTTACCTACAGTTATGGTTTTCCTTGCAGGCCATGCTACTCTTGTCCAATGATCTTGCCTTGCCCTGCTATCGCAAAGGCACATGAAGCATGGGTGTTTTGTGTATCCTGACTGCTACCCAATCAAAAAGTTTACCATTTTTAGATCAACACAAATTGACCACTGATGCTCATAATAACGGACTTTCTGCAATACTGTTTTGATATTCTCATCCTCTTCTTTAAGTGTTGCTGAGTGAGCAATGGGAATAGACGCATATCGGTTACCATTGTGTAACAGAACACATTTCAAGCTTGTGATGGAACTGTCTATAAAAAGACGCCAGTCTTCGGAATGGTAGTCTTGTAGTCCCATTTGGAGCAGAAGTCCAGGGATGTCATTACAGTAAACAAGATCTTCCTCTTGGATGAAATATGGAAGAAGAAACTCTTCTCTTTTCCGATAAAATGTTATTTTAACTTCTGGTTTGAGAAAATTTCTTTCATTGAGCCTGGACGCTAAAAGCTCAGATGCTTGCTTGGACAGATTTAGGTCTCGTATTAGGTCATTGAATTCTTCTTGGCTGAATGGTTGAGGTGTTGAAGAGCTTCCTTCGTAATCGCTTCCACTGTTTAAACCTGCCAAAAACTCTAGATCTTGCCCCTCATCGAAGTCTGATGATGAGAGCTCTAATAATCCAGTAAACACTGGTATAGGAACTTCGCTGCTACGTGAAATTGGTCTCCTTGCAGATTCAAGATCAGGATAATCCAACTTAGATTTCTTGTAGCGATTGAAGCCTTTAACATTCACAATACAAAAATAGCAATCACCAAAATGGTCTTTCGGCTCTCGCCATACCATTGGTACACCGAAACTTAGACTTTTCTTCTCATCATTTTTCCACTGCCGTAGGCTCTTCACACAGTTTTTGCATATGGGGGACCCAAGACATGTCTTGGTCTCCCAGCTTCACACCGAAATAAGCCAAATAAGCCTGCTGCACAAAGTCGGTTATATTTCTTCTTTGCTTTTCAATCATGTATTGTCCAGAGATGTAACAGAATACATTCTGATTATTTTTGCAGCATCTTCGTGATGAACTCATGTCTTTAGAAAGCAGAGATAAATTAGCAAAAAAAACCAACTTATAACTTGGTATAGTTTAATTAAACAACAGACACAAAAACCTATTGCATTTGTTTTACACAAAGGGTACAATCATATTTTCAAGGGTGTTCAATATCTCAGAAACTAGAGCCAATTTAGCAAAAGCAGTGGCAGTTTTGAAATCAGCACCCATGAATTGCTATAAATTCATTCATACATTCTTGGCAATTCATAATTTTTTTTTAATGGGCTATGTAATATTTAAACAAAATTAAAAGAACAGCATGGACAAAATAAATTCTCTATTCACAGAGGTAGTATTGTCATTTTGTCAGAGGTAGTATTGACATTTTGTCAGAGGTAGTAGTGACATTTTGTCAGAGGTATTAGTGACATTTTGTCAGAGGTAGTAGTGACATTTTGTCAGAGGTAGTAGTGACATATTGTCAGAAGTAAGTTAAAACTCCATGTCAATAGTACATTAACACTTTATTATCAACATTCTATGACAGTGAAAAAATGTGTACGAGGTCAAGTGACATGTCAGAAAAGTTACACTATATGTAAAATATGACTTTAAGTTTAACATAAGGTAAGTCTTTAGTCAGAGGTAAAGAACGTAAACCTAATGTCTGAGGTAAAGTATGACATTAAGTCTGAGGTACAGTTAGTCATTATGTTTGAGGTAAACAAAGACTCTATTAGAGAGGTGACCAAATCGAGGTAAACATTCTACATGGAATAACCTTTAAATGTTCGATGTTAGGACTCTGTGGACATAGGTTTAGACAGAATTATTGTTCAACAGGTCAAAAGTCCATCTGTGGACAATCATAATTTTCTAATGCAATTTCCGTGGTCCACGAATTATCAGTTTCCGATAAATATCTAAAAAATACAAGGAAAGTTTTCATTGGAGCTATTTTTTTTTTGTACACATTAATTAATGTCTTTGCAATGACATATTCGAGGAAGCGTTACTCGCTTGATGCTGGCCATACGGTAGGTAAAGACAGACTAAAGCCAATTTTACGTCAAAATATTACTTGTCACTTTTCTACTCTACTCGGTAATTAAAAGAAAAAGTAAATTTTGTCAATTAGCAAACACAAAAATGAATTCATAAAAAAATTACATAAAATAAAAAAAAAAGCTCGCTACAAATGGCATAATGGCGTCATTGATTTTTATGTACTTTCTTAACTACGTAAAAAGCCTTTAGCATTTAATATTAGAATCCACACTCGTTCGGTTTCTAAGGCTTCCTGGAATACATATGGCTAATTAGAAAAACACTAGGAATGTATTTGAGTACTCTTTACTTATCCGTAGTCCATAACAAAAACGTCACAAGTCTGTGATATGAATATCATATGTAAATAACATGAACATCATATGTACATAATATAAACATCATATGTACATAACATTAACATCATATGTACATAACATGAATATCATATGCACATAACATGAACATAATATGTACATAAAATGAACATCATATGTACATAAAATGAACATCATAGGTCAATAACATGAAACATCACATGTACATGACATGAATATCATATGTACATAACATGAACATCATATGTACATAACATGAACATCAAATGTACATATCATGAACACCATATTTACATAACGTGAACATCATATGTACATAACATGAACATCATATGTACATAACATGAATATCATATGCACATAACATGAACATAATATGCACATAACATGATTTTAATATGTACATAACATGAACATCATATGTACATAACAAGGACATCATAGGTCAATAACATGAATATCATATGCACATAACATGAACATCATATGTACATAACATAAACATCATTAGTCGATTACTTTACATCAGTTGGGCTATAGAAAAAATAACAAATATTCATTAAAAGTTATCAATGAATTTATTTAAATAAACGTGTGATTTTGTAGCGCATTTTTTTCTAAGCGATATATGCATTTATTTATATTGAATTAAACAGAGAAATAATATACAGCTGTTTTATACTTTTCCCCACAGAGTTTGATACAGATCTTTAACATAGATAATAAATTAATAAATTTGTTAAAAGGGGAAAGTGTGTTAACTGAACCATAAGAAATTCAGAAAGAAAAAAAAAGTCCCGGTTATAAAGAATAAGTTAGTTCAACTAACCTCATTGTAATATATTGTATACTTCATTGTAATATATTGTGTACTTCATTGTAATACATTGTGTACTTCATTGTAACATATTGTATACTTCATTGTAATATATTGTATACTTCATTGTAACATATTGTATACTTCATTGTAACATATTTATACTTCATTGTAATATATTGTATACTTCATTGTAATACATTGTATACTTCATTGTAATATATTGTATACTTCATTGTAATACATTGTATACTTCATTGTAATATATTGTATACTTCATTGTAATATATTGTATACTTCATTGTAATATATTGTAACTATAAATTATATATAAACACTAACAAGACAAATCTGTATTTGTCACAATCTAGACAGTGTGTTCCCTCTGAACAGTATGTCAACACTTTGACAAACCAGTAAATTAAATTTCAGTTACACTTTTAGTGAACTTGAGTTGTGTAGCAGTCGAAGTTCGTGAACAAATCGTGTGTGTGTGTGTGTGTGTGTATGTGTGTGTATGTGTATGTGTGTGTGTCAAGTTGAAAAAAAAAAGGGGGGGGGTAAATAATGTTTGTGTGTGGTAAGTTGTTTACTTAATAAAGGTTAGAAAATTTATATAAATAAGTATTTTGTATGAAGTTTGTTTGCCAGAGTATATGTTGATTAAAGTAACTATCTGTGGATGTGTATCAAATATTGACCAAATGTTCAAATTCTAGTAAAACGGGCACAACACATAGACTCGTTTTATTTTGTTGACAATGTCTATGATGTTACTTTGAAGTATGACATTGTCTATAACGTTACTGTGAAGTGTGACATTGTCTATGACGTTACTGTGACGTATGACATTGTCTATAATGTTACTGTGAAGTATGACATTGTCTATAATGTTACTGTGACGTATGGCATTGTCTATGATGTTACTGTGACGTATGACATTGTCTATAATGTTACTGTGAAGTATGACATTGTCTATAATGTTTCTGTGAAGTGTGACACTGTCTATGATGTTACTGTGACGTATGACATTGTCTATGACGTTACTGTGACGTATGACATTGTCTATAATGTTACTGTGAAGTATGACATTGTCTATGATGTTACTGTGAAGTATGACATTGTCTATAATGTTACTGTGACGTATGACACTGTCTATGACGTTACTGTGACGTATGACATTGTCTATGATGTTACTGTGAAGTGTGACACTGTCTATAATGTTACTGTGAAGTGTGACACTGTCTATGACGTTACTGTGACGTATGACATTGTCTATGATGTTACTGTGACGTATGACATTGTCTATAATGTTACTGTGAAGTGTGACACTGTCTATGACGTTACTGTGAAGTGTGACACTGTCTATGATGTTACTGTGACGTATGACATTGTCTATGATGTTACTGTGACGTTCCTCTTGTTGATTTTATAGAGATAGATGTTTAGGTTTAAAGATTTATTCAAATAATTTTTTTAAGGTATTTCGGAAGTTTTATCCCTTGATTCAAGTAAACGACAAGTCATTGTTTTAAAATATTTCATGTTCACTCTTCTTAATTCTTAGTGTATTGGACAAAGTAGACCTTAATACAATGAAACTATAGAAAGGAGGATATGTGTTTTATTGAACTGAAAGTACCTATCACTTGTGATGCCCCTTAATTAGAAAAGTTATGATATTTCTGATTGCAATGTGTGCAATGTAAGCCTGAAATATAAACGAAAGAGACAAACTAATATATGAAAAATTTCTAGACAGACAGAGCGAGAAGTAGACGGCATACGTAATGTCAATACGAAAGACAAATTATTGACAGCATTAAACCCCAATGTAAGGCAGACATGTTTTTATTTTTGGACCCTACTATCGGAATACAAGAAGTAGAATACACTTCAGACTGTGGCATACTATAGAAGACAATCACCGTATGACTGTACCCATATTATAGATAACAATCACCGTATGACTGTACCCATACTATAGATGACAATCACCGTATGACTGTACCCATACTATAGAAGACAGTCACCGTATGACTGTACCCATACTATAGAAGACAATCCCCATATGACTGTGGCCATACTATAAAAGATAATCAACGTATGACTTTGGCCATACTATAGATGACAATCAACGTGTGACTGTGGCCATACTATAGATGACAATCAACGTGTGACTGTGGCCATACTATAGATGACAATCAACGTGTGACTGTGGCCATACTATAGATGAAAATCAACCTGTGACTGTGACCATACTATAGATGACAATCAACGTGTGACTGTGACCATACTATAGATGACAATGAACGTATGACTGTGGCCATACTATAGAGCAGTGCTTCTCAAACTTTTTGAAGTCACGGCCCCCCTTGGAACGTCAATCAATATGTCGCGGCCCCCCTATTTTTTTTTTTGGTTTAGATAGCTTAAATTTATAATTTTAAATTTCTATATGCAAACTTTTACTAGTCAATACATGCTTTTTCTAATGTTAATAATGAAAGAGTAAAAGGATGAAACATATAAAATAAACTAGATTTTATTTTAAACATATATTAATACTATTTACATTCAATACATTAGGTTAATTATATTTTATGTGTCACATTTTTCGAAATTCCACGGCCCCCCCTCCGGACAGTCCACAGTCCTAGGGGGCCGCGGCCCATCACTTTGAGAAGCACTGCTACAGATGACAATCAACGTATGACTGTGACCATACTATAGATGACAATCAACATGTGACTGTGGCCATACTATAGAAGACAATCACCGTGTGGCAGTCACAGTGTCATTTCTTGTCATTGTATCTCCACTTGGTGGTATTGAAAAATTCACGACTTTTAGTTCGTGACAAGTCTAGCGTCCAGCTAACGGTCAACTAGAAATCTTTGGCTGTCGCGGGGGTAATTTTGAAACTGTACCTCCCCCCTCATATGTCTGTGACAGTTCCAAAATGGTACATATTATCTTAAAATAGTTTATAGAATATACCTAATATAATCATTGTCGTGTATCAGCTGTAGTTAGATGACACAATCGTATGTAACTATAACCAGGTTAAAATATATTTCATTCTCACTGTGGTTTTAGTAGTTAAAGAATTTTTTAAATTTATAATGTTGTCTTTGAAAGAATAATTTAGTTCTGTGTGTTCAAATTAATCCCAGACTACATTTCTTCAATTTATTGTAACCAAAGATATCTCAGTCAAATTTAAAGTTGGCCACGGATGTAACTCGAAGCTGGAAGTGTACATCTATAACGAGTTTAACAATGGACTACGAAGATTGAAGTGTACATCTATAACGAGTTTAACAATGGACTACGAAGATTGAAGTGTACAACTATAACGAGTTTAACAATGGACTACGAAGATTGAAGTGTACAACTATAACGAGTTTAACAATGGACTAACTTCTTTCTTTTGATCTAAAAGGAAAACACAATCATCCTCACAAATTATTCGATACTGGGATCTAGTCTACAAATGAAGCCTGCAAATATATTAAATGGTAATCGAATATCCAGATTCAATAAAACCGTGTCCGGTGAGTGTCAACAGAGATTTTCTTCAAACAAGAGTTCGCCATTTCAACCTCTTCAATCACCGAGCTAAAAAACTGACCAGGCGATTGATTTGCCAGGTAGGATGGAAGTTGTAAAGAAACCCATAATATTTTGGTTACAATTTTAAAGCCAGGCAAATACCCTTTGATCCGTAAATGGTTTATGGCTTTTTTTAAGTAAAGAATTTTTTTTTTAAATTCTTCAATCCCATTTTTTTAACTTTTTATTTGTCTTATGTATCTATGGATATATTCATATCTATACTTAGTGATTTCATGGATATGTTAGGTGTACACAAATATCTTTTTTTTGTCTTTATCAATAAAATTTTATCATGCCTTATGAATGAGTGAGTACAGGTACATGTATGAATGAATTTATCTATTTTTATCCAACTATCTATATATATCTATATATATGTCTTTTAATAAATCTATCTATGCATAATTCTTCATCTATTCACTATTCATATATATATATATATATATATATATATATATATATATATATATTTATATATATATATACATATATATATATATATTTATAAAGGTCCTTGATATACTGTTATCTTATTACCACTTTTAACATTACAGTTGTAGCTTACTTGACGTCATACTCCAGCAAATGTTGGCAACAATAAATTTATTTTAAAGTAAACATGACTGACCTATTTGTGATCGCTTCAATTGTTCTGTTAATACACAGACGGAGACAAACCCACGAGACAAGGATTAAACAAAGTCTGATCCTATGCTAGCCAGCCAGACATAAAAAAGTTCATCGTGACCCAAATGATCCCAGAAAACTAAAACGAAATTCTGCAAAAGGAAAAAGAAATGAAACCACCAAAAAACCCAACTAATAACACAGAAAACAAGATTTGTTCAAAAACATCAAATATCACTAGAATATCAAGAACACACTATACGATATAAATTAATCAAAACTGTTGTTTTTTTTTTTAAAAAAAGATAACAACAATAACACATCTGTTCTTTTTCCCAACATAATTATCTCAAAGTCTTCTTCACCTCATATGAATACAGACAACACCATGGACTTCTACCAACAGGCAACTGAATAGACATCTGCCAAAAGACAACAGAATGGCCATCTGTAAACAGAAAGCACAATGGACATCTGTCAACAGACAACACAATGGACATCTGTCTGCAGACAACACAATGGACATCTGTCAACAGACAACACAATGGACATATGTCTGCAGACAACACAATGGACATATGTCTGCAGACAATGGACATCTGTCAACAGACAACACAATGGACATCTGTCAAAACACAACACAATGGACATATGTAAATGCAGGCATAAGGTATGCGCATCATTGAACTATTCAGTCAATGCAGGCATGAGATATGCGCATCAGTGAACTGTTCAGTAAATGCAGGCATGAGATATGCGCATCAGTGAACTGTTCAGTCAATGCAGGCATAAGATATGCGCATCAGTGAACTGTTCAGTCAATGCAGGCATGAGATATGCGCATCTGAGATTCAAACTAAATGGCTAGAATTTAAGTAGATTGTTTATTCCAACCATTTCATTTGTTCGTCATAACGTTAATGTTTTTCAATTCAAACTTAACCAAAAATGTATTATAATTTTTAAAGTCAAATATTAAAGTCGCTATTTAATACACAGGTGCATTTAGTAGATTTGGACTATATATATTCAATGTATACCTGGACTATATATTCAATCAGGACCTGGACTATATATTCAATGTATACCTGGACTATATATTCAATGTAGACCTGGACTATATATTCAATGTAGACCTGGACTATATATTCAATGTAGACCTGGACTATATATTCTATCTAGACCTGGACTATATATTCAATGCAGACCTGGATTATATATTCAATGTAGACCTGGACTATATATTCAATGTAGACTTGGACTATATATTCAATGTAGACCTGGACTATATATTCAATCTAGACCTGGACTATATATTCAATGTATACCTGGACTATATATTCAATCTAGACCTGGACTATATATTCAATGTAGACCTAGACTATATATTCAATCTAGACCTGGACTATATATTCAATCTAGACCTGGACTATATATTCAATGTAGACCTGAACTATATATTCAATCTAGACCTGGACTATATATTCAATGTATTCCTGGACTATATATTCAATGTATACCTGGACTATATATTCAATGTATACCTGGACTATATATTCAATGTAGACCTGGACTATATATTCAACGTAGACTTGGACTATATATTCAATGTATACCTGGATTATATATTCAATGTATACCTGGACTATATATTCAATCTAGACCTGGGCTATATATTCAATGTATACCCGGACTATATATTCAATGTATACCTGGACTATATATTCAATATATACCTGGACTATATATTCAATCTAGACCTGGACTATATATTCGATGTAGACCTGGACTATATATTCAATGTAGACCTGGACTATATATTCAATCTAGACCTGGACTATATATTCAATGTATACCTGGACTATATATTCAATCTAGACCTGGACTATATATTCAATATAGACCTAGACTATATATTCAATGTAGACCTGGACTATATATTCAATCTAGACCTGGACTATATATTCAATATAGACCTAGACTATATATTCAATCTAGACCTGGACTATATATTCAATGTAGACTTGGACTATATATTCAATGTATACCTGGACTATATATTCAATGTAGACCTGGACTATATATTCAACGTAGACTTGGACTATATATTCGATGTAGACCTGGACTATATATTCGATGTAGACCTGGACTATATATTCAACGTAGACTTGGACTATATATTCGATGTAGACCTGGACTATATATTCGATGCAGACTTGGACTATATATTCAATGTATACCTGGATTATATATTCAATGTAGACCTGGACTATATATTCAATGCAGACTTGGATTATATATTTAATGTAGACCTGAACTATATATTCAATCTAGACCTGGACTATATATTCAATGTAGACCTGGACTATATATTCAATGTAGACCTGGACTATATATTCAATCTAGACCTGGACTATATATTCAATGTAGACCTGGACTATATATTCAATGTAGACCTGGACTATATATTCAATCTAGACCTGGACTATATATTCAATCTAGACCTGGACTATATATTCAATGCAGACCTGAACTATATATTCAATCTAGACCTGGACTATATATTCAATGTAGACCTGGACTATATATTCAATGTAGACCTGGATTATATATTCAATGTATACCTGGACTATATATTCAATGTAGACCTGGACTATATATTCAACGTAGACTTGGACTATATATTCAATGTAGACCTGGATTATATATTCAATCTAGACCTGGACTATATATTCAATCTAGACCTGGACTATATATTCAATGTAGACCTGGACTATATATTCAATCTAGACCTGGACTATATATTCAATCTAGACCTGGACTATATATTCAATGTAGACCTGGACTATATATTCAATGTAGACCTGGACTATATATTCAATGTAGACCTGGACTATATATTCAATCTAGACCTGGACTATATATTCAATGCAGACTTGGATTATATATTTAATGTAGACCCGGACTATATATTCAATGTATACCCGGACTATATATTCAATGTATACCTGGACTATATATTCAATGTATACCTGGACTATATATTCAATGTATACCTGGACTATATATTCAATGTATACCTGGACTATATATTCAACGTAGACCTGGACTATATATTCAACGTAGACTTGGACTATATATTCAATGTATACCTGGACTATATATTCAATGTATACCTGGACTATATATTCAATCTAGACCCGGACTATATATTCAATGTATACCCGGACTATATATTCAATGTATACCTGGACTATATATTCAATGTAGACCTGGATTATATATTCAATGTATACCTGGACTATACATTCAATCTAGACCTGGACTATATATTCAATGTGGACCTGGACTATATATTCAATCTAGACCTGGACTATATATTCAATGTAGACCTGGACTATATATTCAATTATGACCTGGACTATATATTCAATGTAGACTTGGACTATATATTCAATGTAGACCTGGACTATATATTCAATCTATACCTGGACTATATATTCAATCTAGACCTGGACTATATATTCAATGTAGACCTGGACTATATATTCAATGTAGACCTGGGCTATATATTTAATGTATACCTGGATTATATATTCAATGTATACCTGGACTATATATTCAATCTAGACCTGGACTATATTTTCGATGTAGACCTGGACTATATATTCAATGTAGACCTGGACTATATATTCAATCTAGACCTGGACTATATATTCAATGTATACCTGGACTATATGTTCAATGTATACCTAGACTATATATTCAATGTATACCTAGACTATATATTCAATGCAGACTTGGACTATATATTCAATGTATACCTGGATTATATATTCAATGTATACCTGGACTATATATTCAATCTAGACCTGGACTATATTTTCGATGTAGACCTGGACTATATATTCAATGTAGACCTGGACTATATATTCAATCTAGACCTGGACTATATATTCAATGTATACCTGGACTATATGTTCAATGTATACCTAGACTATATATTCAATGTAGACCTGGACTATATATTTAATGTATACCTGGACTATATATTCAATGTATACCTTGACTATATATTTAATGTATACCTGGACTATATAATCAATGAAGACCTGGACTATATATTCAATGTAGACTTATTAAATCAATAGAGTCAAACATTTCTATAAATAAATCAACCGGATAATGCTGTTGTTATTTTGTTTGTTTTAAATTAAGAATGTCTTTGCAGTGTTTTTATATCAGTTTTAAAACGAAAACAAAAAAATATGATATATTTAAAATTTTAAATAAAGATAAAAGTTCACCTGCCAAACTTCTTTGTTTATCACCATTATCTAGGTACAGTAGGCAGTAGTGAATTCACTAAGAACTTTTAATAATTTCAGTCATGCACCAGACACAGAATCTATGTCAGGGATTGTTTTTTAAAAGAAGTTCAATTGATATTAGTGGAAAATAAGGAAAATCCCAGGAACGATTCACGTCTATGTTTAAAACTGAGATCTGTGTTTAAGTTGAGAAGAATGAATATAATGTTGAAGGTAGCGATAATTTGATCACGCTCGGTATTTGTTTATATATATATATATATCTATACTTATAAGACGCATTTGTTGTCTGTTCCCTTATAACTCAAGATCCAGACATCAAATAACGTGAAATTTGTTACATATACACATAATTACATGGGGAAGGTTATAGGACAGGCTTCGTTTCATCTTGATGGGTAGTTTAATTGTAATTAATTTTTTTTTATTTTAGTATTTTACTATATTAAAGTAATCTCGACGGCGCCATAAATAAAATTCCTCTGTGACGTCATTTCCCGATGATAGAATAGAACTTGCGCGCTGGTGCTGTATAGTTCCTTTGTGCTGCGAAGAAATGTTGTTGTTTTTTAATGCTCCCTGATATGTTCAGTTTGAGGAAGGTAAAGAAAGGAATGAAGAAGGATTTTAGAAGAAGTGTGAAGCCATAATAATAAGTATATATATATATATATATATATATATATATATATATATAAAAGAGAAAGAGAGAGAGAGAGAGAGAGGGAGGGAGGGAGGGGAGAGAGAGATAAAGAGAGAGAGGGGGCAGGGGGGAGAGAGAGGGAAGGAGGGTGGAGGAGGGGATGGACAGGGGGAGAGAAGGAGGGGGAGAGAGGGAGATAGGAGAGGGAGGGAGAGAGAGAGGGAGAAAGGGAGGGAGTGAGAGAGGGTGGGAGAGAGGGAGGGAGAGAGATAAAGAGTGAGGGGGCAGGGATGGAGAGAGGGAATGAGGAGGGAGGAAGAGGGAGAGAGGTGGAGAGGGAAGGGAGAGAGAAGAATGGAGGGAGAGAGAGGTTAGGGAGGGAGAGAGAGGGGAGGGAAGGAGAGAGGGAGAGAGAGGATGGGAGAAATGGGAGGAAGAGAAAAAGAGAGAGGGGGCAGGTAGGGAGAGAGGGAGGGGGTTTACAGGGGGGAGAGAAGGAGGGGGAGATGGGAGAGGGTGGATGGGAGGGAGAGAGATGGGAGGGAGAAGGAGAGAGGGAGGGAGGGAGAGAGGAAGGGAGAGAGGGGGTAGGGAGAAAACAGAAGGTAAACAGAAAACCTTATTTTAAACCCGGGCAAAGCCGGGTACTTGCAACTAGTATATATATATATATATATATATATATATATATATATATATATATATATACTAATAGGACGCATTAAAGTAATCTCGACGGCGCCATAAATAAAATTCCTGTGACGTCATTTCCCGATGATCGAATAGAACTTGCGCGCTGGTGCTGTATTGTGTCTTTGTGATGCAAAGAATTGTTTTTTCATGCTCCCTGATTTGTACAGTTTGAGGAAGGTAAAGGAATGAAGAAGGATTTTAGAAGAAGTGTGAAGCCATAATAATAAGTATATATATATATATATATATATATATATATATATATATAGAGAGAGAGAGAGAGAGAGAGAGAGGGGGGGGAGGGAGAGAGATAAAGAGAGAGAGAGAGAGGGAGGGGGAGAGAGAGATAAAGAGAGAGAGGGGGCAGGGGAGAGAGAGAGGAAAGGAGGGTAAGAGGGAGGGAGGGGGGATGGACAGGGGGGGGGGAGAAAAGGAGGGGGAGAGAGAAAGGAAGGGAGAGAGAGAGGGGGGGAGGGAGGGAGGGAGAGAGATAATGAGTGAGGGGGGGCAGGGAGGGAGAGAGAGGGAATGAGGGAGGGAGGAAGGGGGAGAGAGGGGGAGGGAGAGAGAGAGGTGGAAAGGGGAGGGAGGGAGAAAGGAGGGAGAGAGATAAAGAGAAAGAGGGAGAGGGAGGGAGGGAGAAAGGGAGGGAGGGAAAGGGAGAGAGGTGGAGGGAGGGAGGAAGGGAGAGAGGGGGTAGGGAGAAAACGGAAGGTAAACAGAAAACCTTATTCTAAATCCGGGCAAAGCCGGGTACTTGCAACTAGTATATATACTATATATATAACTATATATACTAGTTTCATATATATAAACTAATCTATACAAAAACTAACTATCTATGTAATCTATTATTATATCTATCAGTCTTTCATTGTTTGATTCTGACGCTACTGTTTATTTATTAAACTTTATCCTTATTTCAAGAAGTTTTTCAATGAACATTACCGAATCCATTGATTAGGGTCGGAACAAAAGTTAATTCCCTTTAGGTAATCCTTGATATTTATTTGACATTTTGTTATGTCCCTTATGTCAGATTCTTAAAATGCCATTGGAAAGACCTTTTTCCTCCGGGTTTTTTTTTTTTTTTGTTTGTTTCAACTTATTGCCAAAAACAAATTCAACAATAAGACATTTTATTTTCTAATTTAAGTAAAAAGAAGAAAATAGGTCAAGGTCACAAGAGATACAACTGCAGAGGTTTCGATTTCATTTGGTCGTTAACTGATTTGCATATCCGGAACTAGAAATCTTAAGTTGTTCAGAAGACACGTTTGATCAAGTCTGTCCACCGCTCTCCGACATCTTATTTGGTTTTCCCCTTTTTTCTATCTTTCGATGCTCCACTATTTATAGATCTGCAGCCACAACCATTATCACATCCAAGTAATGGCCCTTCTATGGCCTGAACTACCACTTGGTTCTAAGATTGTGACCCATTTTATTTTAGATATTATAGATATTGAACTCTTCACAAGGTTATTATTTAGCTTCACATTATAGACATGTAGTCCACTTCTTTAAGATATTGTATAGCTTCACATTATAGACATGTAGTCCACTTCGTTAAGATATAGTTTAGTTTAACATTATAGACATTTAGTCCACTTCGTTAATATATTGTATAGCTTCACATTGTAGACATTTAGTCCACTTCGTTAAGATATTGTATAGCGTCACATTGTAGACATTTAGTCCACTTCGTTAAGATATAGTTTAGTTTAACATTATAGACATTTAGTCCACTTCGTTAAGATATTGTATAGCTTCACATTGTAGACATTTAGTCCACTTCGTAAGATATAGTTTAGTTTAACATTATAGACATTTAGTCCACTTCGTTAAGATATTGTATAGCTTCACATTGTAGACATTTAGTCCACTTCGTTAAGATATAGTTTAGCTTAACATTATAGACATTTAGCCCACTTCGTTAAGATATTGTATAGCTTCACATTGTAGACATTTCGGAGCAGTGAGATTTTACTATTTGTCTGTTCGGAAAAACTTAAAGATTACAAATTATTTTTTTTGTTCTTATTTAGATCTTTTATATGTCAAAAGAAAAAAAAATACAGGGGGAAAAAATAATGAAATAGAATAAATGTACAAATCATTTCTTTTAGAATATTGTAGAAACAATATGTTTTACTTTTCAAATAGTCGTTACTTTAATAAACTTACGTTACCGTCTCACAGAGTGGTATAATGTGCTAGAAAACAAAATTTTATCTTTTTTTAATATATCGTTTATATTTAGGAAAAAGAGACACAAAACTAAATTCTCTCTTAATTTCCTTTACTCGCTTATTACATCTGTCACCAGTTCTGGACTCAATTTTTCACTTTTCCTCTGAATTTATTTTGTCATTTTCCTCAATTGTTTTCTGGTCGCTTTCACTTCCGGCAAGATGGCGTCTGTTATTTTTGTATTTAACAGCTAGTAAACCTGGTACAATTGTATGTCCTTGAGAGACAGGGTCAGGAGAAACAAAAGAAGACATTTGATGGACACATAGAGTTTGTCCGAGTAAAGATGGAGAATATGTGGACATATTATAACTCAATACTATGGAACTATCACACAGATAGAGGATATGTGGACATGTTATAACTTAATTCTATGGAACTATCACACAGATAGAGGATATGTGGACATGTTATAACTTAATACTATGGAATTATCTCTATACCTATAAGAGGCATTTGCTGTCTGTCTGTCTGTCTGTCTGTCTGTCTGTTCCCTTATAACTCAAGATCCAGATAACCAAATAATGTGAAATTTGTTACACATACACATAATTACATGGGGAAGGTTATAGGACAGGTTTCGT
The DNA here is from genome assembly GCA_021962125.1 of Bulinus truncatus. Classification (NCBI taxonomy): domain Eukaryota; kingdom Metazoa; phylum Mollusca; class Gastropoda; family Planorbidae; genus Bulinus; species Bulinus truncatus. The sequence continues at coordinate 12,311,632 of JAGDYQ010000003.1, read as the reverse complement.
TTCATCTCGATGGGTAGTTTAATTGTAATTATTTTTTTTTATTTTAGTATTTTACTATATTAAAGTAATCTCGACGGCGCCATAAATAAAATTCCTCTGTGACGTCATTTCCCGATTCGAATAGAACTTGCGCGCTGGTGCTGTATTGTGCCTTTGTGATGCAAAGAATTGTTGTTGTTTTTTCATGCTCCCTGATTTGTACAGTTTGAGGAAGATAAAGGGATGAAGAAGGATTTTAGAAGAAGTGTGAAGCCATAATAATAAGTATATATATATATATATATATATATATATATATATATAGAGAGAGAGAGAGAGTGAGAGAGAGAGAGAGAGAAAGAGAGAGAGAGAGAGGGATAGGGAGGGAGAGAGATAAAGAGAGAGAGAGGGGGCAGGAGGAGAGAGAGAGGAAAGGAGGGTAGGAGGGAGGGAAGGAGGGGGAGAGAGGAGGGAGGGGGATGGACATGGGGGAGAAAAGGAGGGGGAGAGAGGGAGATGGGGGGAGAGGGAGATAGCAGAGGGAGTAGGGGGAGATGGAGAGAGAAAGGAAGGGAGGGAGAGAGGGGGTAGGGAGGGAGAGAGAGGGAGGGAGGGAGAGAGAGGGTGGGAGAGAGGGAGGGAGAGAGAGATAAAGAGTGAGGGGGCAGGGAGGGAGAGAGAGGGGAATGAGGGAGGGAGGAAGGGGGAGAGAGGTGGAAAGGGGAGGGAGGGAGAAAATGGGGAGAGAGGGAGATGGGAGAGGGAGTAGGGGGAGATGGAGAGAGAAAGGAAGGGAGGGAGAGAGGGGGTAGGGAGAGAGAGGGGGAGGGAGGGAGAGAGAGAGGGGTGGGAGAGAGGGAGGGAGAGAGATAAAGAGTGAGGGGGGGGCAGGGAGGGAGAGAGGGAATGAGGGAGGGAGGGGAAGGGAGAGAGAGGGGGAGGGAGAGGGGGAGGGAGAGAGAGGTGAAAAGGGGAGGGAGGGAGAAAAGGGGGAGAGAGGGAGATGGGAGAGGGAGCAGGGGGAGAGGGAGAGGGAGTAGGGGGGAGATGGAGAGAGAAAGGAAGGGAGGGAGAGAGCGGGTAGGGAGAGAGAGGAGGGAGGGAGAGAGAGAGGGTGGGAGAGAGGGAGAGAGAGATAAAGAGTGAGGGGGGCAGGGAGGGAGAGAGAGGGAATGAGGGAGGGAGGAAGGGGGAGAGAGGGGGAGGGAGAGAGAGAGGTGGAAAGGGGAGGGAGGGAGAAAGGAGGGAGAGAAGGGGTTAGGGAGGGAGAGAGGGGAGGGAAGGAGAGAGGGAGGATGGACGTTGGGAGAGAAGGAGGGGGAGAGGGGAGAGAGGGAGATGGGAGAGAGATGGGAGAGAGGGAGAGAGAGGGAGGGAGGGAAAGGGAGAAAGGGGTAGGGATGGAGAGAGAGGAAGGGAGAGAGGGGGTAGGGAGAAAACAGAAGGTAAACAGAAAACCTTATTTTAAACCCGGGCAAAGCCGGGTACTTGCAACTAGTATACTTATAAGACGCATTTGTTGTCTGTCTGTCTGTCTGTTCCCTTATAACTCAAGATCCAGAAAACCAAAAAAACGTGAAATTTGTTACACATACACATAATTACATGGGGAAGGTTATAGGACAGGTTTCGTTTCATCTCGATGGGTAGTGTAATTGTAATTAATTTTTTTTTTTTAGTATTTTACTATATTAAAGTAATCTCGACGGCGCCATAGATAAAATTCCTCTGTGACGTCATTTCCCTATGACACATTTTTAAAAGAGGGGTAACTCCCGGAAACTCCAATTGTAAGCATGATGAAATCAATAGTCATATCTATTTACCTATCGTTTTATGTATTCGGAAGATTAAAATCAAAGGTGCACTTTAATAAACCGAAATACGTTAATTAAAATGTTTCTGTGACATTATTAACATTATTAATACAATCTCAATGCGTAGTTTAATTGTAATTAATTATTTTAGTATTTTACTATATTAAAGTATCCACGGTATGGGATCGCCTTCACTATAAATAAAAATCGCGCACCAAGTGAATGTGTAATTGAACGGACGGTGAAGAAAGGGCTAGGGACGGGAAAAACAAATACTGTTGTTGTTTTTTTTTCATGCTGCAAGTACACGACTTTGCCGGGATTAAAATAAGGTTTTCTGTTTATTTAAGAAGCGTAATTTGACGTTTAATTGTACAGAGAGAGGGAGGGGGGAGAGAGATAAAGAGAGAGGGGGCAGGGAGGGAGAGGGAAGGAGGGGGCAGAGAGGGGGAGAGAAGGAGGGAGAGAGGTGGTAGGGGGGGAGATTAATGGTGAGGAGGGAGAGGGAGGGTTGGAGAGAGAAAGGGAGGGAAGGAAAGAGAAAGGAAGGGAGGGAGTAGGGAGGGAGAGATAGAGGGGAGGGAGTGAGAGAAAGGGGAGGGAAGGAGAGAGGGAGAGAGAGGATGGGAGGGAGTGAGAGATAAAGAGAGAGAGGGGGCAGGGAGGGAGAGAGGGGGAGGAGGAAGGGAGGAAGGTGGAGAGAGGGGGAACGGGGGAGAGAAGGAGGGAGGGATATAGGGAGAGAGAGGGAGAGAGAGAAAAAAAGAGAGAGAGGGGGCAGGGGGGAGAGAGGGAGGGACAGGGGGAGAGTGGGAGAGGGAGCAGGGGGAGAGGGAGAGAGAAAAGAAGGGAGGGAGTAGGGAGGGAGATAGAGGGGGGAGGGAAAGAGAGGGTGGGAGAGAGGGAGAGAGAGAAAGAGTGAGGGGGCAGGGAGGGAGAGAGAGGGAATGAGGGAGGGATGAATGGGGAGAGAGAGATGGGAGAGAGGGAGGGAAAGGGAAAGAGGGGGGAGGGAGGGAGAGAGAGGAAGAGGGGGAGAGAGAGATGGGATAGAGGGAGGGAGGGAGAAAGGAGGGAGGGAGAGAGGGGGTAGGGAGGGAGAGGATGGGAGAAATGGGAGGGAGTGAGAGATAAAGAGAGAGAGGGGGCAGGGAGGGAGAGAAGGGGGAGGAGGAAGGGAGGAAGGTGGAGAGACGGGGGACGGGAGTGAGAGAAGGAGGGAGGGAGATAGGGAGAGAGAGGGTGATGGGAGAGTTAGAGAGGGAAGAAGAGGGAGGGAGGGAGAAAGGGAGGGAGGGAAAGAGGAAGGGAGAGAGGGGTAAGGAGGGAGAGGGAGGGGGAGGGAGAGAGGGGGAGGGAGAAAACAAAAGGTAAACAGAAAACCTTATTTTAAACCCGGGAAAAGCCGGGTACTTGCAACTAGTTATAACTAAACGAACTATCCTATAGATAGAGGATATGTGAACATATTATAACTAAACGAACTATCATACAGATCACAACGAAATAATAATGAACACATTTTGAGGCATTTTAAGTAAACAAACTAATAAGTATCCGGTCTTCGCCCTGGTTAGGCCCCATTCCCGGGGGTGGGGCATAGTCATGTATTAAGTACTCCTAAACTAGTATTATAGTTTTGTCTTATTTTGTGGTAAACTGAACAATTACAACAATAACTGTGGGTGGCTGGGTCGCCCTTTGGTAGCATTCTGTGGGCTAAGGGTTCAATTCATCTATGTATGTCCGCCATGTTGCCTCTATGGCTGTTGCACTATCGGCTTTGGTGGAGATTAAAGAAGGGCACTGCCCAAAAAATCATCCCATTAGTGGTTTATATAATAGGATCTCTGAGATAAACATTTCATTCATTTATTCGTAAATTTGTTTTTTTTTTTAATTAATATCTACAGAGTCAAGAGAACATAAATTAACTGAGGCTTTAGCAGAGAGGCTGAGACTTCTTTCTCCCCCCCCCCTCTATCACTATTTACATTTTACAAGAAATATTATTACCAAGAAATAAAAATGTGTTCACCATCAAGTAAAATATTTTGATATACAATTTTGATTATTTTATTTTTTTCATTATATAAAAATATGTATTTTCTAACTTTGATATAAAGTTTGTAAACTTTTTTTTTGGTTTTTTATCTTGATTCATACATTATTTAAGTATCATTTTAAATATCAACAAGGTTAGTTGAATGTGTACCAACTGTACTATCGTTGATAAAATAGGTGCCGTTGAAGTAACTCTCAACAAAATGAAAAGAAAATTGGAAGATTGAGTTATTTCAATTGAATTCATATAATAGAGAATAACATTAATGATCAACGTACATTAAACATTGTTTTTCAACGATGTGGATATCAAATTGTACAACTATACATATATTCATACACACATCCCTGTCATTATAGTAGGATACATTTTTTTTAGTTCAGTGCTAATTTCATTAATTTGCTAAGTGCTACATTCGCTCTATTTGTTACCTGCAACATGTACTATATTCAAATTGTTTTTTACGTGCTACGAGTATTTTGTTGCTACGTGTTACTTGTATTTGTTTGCTAAGTGCTACATTTATTTTGTTTGCTACATGCTACATTTATTTTGTTTGCTACATGCTACATTTATTTTGTTTGCTACATGCTACATTTATTTTGTTTGCTACATGCTACATTTATTTTGTTTGCTACATGCTACATTTATTTTGTTTGCTACATGCTACATTTATTTTGTTTGCTACGTGCTACATTTATTTTGTTTGCTACGTCGTACATTTATTTTGTTTGCTACGTCGTACATTTATTTTGTTTGCTACATACTACGTTTATTTGTTTGCTTCGTGCTACATTTATTTTGTTTACTACGTGCTACATTTATTTTATTTGCTACGTGCCACATTTATTTTGTTTACTACGTGCTACATTTATTTCAAATTGAAGACAACTCACTCTGTTAGACATGCTTCGTTTCAAATGTCTATTTCTGTTAGCTAGACTTTGACCTTTACTGTAAACACTTCCGGCAAGAAAGTGGGCGTATTCTTCAGTTCACGTGATTGCCTAACAATGATTTGACTTGCGCAATGGAACAAGTTTCTTTTTTCCTTCCATAGTCTGATAGCAAAGCTGGATATAATTATCTCACTTGTTAGAACTTCGAAAACTGACACCCCCTTCCTTGTCAGGCTTTTGGTGTGGTGGGTGGAAGGGGGGTGGGGGTTGTTCGGTTTAAAATCAAAACAACGTCACACCAAATAAATGTAGGGGAAATGATCTGCCCCAACACACGAGGTAGTTTCCCCTTTTTATTGTGTGCTATGTACAAAATATTCCAGACTATGACAGTATTCTGAAGTCAATGTTTACTGTTTGTCTTCACTCTGTTTGGCAACAGTATCTTTACTTGGTCATTTCATGTTAGTAGGGAGAGGGGAGAAAACAGAAAACAGATTTAGAAACATTTTGTGATTGACCAGCTGTAGACAAACACTTGAAACACTTTTCATTTCACAACCACATTTATTTTGTACTTGAAGGAAATCTAAACAACATGACGAATGTGTTTATGTGTTGTCTTCATTATGGTACTAGTAAAAATATAAATCAGAAAAAGAGAAATAAAACATGAATGTAGGGGGGGGGTACTTGCTGAGATAGGAGAAGTAAGAGATTACACAACAAAGAGATTTAAATGAGGGAAAAAACTAAGTTCGCAAGAAGTTAGATATAAGAAAATGACGTCATCGGATCTATTTCACTTGAAATGTAGGGAAGGAAATGAAGAGGTCAGAGGTCAGTGATTTGTACAAACACTACACATATCGGGCTTTTTTACGATGAAATGTTGACTCATCACATCTTGATTTATTCTGCAAGTTAGATAGTTCTGATTCAATGTATTCATATACAATGACCTAATAATTTTATTTACCAGCTGTTATGTTGAACAGCGGTTGTTTCTGAAAATATGATTTTAATTGACAGACTACATTATAATTGACATACTACATTGTTATTGCCGATTAATGTCATGCCTTGAACAATGACATTTTTACGGCTAGACTGGCCGCTGTCGACCGGAATACAACAGACGACCGATGATTGTTGTATATGTCGATAGAATGGGATTTGTATTGCACGTTGTGAGAAATAGAAACACACTCATAGGAGTAGAGAGAGACAGATTGAATGAGGGAAGGGAGAGAGATACTGATGGAGGGTAGAGAGAAAGACTGCCTGAGGGAGGGGAGAGAAAGACATAGTGACTGTATGGGGAGAGAGAGAAAGAAAGACAGTAACTGAGATAGGAGAAAAGAGAGAGAGAAAGAAAGACAGTAACTGAGATAGGAGAAAAGAGAGAGAGAAATGGCCGAGGGTGGGGGAGAGTGACGAGAGAAAGCTGAACAACTGACCTTTAACCTCTCATTTAAGTATTCAAGAATATGTATTGTAATTATTGACAGCGTGGTGGAACTGATAGAACGGATGGAACTGATAGAACTGATGGAACTGATGGAAGTAATGGAACTTATAGAACTGTTGGAACTGATAGAACTAGTGGAACCAATGAACTGATTGAGCTGATAGAACTGATGAAACTGACAGAACTGATGGAACTGACAGAACTGACGGAACTGATAGAACTGACGGAAGTGATGGAAGTGATGAAACTAATAGAACTGATGGAATTGATAGAGCTGATTGAGCTGATGGAACTTATAAGACGGATGGAACTGATAGAACTGGTGGAACTGATAGAGCTGATGGATCTGATGGAACTTATAGAACTGCTAGAACTTATGGAACTGATAGAGCTGGTGGATCTGTTGGAACCCATAGAGCTGATGGAACTTATAGAACTGGCGGAACTGATGGAAATGATAGAACTGATGGAACTGATAGAACTGATGTAACTGGTGGAACTGATAGAACTGATGTAACTTTTAGAACTGGTGGAACTGGTGGAACTGATACAAAAAATGCAAAGGCTTATATAATATCGGAAAGTGTATTGATTTTGAAGCTACAGGGTTTTTATATAATAGAATAAAATATTTGAAATCACACACGTAAATTAAAATAAAATTATTCTGAATTTGTGTCATGCTCAAATAGTGCGCGTCATATCATATAGTAGTGATAATTATTTTATCAATGATGAGAGTAAATAGTCGCCAGTGAATCTTCTCACTAGATTTGTGTGGCACTTGAAAAAACTAGGCATGGTGTTGTGTACTAATCATGAAGTCAAAGCTAAGCATGGTGTTGTGTAGTAATCATGAAGTCAAAGCTAGGCATGGTGTTGTGTAGTAATCATGAAGTCAAAGCTAGGCATGGTGTTGTGTAGTAATCATGAAGTCAAAGCTAGGCATGGTGTTGTGTAGTAATCATGAAGTCAAAGCTAGGCTTGGAGTTGTGTTGTAATCATGAAGTCAAAGCTAGGCATGGTGTTGTGTAGTAATCATGAAGTCAAAGCTAGGCATGGTGTTGTGTAATAATCATGAAGTCAAAGCTAGGCTTGGAGTTGTGTTGTAATCATGAAGTCAAAGCTAGGCTTGGTGTTGTGTAGTAATCATGAAGTCAAAGCTAGGCTTGGTGTTGTGTTGTAATCATGATGTTAAAGCTAGGCATGGTGTTGTGTTGTAATTATGATGTTAAAGCTAGGCTTGTTGTTGTGTAGTAATCATGAAGTCAAAGCTAGGCTTGGTGTTGTGCTGTAATCATGATGTTAAAGCTAGGCATGGTGTTGCGCAGTAATCATGAAGTCAAAGCTTGACTTGGTGTTGTGCAGTAATCATGAAGTCAAAGCTAGGCTTGGTGTTGTGCAGTAATCATGAAGTTAAAGCTAGGCTTGGTGTTGTGCAATAATCACGAGGGAATGTCAATTCGTTGTTGTTCTTACAACTTTTTAGAACACAACATATTCCTCTACGCATAGAGCTGTCAAATGGAAATAAATCTCTCGATGTTAAATATCAAATAAATAGATTTGAAATGTGAACCAAGAAAGAGGCCGGCTCAATTGAATCCATGAGTCAAGAGGTAAAGAGGGGAGGGAGATGTTAACTAGGATCGTTTGATCTGACCAGGTAACCATCATAATAATGTGTATCCTCAAGATGATCACCATATTAACTCAAGATCACTATTTTAACGCGAAATCATCATTTTAACCAAAAAATCACAATGTTAACTTAACATTACCATATTAAATTATGTTTAGCGACTTCTCATATTTGTCGAAGTGTTCAGTTCTGCGATATTGACAAACAAATCAAATACTAATATATTCTTCATCGACTCGTTCTTTTTTTTTGTTAAAATATTTTTTTTTTCTGAGTATGTCTTGTAACACTTTCATTTAATTTAAACTGCATCAACTGTAGTCCAACTGTAGTCCATTTGTTCAACTTTTACTAGAGTTTACTCCCACAACCACCCCACAGAGGTGTGGCCACCCGCGCCCCATGATCCTGTTACCCCCTCCCCCTGCACAAGCAATAATTCATTCAAACAATCCCCCGTGCCGCTTTCATGTCCACTATTATATGACTGGTCATCATCACGGCCAATTTGCTGACTGCCAGGTCCATTACGAGCTGATCGATTTCTTTAGAAACGATGAAATTGAGTGTGAGCTATTTTTGAGTGACCCCCACACACACATGGGGGGAGGAGGGTGGAGGAAAAGTATTGACTGGAGAGTTAACGGCCCTTGCTTATGTCAAGGGACATAAGCCAACATTCGCAACAAGCATGAAAGCTCAACCTTATCCCACAGCATAATAAAAGTCAACAACGTTTTCTTAACATCTCCATTAGAGAGTTACTCCCCTTGTATGGGGCGGATTTAGAGTGGGGACACAGTTATGACCAGCTGTTGCCCCCAATTTTAATTGTGTTGTACTTTATGGCCCGTGAGACAAGTTAATGTCCCCTGATTACTTTAATAACCGGAGAACACTTGGCTGACAAGTTGAATACAAAACCCACAGAATTAATTATACTGGTTCAGTCAATTTTGTATCTATGTTTTTACATTGGTTTTGTATAGAATACAACAAAACAAGTAGCCTACACTAAGACCTCGCTTAACGCTGTCTCGTTTAGCGCTTTTCGATTTAACTCTCTTTTATTTGAATTGTGGAATTCCCCGAAAAGGCACCGCAGCGGTAGGCTTCACGATATCCGAAGCAGTTTATCTGTGTTTCTTCTTTCCTGCGGTTTTATACAAACATATTTTTATCGTTTTAAACATTTGTTGACGTTATTGTAAGTACGGTATACATTGAAAATAGTGATTTTGTAGATGAGCTAAAGGAAATGTCAACAGCGTTTCTGAAAACCAATTTGAACACTATAACAGATATTATGGACAAGTTTATTGAAAATGACAGAAGCTCAACGGCAAGACGGGTGTTATGGATGTCTAATCCACTTACCAACAACTTCTTAAATATCGCAAAAGGAAAACGCACATTTTAAGAAATACATTTTAGTTTTATTGTTATAAAAAACATAATGAATACCTTAATGGTAAAATACCTGACCAATTTTCTACCCTTCTCCCGTTAACCCCATTAATTACATGATGAGATAACCTCGCTTAACGCTGTTTCATATTACGCTCTACTTTGATGGAATGTATACCCCGTATATATGAGTGTGTGAGTGTGTTTGTTTTTGTGTGTGTTTGTTTTTGTGTATTTGTTTGTGTGTCTGTATAAGTGTGTGTTTGTTTGTGTGTATTTATATATGTTTGTGTTTGCTTGTGTGTGTGTTTATTTGTGTGTGTTTGTTTGTATATGTGTGTGTTTGCTTCTGTGTGTGTGTGTTTGCTTCTGTGTGTGTGTGTTTGCTTGTGTGTGTGTGTTTGCTTGTGTGTGTTTGTTTGTGTGTGTTTGTTTGTGTGTGTTTGTTTGTATATGTGTGTTTGCTTGTGTGTGTTTGTTTGTGTGTGTTTGTTTGTGTGTGTTTGTTTGTGTTTGCTTGTGAGTGTGTTTGTGTGTGTTTGTGTGTTTGTTTGTGTGTGTTTGTGTGTGTGTTTGCTTGTGTGTGTTTGTTTGTGTGTGTGTTTGTTTGTGTGTGTTTGTTTGTGTGTTTGTGTGTGTTTGTTTGTGTGTGTGTTTGTTTGTGTGTGTTTGTTTGTGTGTGTTTGTTTGTGTATGTTTGTTTGTGTGTGTTTGTTTATGTGTGTGTTTGTTTTTGTGTGTTTCCTTGTGTGTGTGTTTGCTTGCGTGTGTGTCTTTTTGTGTCTGTTTATTTGTGTGTGTTTTTGTGTGTGTGTGTTTGCTTGTGTGTGTTTGTGTTTGTTAGTTTGTATATGTGTGTGTTTGCTTGTGTGTGTTTGGTTGTGTTTGTTTGTATGTGTTTGGTTGTTTATATGTGTGTTTGCTTGTTTGTGTTTGCTTGTGTGTGTTTATATATGTGTGTGTTTGCTTGTGTGTGTTTGTTTGTGTGTGTTTATTTGTGTGTGTTTGTATGTGTGTGTTTGTTTGTGTGTGTTTGTTTGTGTGTTTGTTTGTGTGCGTTTGTGTTTGTTTGTATATGTGTGTGTTTGTTTGTGCGTGTTTGTTTGTGTGTGTTTGTTTGTGTGTGTTTGCTTGTGTGTGTGTTCGTTTGTGTGTGTTAGTTTGTGTGTATTTGTTTGTGTGTGTTTATTTGTGTGTGTTTGCTTGTGTGTGTTTTTTTGTGTGAGTTTGCTTGTGTGTGTTTGCTTGTGTGTGTTTTCTTGTGTGTGTGTTTGCTTGTGTGTTTGTCTTTTTGTGTCTGTTTATTTGTGTGTGTTTGATTGTATATGTGTGTGTTTGCTTGTGTGTGTCTTTTTGTGTCTATTTATTTGTGTGTGTTTGATTGTATATGTGTGTGTTTGCTTGTGTGTTTGTTTGTGTGTAGTTGTTTTGTATGTGTGTGTTTGCTTGTGTGTGTTTGTTTGTGTGTATTTGTTTAATATGTGTGTGTTTGCTTGTGTGTGTGTTTGTTTGTGTGTGTTTGTTTTATATGTGTATGTTTATTTGTGTGTGTTTGTTTGTGTGTTTGTTTGTGTGTGTTTGTTAATGTGTGTTTGTGTGCGTGTTTGTTTGTGTTTGTTTGTGTGTGTTTGCTTGTGTAATGTTTGTTTGTGTGTGTTTGTTTAATATGTGTGTGTTTGCTTGTGTGTGTGTTTTTTGTGTGTGTTTATTTGTTTATTTGTGTGTGTTTGTCTGTGTGTGTTTTTTTGTATATGTGTGTTTGCTTGTGTGTGTGTTTGTTTGTGTGTTTGTTTGTGTGTTTGTGTGTGTTTGTTTGTATATTGTGTGTTTGCTTGTGTGTGTGTTTATTTGTGTGTGTTTGGTTGTGTTTGTTTGTTTGTGTGTGTGTTTGTTAGTTTATATGTTTGTTTGCTTGTGTGTGTTTGCTTGTGTGTGTTTGTATATGTGTGTGTTTGCTTGTGTGTGTTTGTTTGTTTGTGTGTGTTTGCTTGTGTGTGTTTGCTTGTGTGTTTGTTTGTGTGTGTTTGGTTAATATGTGTGTGTTTGCTTGTGTGTGTGTTTGTTTGTGTGTGTTTGTTTTATATGTGTGTGTTTGTTTGTGTGTGTTTGCTTGTGTGTGTTTGTTTAATATGTGTGTGTTTGCTTATGAGTGTGTATTTTTGTGTGTGTTTATTTGTTTATTTCTGTGTGTTTGTTTGTGTGTGTTTTTTTATATGTGTGTTTGTTTGTGTGTGTGTGTTTGTGTGTGTTTGTTTGTGTGTGTTTGTTTGTGTGTGTTTGTATATGCGTGTGTTTCCTTGTGTGTGTGTGTTTATTTGTGTGTGTTTGGTTGTGTTTGTTTGTGTGTGTTTGTTTGTTTATATGTGTGTTTGCTTGTGTGTGTTTGCTTTTGTGTGTTTGTATATGTGTGTGTTTGCTTGTGTGTGTTTGTTTGTTTGTGTGTTTTTTTATGTGTACGTTTGTGTGTGTTTGTTTGTGTGTATTTGTTTGTGTGAGTTTGTTTGTGTGTGTTTGCTTGTGTGTGTTTGCTTGTGTGTTTGTTTGTGTGTAATTGGTTAATATGTGTGTGTTTGCTTGTGTGTGTTTGTTTGTAATTGTTTTTTTTACATGTGTTTGTTTGTTTGTGTGTGTTTGTTTGTGTGTGTTTGTTTAATATGTGTGTGTTTGCTTGTGTGTTTGTTTGTGTGTGTTTATTTGTTTATTTGAGTGTGTTTGTTTGTGTGTGTTAGTTTTTATATGTGTGTTTGCTTGTGTGTGTGTTTATTTGTGTGTGTATGTTTGTATGTGAGTGCGTTTGTGTGTGTGTGTGTGTGTTTTCTTGTGTGTGTGTTTGCTTGTGTGTGTGTCTTTTTGTGTATGTTTATTTGTGTGTGTTTTCTTGTGTGTGTGTTTGCTTGTGTGTGTCTTTTTGTGTCTGTTTATTTGAGTGTGTTTGGTTGTGTTTGTTTGTGTGTGTGTTTGTTTGTTTATATTTGTGTTTGCTTGTGTGTGTTAGCTTATGTGTGTTTGTATATGTGTGTGTTTGCTTGTGTGTGTTTGTTAGTTTGTGTGTTTTTGTATGTGTGTGATGTATGTGTGTGTTTGTTTGTGTGTGTTTGTTTGTGTGTTTGTTTGTGTGTGTTTGTTTATGTTTGTTAATGTGTGTTTGTGTGTGTGTTTGCTTGTGTGTGTGTGTTTGTTTGTTTGTGTTTGCTTGTGTGCGTGTTCGTTTGTGTATGTTAGATTGTGTATTTGTTTGTGTGTGTTTATTTGTGTGTGTTTGCTTGTATGTGTTTGTTTGTGTGAGTTTGCTTGTGTGTGTCTTTTTGTGTCTGTTTTTTGTGTGTTCTTTCTTGTGTGTGTGTTTGCTTGTGTGTGTCTTTTTGTGTCTGTTTATTTGTGTGTGTTTGATTGTATATGTGTGTGTTTGTTTGTGTGTGTTTGTTTTATATGTGTCTGTTTGCTTGTGTGTGTTTGTTTGTGTGTATTTGTTTAATATGTGTGTGTTTGCTTGTATGTGTGTTTGTTTGTGTGTGTTTTTTGTATATGTGTTTGTTTGTGTGTGTGTGTTTGTGTGTGTTTGTTTGTGTGTGTTTGTTTGTGTGTGTTTATTTGTGTGTGTTTGGTTGTGTTTGTTTGTGTTTGTTTGTTTGTTTATATGTGTGTTTGCTTGTGTGTGTTTGCTTGTGTGTGTTTGTATGTGTGTGTGTTTGCTTGTGTGTGTTTGTTTGTTTCGTGTGTGTTTGTATGTGTGTGTTTGTTTGTGTGTGTTTGCTTGTGTGATGTTTGCTTGTGTGTGTTTGTATATGTGTGTGTTTGCTTGTGTGTGTTTGTTTGTTTGTGTGTGTTTGTATGTGTGTGTTTGTTTGTGTGTGTTTGCTTGTGTGATGTTTGTTTGTGTGTGTTTGTTTAATATGTGTGTGTTTGTATATGTGTGTGTTTTTTGAGTGTGTTTATTTGTTTATTTGTGTGTGTTTGTCTGTGTGTGTTTTTTTGTATATGTGTGTTTGCTTGTGTGTGTGTTTGTGTGTGTTTTTTTGTGTGTTTGTTTGTGTCTTTGTGTGTGTTTGTTTGTATATTGTGTGTTTGATTGTGTGTGTGTTTATTTGTGTGTGTTTGGTTGTGTTTGTTTGTTTTTGTGTGTGTTTGCTTGTGTGTGTTTGTTTGTTTGTGTGTGTTTGTATGTGTGTGTTTGTGTGTGTTTGTTTTTGTGTTTGTTTGTGTGTGTTTGTTAATGTGTGTTTGTGTGCGTGTTTGTTTGTGTGTGTTTGTGTGTGTGTTTGCTTGTGTGTGTGTGTTCGTTTTTGTGTGTTTGTTTGTGTGTATTTGTTTGTGTGTGTTTGTTTGTGTGTGTTTGCTTGTGTGTGTTTGCTTGTGTGTTTGTTTGTGTGTGTTTGGTTAATATGTGTGTGTTTGTTTGTGTGTGTTTTTTTTACATGTGTGTATTTGCTTGTGTGTGTTTGGTTGTGTTTGTTTGTGTGTGTTTGTTTGTTTATATGTGTGTTTGCTTGTGTGTGTTTGCTTGTGTGTGTTTGTATGTGTGTGTTTGTATGTGTGTGTTTGCTTGTGTGTGTTTGATTGTGTGTGTTTGGTTGTGTTTGTTTGTGTGTGTTTGCTTGTGTGATGTTTGTTTGTGTGTGTTTGTTTAATATGTGTGTGTTTGCTTGTGTGTGTGTTTTTTGTGTGTGTTTATTTGTTTATTTGTGTGTGTTTGTCTGTGTGTGTTTTTTTGTATATGTGTGTTTGCTTGTGTGTGTGTTTGTGTGTGTTTGTTTGTGTGTTTGTTTGTGTGTTTGTGTGTGTTTGTTTGTATATTGTGTGTTTGCTTGTGTGTGTGTTTATATGTGTGTTTTTGGTTGTGTTTGTTTGTTTGTGTGTGTGTTTGTTTGTTTATATGTTTGTTTGCTTGTGTGTGTTTGCTTGTTTGTGTTTGTATATGTGTGTGTTTGCTTGTGTGTGTTTGTTTGTTTGTGTGTGTTTGTATGTGTGTGTTTGTGTGTGTTTGTTTGTGTGTTTGTTTGTGTGTGTTTGTTAATGTGTGTTTGTGTGCGTGTTTGTTTGTGTGTGTTTGTGTGTGTGTTCATTTTAGTGTGTTTGTTTGTGTGTATTTGCTTGTGTGTGTTTGTTTGTTTGTGTGTGTTTGCTTGTGTGTATTTGCTTGTGTGTTTGTTTGTGTGTGTTTGGTTAATATGTGTGTTTGCTTGTGTGTGTGTTTGTGTGTGTTTTTTTTTACATGTGTGTGTTTGCTTGTGTGTGTTTGGTTGTGTTTCTTTGTGTGTTTTTGTTTGTTTATATGTGTGTTTGCTTGTGTGTGTTTGCTTGTGTGTGTTTGTATATGTGTGTGTTTGCTTGTGTGTGTTTGTTTGTTTGTGTGTGTTTGTATGTGTGTGTTTGTTTGTGTGTGTTTGCTTGTGTGATGTTTGTTTGTGTGTGTTTGTTTAATATGTGTGTGTTTGCTTGTGTGTGTGTTTTTTGTGTGTGTTTATTTGTTTATTTGTGTGTTTGTCTGTGTGTGTTTTTTCGTATATGTGTGTTTGCTTGTGTGTGTGTTTTTTGTGTGTTTGTTTGTGTGTTTGTTTGTGTGTTTGTGTGTGTTTGTGTGTATATTGTGTGTTTGCTTGTGTGTGTGTTTATTTGTGTGTGTTTGGTTGTGTTTGTTTGTGTGTGTGTTTGCTTGTTTATATGTGTGTGTTTGCTTGTGTGTGTTTGCTTGTGTGTGTTTGTATATGTGTGTGTTTGCTTGTGTGTGTTTGTTTGTTTGTGTGTGTTTGTATGTGTGTGTTTGTGTGTGTTTGTTTGTGTGTTTGTTTGTGTGTGTTTGTTAATGTGTGTTTGTGTGCGTGTTTGTTTGTGTTTGTTTGTGTGTGTTTGCTTGTGTAATGTTTGTTTGTGTGTGTTTGTTTAATATGTGTGTGTTTGCTTGTGTGTGTGTTTTTTGTGTGTGTTTATTTGTTTATTTGTGTGTGTTTGTCTGTGTGTGTTTTTTTGTATATGTGTGTTTGCTTGTGTGTGTGTTTGTGTGTGTTTGTTTGTGTGTTTGTTTGTGTCT
This sequence comes from Bulinus truncatus, assembly GCA_021962125.1. Taxonomy (NCBI): domain Eukaryota; kingdom Metazoa; phylum Mollusca; class Gastropoda; family Planorbidae; genus Bulinus; species Bulinus truncatus. The sequence continues at coordinate 12,296,324 of JAGDYQ010000003.1, read as the reverse complement.
TTGTGTGTGTTTGTTTGTATATTGTGTTTTTGCTTGTGTGTGTGTTTATTTGTGTGTTTTTGGTTGTGTTTGTTTGTTTGTGTGTGTGTTTGCTTGTGTGTGTTTGTTTGTTTGTGTGTGTTTGTATGTGTGTGTTTGTGTGTGTTTGTTTTTGTGTTTGTTTGTGTGTGTTTGTTAATGTAAGTTTGTGTGCGTGTTTGTTTGTGTGTGTTTGTGTGTGTGTTAGCTTGTGTGTGTGTGTTCGTTTTTGTGTTATTTTTTGTGTATTTGTTTGTGTGTGTTTGTTTGTGTGTGTTTGCTTGTGTGTGTTTGCTTGTGTGTTTGTTTGTGTGTGTTTGGTTAATATGTGTGTGTTTGTTTGTGTGTGTTTTTTTTACATGTGTGTGTTTGCTTGTGTGTGTTTGGTTGTGTTTATTTGTGTGTGTTTGTTTGTTTATATGTGTGTTTGTTTGTGTGTTTGTGTGTGTTTGTTTGTATATTGTGTGTTTGCTTGTGTGTGTGTTTATTTGTGTGTGTTTGGTTGTGTTTGTTAGTTTGTGTGTCTGTTTGTTAGTTTATATGTTTGTTTGCTTGTGTGTGTTTGCTTGTGTGTGTTTGTATATGTGTGTGTTTGCTTGTGTGTGTTTGTTTGTTTGTGTGTGTTTGTGTGTGTGTGTTTGTGTGTGTTTGTGTGTTTGTTTGTGTGTGTTTGTTAATGTGTGTTTGTGTGCGTGTTTGTTTGTGTTTGTTTGTGTGTGTTTGCTTGTGTGATGTTTGTTTGTGTGTGTTTGTTTAATATGTGTGTGTTTGCTTGTGTGTGTGTTTTTTGTGTGTGTTTATTTGTTTATTTGTATGTGTTTGTCTGTGTGTGTTTTTTGTATATGTGTGTTTGCTTGTGTGTGTGTTTGTTTGTGTGTTTGTTTGTGTGTTTGTGTGTGTTTGTTTGTATATTGTGTGTTTGCTTGTGTGTGTGTTTATTTGTGTGTGTTTGGTTGTATTTGTTTGTTTGTGTGTGTGTTTGTTAGTTTATATGTTTGTTTGCTTGTGTGTGTTTGCTTGTGTGTGTTTGTATATGTGTGTGTTTGCTTGTGTGTGTTTGTTTGTTTGTGTGTGTTTGTATGTGTGTGTTTGTGTGTATTTGTTTGTGTGTTTGTTTGTGTGTGTTTGTTAATGTGTGTTTGTGTGCGTGTTTATTTGTGTGTGTGTGTTCGTTTGTGTGTGTTTGTTTGTGTGTATTTGTTTGTGTGCGTTTGTTTGTGTGTGTTTGCTTGTGTGTGTTTGCTTGTGTGTTTGTTTGTGTGTGGTTCGTTAATATGTGTGTGTTTGCTTGTGTGTGTGTTTGTGTGTGTTTTTTTACATGTGTGTGTTTGCTTGTGTGTGTTTGTTTGTGTGTGTTTGTTTAATATGTGTGTGTTTGCTTGTGTGGTTGTTTTTTTGTATGTGTTTATTTGCTTATTTGTGTGTGTTTGTTTGTGTGTGTTTGTTTTTATATGTGTGTTTGCTTGTGTGTGTGTTTATTTGTGTGTGTTTGTTTGTATGTGAGTGCGTTTGTGTGTGTGTGTGTGTGTGTGCTATAAGAGAACAGATCCTGGCAATGAAATCTGCCAGAATCCACTCATCAGATAGAACAATGCGATGGGAACTGAACTTGAAACTACTGCAAACTAATGAAGTAAACAGTGATAGTTTTTGCTGGTATATAAAAATGGCAACTGAATTGATCGTTGGGAATTACCTAACAATGCCATGTCTCAACTGGGCTTGTTTATACTAATCTATTATTTTATCAAATTTGCAGGCATGATATTAAAAATATGGAAGACAGAAGATTGCAAATTATTTATTCAGACCTACTGTAAAACTTCTTTGAGTTAAAAAAAAATAAAATGCACATTTTAGTGCCCGCTCTACCGCTAAGTGTAATCATCAACTTTTTGCTTTACCTCCTGCACTATATAAGTCTAAAATTAGCTATAATTGGCTTATAAAACTCAGGTTATGATCAGATAGGGTTATAACGGCCGGCGCACAGGCTGTGCTTTGGGCAATGTTCAGTTCGAGGCTTCAAAACCAAACTTAATACCCTCATATATATATATTTAAAGCACAAACATTTTATCTGGGCTCTGGGCTCCAAAAGACCTTAATACGCCTCGGATTATGATTAAGTCAGAACAAAATATAGATCATCAACTTGAAGAAATGTACAATGTATCAAAGTAACCATTTCTAGTTATAAATACAAATTTACATTTTAGTAAATTTCACTTCGGACATAGAAATTAACTTTATAATAAGTATTTTTAAAATGTTGTCTGGGATTTTTTTTATCAAGGGGTTAGTTTGTTTAAGACATACACCTTGAAATGTTCTTCACTAACAATAATGTTAATTGTAAGTTTTCTTTACTAAGTATAGTTACATAAACACTGTGTTTATTTCGTAATTAAAGATCATATTACATACAAAGAAAACATGGGAACACATGAGTGTACTTTATATAAATGTATAAACACACGAGTGTATTTTATATAAATGTATAAACAAATGAGTGTATTTTATATAAATGTATAAACAAATGAGTGTATTTTATATAAATGTATAAACAAATGAGTGTATTTTATGTAAATGTATAAACACATACGTGCATTTTATATGAATGTACATGCTTATTAAAACATCAAAAACTTCAATGGATATTAATTTGAACAAACTTTGGAACGGACTGTATTCGAGGCCGCGACCATAAAGTTATCGTCCCCTGGAGGGGCAAGACAGTTTCGGTACAGCGGTAAACTCCACCAACCATCTAATCATTTTACAACCACTTGTGGAAAAGACTGACTTATAAAGGCCCAGGGCCATTGACAACCGTATAGTTTTATCTAGTTAAATCGTTCACCGTATAGTTGTATCTAGTTAAATCGTTCACCGTATAGTTGTATCTAGTTAAATCGTTCACCGTATAGTTGTATCTAGTTAAACCGTTCACCGTATAGTTGTATCTAGTTAAATCGTTTACCGTATAGCTGTATCTAGTTAAATCGTTCACCGTATAGTTGTATCTAGTTAAATCGTTCACCGTATAGCTGTATCTAGTTAAATCGTTCACCGTATAGCTGTATCTAGTTAAATCGTTCACCGTATAGCTGTATCTAGTTAAATCGTTCACCGTATAGCTGTATCTAGTTAAATCGTTCACCGTATAGCTGTATCTAGTTAAATCGTTCACCGTATAGTTGTATCTAGTTAAATCGTTCACCGTATAGTTGTATCTAGTTAAATTCACCGTATAGTTGTATCTAGTTAAATCGTTCACCGTATAGTTGTATCTAGTTAAATCGTTCACCGTATAGTTGTATCTAGTTAAATCGTTCACCGTATAGTTGTATCTAGTTAATTCGTTCACCGTATAGTTGTATCTAGATAATTCGTTCACCGTATAGTTGTATCTAGTTAAATCGTTCACTGTATAGTTGTATCTAGTTAAATCGTTCACCGTATAGTTGTATCTAGTTAAATCGTTCACCGTATAGTTGTATCTAGTTAAATCGTTCACCGTATAGTTGTATCTAGTTTATAACAAAATATATCAGAAATAAAAAACAATTCCTAAAAAAATCAGCCTCATTGTCGTATTTTAAAAGCAGCAATCTATACAACAATGATATTAACCATAAAATATTAAGATATTGAAATTAGATGCATTATCTCTATACTTATAAGACGCATTTGTTGTCTGTCTGTCTGTCTGTCTGTCTGTTCCCTTATAACTCAAGATCCAGACAACCAAATAACGTCAAATTTGGTACACGTAACATAATTACATGGGGAAGGTTATAGGACAGGTTTCGTTTCATCTCGATGGGTAGTTTAATTGAAATTAATTATTTTTATTTTAGTTTTTTACTATATTAAAGTAATCTCGACAGCGCCATAAATAAAACTACCATGTGACGTCATTTCCCGATGATACATTTTACATTTTTAAGTTTTCTACTAATAAAGTCGAATAGAACTTGCGCACTGGTGCTGTATCGTGCCTTTATGCTACTTAAGAATTGTTGATGTTTTTTCATGCTCCCTGATTTGTACAGTTTGAGGAAGGTAAAGGAATGAAGAAGGATTTTAGAAGAAGTGTGAAGCCATAATAATAAGTATATATATATATATAGAGAGAGAGAGGGGGGAGGGAGAGAGAGATAAAGAGAGAGAGAGGGCAGGGGAGAGAGGAAAGGAGGGTAGGAGGGAGGGAGGGAGGGGGAAAAAGGGAGGGAGGGGGATGGACGGGGGCAGAGAAGGAGGGGGAGAGGGAAATGGGAGAGGGAGGGAGAGAGGGAGAGAGAAAGGGAGGGAAGGAAAGAGAAAGGATGGGAGGGAGAGAGGTTGGGAGAGAGGGAGAGAGATAAAGAGTGAGGGAGGCAGGGAGGGAGAGAGAGGGAATGAGGGAGGGAGGAAGGGGAGAGAGGGGGAGGGAGAAAACAGAAGGTAAACAGAAAACCTTTTTTTAAACCCGTGCAAAGCCGGGTACTTTCAACTAGTTATCATTATAAAATTTTTGACATAGACGAGTAGTTGTTTGGAATCCATTAATAGTGTGTTAAGTTTATGTTTACAGTACACATGAATTAATACATTTAATTAAGACCACATTTTATTGTACGTATATATATATTAATAAATGTGGCTTTTTTTGTGATGTATAAAAGTCCGTCTCGTTCAGCCAGGAGTTACCAAACTTGGCATGGGGCCACTTTATGACAAACAGAATGTTCTTACCTAATTAATTGTCTTTAAAATAGTAGACATTTATCTGTTTTAGATTGTTTAAAAATGAATCGACTTCTTCGAATCATTCATTTTAGAGATTCACATAGGACTGTTGACACCTTAACGGCGCACGACTGAGACTTTTTATAAACCAGTGACTTATTAAAAGGAATGAAAAAGTCAAACGACACAAATCAAATCTGTGGTGTAAATATCACGAATTAAATTATATATAGTTTAGTTTTTACGAAAATCAAAATGTATTCGAGACATGTAACAACCAAAATGTATGTAATATATGTACCAAACTAAATGTATGTGAGACATGTATTAAATAGTATGTATGCAGGACATGTAACAAACCAAATGTATGTGAGACATGTATTAAATAGTATGTATGCAGGACATGTAACAAACCAAATGTATGTGAGACATGTATTAAATAGTATGTATGCGGGACATGTAACAAACCAAATGTATGTGAGACATCTCCCAGACTGCCAACAGACATCTAATAATAGAAATCAATAAATCAATGACAGACAGGGAGACAACCGTTCACCTTCCTCTCCAGTTAGTCGCCACGGGTTTAGCTTTGGGTTATGTTTCTTATACACTTTCAATCTGGCGAGTTAAGCCAGGCCAATCCCATCTCATTTGGAACGAGCGTAAAATAAACAATCTTGGGGATAATAAGATCAGGCTTAAAACTCTGCCAGGGCACCGAACGCAATCATGGCTTGTCGAAGGGCATGGCGTGGGGGGGGGGGGAGTGTGTAAAGAAACAAAAAAATGAAAAAAAATAAAATACCAAAAGAAAAATAGTTAAAAACTGTGAACTGGTTTAGTCTTAATTATAAAACAGAATGTTGGTGAGATTGCTAATAATATATATATATATATATATATATATATATATATATATATATATATATATATATATATATATATATATATATTAACAAGTCTGAATAAAAAAGATTTGATAGAGATGTATGTATTATTGTTTCAATCTGAAACGTGCTCTGACAGCAACAGTGATTTGATTATTTGCAATATGAATGTCTAAAGGCATAATTTACTTTAAATTTATTGATATTTATGAATTTTTAAATACATAACTTTAGGAATAAACAATCCCAATTTATGTTACATTACTTGGTATTTACTCCAATGTTTATAAACATTCCCCATGTTACATCACTTGGTATTTACTCCAATGGTTTTATGTTTTTCGCCTTTTGTTGTCCTGACTTTACAACAATCGTTAAAATAATGTAAATGTAATAAATATAGGGACAAATAATTTGATCTAACGCATTCACACAATTTTTTTCTCATGTATTTTGTGTGTGTGTGTGTGTGAATGGAGTTTAATCATTTTTTCAATATTAAATTAAGTTTTGTAAAACTATTTTTAACTCAAATTGATTGCCAATAGACGAAAAGCAAATACAGAAATGACTGGAGGGATCAACTAAAGAGGATTAGCCTCCTCCCTTCCCCTTCCCATAACGATGGTCGCCCTACACTCCCACACCTCCCTACCCCCCCCCCCCCGACACTCTGTGTCAGTGACAGGTTTATGGAAAACTCATTGGACTTGTTCATTATCTGCCATGTGTTCTGGTGGTGATATAGAAGTTGAAATTTTCTTCATCGTGAGTATACAGTCCTTGAGATAACCACTCACTAAGTTAAATGCGACTGGCCCAAGGGGGCGGGACAGTGTGATTGAAAAATGACCTTCTACCCAGGACTGTGATGGTCGATATACATTTTAGTTTAAATTTTGTTATCCAATGAAATCTCTTAAGTAGATTATTGGGGGCCAGGATTAAAGGAAGAGTACAATTTGATTTAGAACATTATAGGTGTCACTAGAATCTGTATGATAGATGCAATATATAGGGCCTAGAACAATATAGGTGTCACTAGAATATGTATAACAGATACGATATATAGGGCCTAGAACATTATAGGTGTCACTAAAATATGTATGACAGATGCGATATATAGGGCCTAGAACATTATAGGTGTCACTAGAATCTGTATGACAGATGCGATACATAGGGCCTAGAACATTATAGCAGGAACTGGATCTTAGGACATAAATGATTACACAAAAACACCTGGAACATTAATTGATAGATAATACATTAATTCAATATGAAATTTATTTATTTTTAAAGATTTAAGCTACAAAAAACTGCGTCGTTTACAGGGTCAACAATTTTTAGGTTCTATTAGATACATTGAGAGGTAAAGAGACAATTATATCATTGTTATCTGAACGGTTATCTTTGAAATGTTTCATTTCTTAACATTCAGCGCTCTCCATGCATCCAGCTCTGTAGCACAAAAAATGAAAATTGCCAGCTTAAAGTGAATCTGTCTGAAAATAGCAGGAATAATCCCAGTCATTCTAACAAACACATACTCCCTGTTTAATTTTTTTTTTAAATAAAAGTAAATAGACGTTTGGACAACGATTTATTTGAAGCTAAATATAGATTGTAAGTTATATATATTCTAAATATATAGCTATATATTATTGAACATTACATAAAGTTTTTAATAATTGTAATGTAAAGCTCCCTTATGCCACTAAGGGTTACACGGAGCAGATGAAGTGTAAAATTAATATATTTCACAAGCCCAAGGCATATTAAAGGATAGTGTTGCCAGCACAACGCCCTGCCACCTTTACTCTCCCAACTGAAAGTCAGTAAGGGATAGTGTTGCTAGCACAACGCCCTGCCACCGTTACTCTCCCAACTGAAAGTCAGTAAGGGATAGTGTTGCTAGCACAACCCCCTGCCACCTTTTCTCTCCCAACTGAAAGTCAGTAAGGGATAGTGTTGCTAGCACAACGCCCTGCCACCTTTACTCTCACAACTTAAAGTCAGGTACTTATTTAAAGCTGGACTTAAGCCAGAACCTGAAAAAATTTGAATGTTCTCACTGCGGTTCAAACCCTGGAACGGATGATATTATGGTATTTAATGAAATGTGCAAATTTAGCTGTAGATGACATAAATGATTCTTTTAGCTGTAGATGACATAAATGATACTTTTAGCTGTAGATGACATAAATGATACTTTTAGCTGTAAATGACATAAATGATACTTTTAGCTGTAGATGACATAAATGATACCTTTAGCTGTAGATGACATAAATGATACTTTTAGCTGTAGATGATATAAAGGATACTTTTAGCTGTAGATGACATAAATGATATTTTAAGCTGTAGATGACATAAATGATACTTTTAGCTGTAGATGACATAGACGATACTTTTAGCTGTAGATGACATAAATGATTCTTTTAGCTGTAAATGACATAAATGATACTTTTAGCTGTAGATGACATAAATGATACTTTTAGCTGTAGATGACATAAATGGTACTTTTAGCTGTAGATGACATAGATGATACTTTTAGCTGTAGATGACATAGATGATACTTTTAGCTGTAGATGACATAAATGATACTTTTAGCTGTAGATGACATAAATGATACTTTTACCTGTAGATAACATAAATGATACTTTAAGCTGTAGATGACATAAATGATACTTTAAGCTGTAGATGACATAAATGATATTTTTAGCTGTAGATGACATAAATGATACTTTTAGCTGTAGCTGACATAAATGATATTTTAAGCTGTAGATGACATAAGTAATACGCAAGCTATAGTTGTTACAAACTAATGCACACTGCCATAGTCTGGACCAATGGAAAACGATGGCCTCTTTGCCACCTTTCCTCCGAATTACGCAGCAAAAGAAATTCATGGACATACATTTTCTAATAGATGGAGCCCTTCAAGGCTTGGGGCCACCGACACAATTGTAGGTCACCCCCCCCCCAACCTGCATTTAGCTCAAGTTGTCTAAAATAGCAGGAATAATCCCAGTCATTCTAACAAACACATACTCCCTGTTTAATTTTTTTTTTAAATAAAAGTAAATAGACGTTTGGACAACGATTTATTTGAAGCTAAATATAGATTGTAAGTTATATATATTCTAAATATATAGCTATATATTATTGAACATTACATAAAGTTTTTAATAATTGTAATGGAAAGCTCCCTTATGCCACTAAGGGTTACACGGAGCAGATGAAGTGTAAAATTAATATATTTCACAAGCCCAAGGCATATTAAAGGATAGTGTTGCCAGCACAACGCCCTGCCACCTTTACTCTCCCAACTGAAAGTCAGTAAGGGATAGTGTTGCTAGCACAACGCCCTGCCACCGTTACTCTCCCAACTGAAAGTCAGTAAGGGATAGTGTTGCTAGCACAACGCCCACAATGCATGCAGTTTTCATAAAGTGTTGTATGGAGTTGTATGTAATATTTCTTGCACATAAAATATTGCTTGTAGCGAAGTTCATGTAACCAATCCAATACATTTTTTGCGTGAGAATTAATTCACAAAATGTAAACAAACTGTCATCCAATGTAAAATTAGAAAATAACACAAAAAATCAGGTCATGACAGGAAAACTTGTCCAGATGTGTAAAGAAACACGACAATAACACTGCAATAACACGACAACAACACTGCAATAACACGACAATAACACTGCAATAACACGACAATAACACGACAATAACACTGCAATAACAAAGCAATAACACTGCAATAACACGACAATAACACTGCAATAACAAGGCAATAACACTATTAGACGACAATAACACGGCCATAACACTGCTATAACACGGCAATTCCACGTCAATAACACGGCAATAATGGATCCTACAACATTTACTTTGTGGGAAGTTTTAGACGCTTGTAGATCAGAAATTGATTAGGATTTTTTTTAAAAGTGAAATGAGAGTAGAAATGATTGATTGAAAAATGTTTATGTTGCCACTGCAGGTGTGGGTCGGTGATGGCCATATCTGTCTTCAACCTTGAAGCTGGGGGGGGGGGGGGAGTCTAGGAGATTAGTTGATTCTAATCCTGGACTTAATCTTGGTTTTGATTTATTTATTTTTGTAGTCAGCTTATATGGAATGTGGAAAGAGGCTGTGTGCTTGTTTGAGTCTGTCTGTCTAACTGGCTAACTCCAGGTGCTAGAAGGTAAAAATAGTTTGAACTTCAAATGGAAATAGAGAGAAAAAACAAAAAAAAAACAGGACGATTAACTAAAAACAAAGTTGAGTATTTGCAATGAAAGGAAATAAATACAGAGACCGAAATATTTTATGTAATTCATTGGATTGGGGGGGGGGGGGGAAGGTCTTCATGACATCATAAGAGACAACAGGTGTGGTTAGTGACCAGAATAAAATTGATATTAGAATTTAGAAAGAATAATAAAAATAATATATATATATAAAATTGTACAAGATACGAGTTATATATATTTATACTTTAAAATTGTATGATATGGTGTATGAAACAGACGTGACCAAGATAAGAAAAAGACACAGGAAGTTGTACAGAATTGAGATACGGTCTTTATAGGAGGGGTGGATGGGGGGGGGGGGGAAACTTAGTTTGAGACACATGTAGAGATAGACTGAGAGAAAAAAAGGCAAGTGAAGGTGTTACTCAGTAATGAACATGGGAAGGTGTTAATCAGTAATGAACAAGTGAAGGTGTTACTCAGTAATGAACAAGTGAAGGTGTTACTCAGTAATGAACAAGTGAAGGTGTTACATAGGTAATGAACATGGGAAGGTGTTAATCAGTAATGAACAAGTGAAGGTGTTACTCAGTAATGAACAAGTGAAGGTGTTACTCAGTAATGAACAAGTGAAGGTGTTACATAGGTAATGAACATGGGAAGGTGTTAATCAGTAATGAACAAGTGAAGGTGTTACTCAGTAATGATCAAGTGAAGGTGTTACTCAGTAATGAACAAGTGAAGGTGTTACATAGGTAATGAACATGGGAAGGTGTTAATCAGTAATGAACAAGTGAAGGTGTCACTCAGTAATGATCAAGTGAAGGTGTTACTCAGTAATGAACAAGTGAAGGTGTTACACGGGTAATGAACAAGTGAAGGTGTTACACGGGTAATGAACAAGTGAAGGTGTTATACGGGTAATGAACATCTTCAAATCTTCTAACACTAATCTTCCATACTCTTTTTTTTAGTTCACTAGTAACACTACCCTTCCATACTCTATTTGTTCGTTCACTAGTAACACTACCCTTCCATACTCTACTTGTTAGTTCACTAGTAACACTACCATTCCATACTCTATTTGTTCGTTCACTAGTAACACTACCCTTCCATACTCTACTTGTTGGTTCACTAGTAACACTACCCTTCCATACTCTATTTGTTCGTTCACTAATAACACTCCCTTTTCATACTCTACTTGTTAGTTCACTAGTAACATTATCTTTTCATACTCTACTTGTTAGTTCACTAGTAACACTTCCATTCACTTACTTGCTTTATACTTCCCTATATAAACTCAACGTACTAAAGTACTCTACAAAGTAATACATTATAAGTAAAAGATAAAACACTTCGTCACTCAATGCTAAGGTATTCCATTTTCTCTTATAATGTACTATTTTTTTCTGATATAACTTTTCTCTCATTATATTTTCACTCAAAAATAATTTTTTTTAACCCATTTCGCTCTTTATGTTTTCCGTGATATTTGAAGTTTACATTTTTGGACAAAATGAATTGTGTTTTCTTGTATTTTATTCTTTTGCTTGTAATTAGCTTTGGGGATTTTTTTATAATAGTTAAAATGAATACCATTAGGTTTACAGTTCACAGTTTTTGATATCATAGAAAACTGTGCATTGCTGATTGGTATAATCTTGTTTGTCAAACAGCAAGTAAATTTCTATAAAGAATACTCAAATTGATAGTAAAGTTTTATTAGTTGTAAAACATAATAAAAACTGTATATCATGTTTCTGATAATTGAAATGTACTCATTTATGTTTCCATAAAAAATTTGACGATAATGTTGATTTTTTATTTAAATATGGACATTATGATTTTTATTCAAATCCAGAAAATTGATTCCAACAAAATCAACAAACTTTAGGAATGTCTTACTTCTCTGTTTCTGTGTGTTGATCTTTCCTTCTTCATTTCTCACTGACTTCCTGTATTGTTCCGGGCATGAAGATAAATATTTACAAGGTTTCAGTCAATACACAAACATTCCACACACCCTCCAACACCCCCCAACCCCCAGACACCCACACACACACACACACACACACACACACACACACAATTCGTCTGATATTCTCTTCAAGAGATGAGGAATGGAACTAAGAAATAAGAAACAGTCTGTCCATTCTGATCAGTTATACATACTATAGTGGATGGGCACACCAATCTGGAACTTTCTGTGACAGAAGTTCTTAATATTAAATACTGAAATGAATTCAACGCTAATAAACAGTTTTACTACCGGCAAAGTCATCAATCTGGGTAAAAAAATATATCACACGCAATTATTATAGACATAATAAAATAAAATAGATTTTTAAGATTTAAAATAAAAAGAAGAAAAAAACCCTGATTGATTATCTCCCTCTAAACTAATGGGTTTTTCTTGTTTTCTTTGGTGAAATTTTCTTATCTCCTGGAAGACATTTTCAAAACCTATTCAGTTGTTCATACGAGTTGCCTCACCTTGTTTCTAGGGGAGGTAAATGATACAGAAACTTCTTTTGAAATAAAAACTTGTTTCGCATTTAATGCATCTTTCTGACACCAAGGTAAATGAGTTATCAATAAAGTCCACAGCTGCAGCAGTTTTAGTAGTCCACAGCTGCATCAGTTTTAGTAGTCCACAGCTGCAGCAGTTTCAGTTTTCTGGTAAGAAATGTAGTTGCTCATATTTTTAACACATGCATTGGTAACCGTTATTACTAGTGAGGAAAAGTTAATGTATCACAGCAATAATATTATTTATACACAAATACAAAAAAAATCTTTTCAATCAACAACATTTATCCAATCAATAATAGATTGTAATGTCGTTAATTATGAAGCGTCATATTGGTATTCTTGCTATCGATATTTTATTGACACGTCGTTTGGTGACCACCGCATTTGTTTTGTAGATCAGTGCGATAAATAATAAGTTAATTGGCTGTGGTTGGGTTGTTTTGTGTTGATTTATTGACTGTGTTTTATGTTGATTTATTAACGGTATTTTATGTTGATTTATTGACTGTGTATTGTGTTGATTTATTGACTGTGTTTTATGTTGATTTAAAGACGGTGTGTTATGTTGATTTATTGACTGTGTTTTATGTTTATTTATTGACTGTGTTTTATGTTGATTTATTGACTGTGTTTTTTGTTGATTTATTGACTGTGTTTTATGTTGATTTATTGACTGTGTTTTATGTTGATTTATTGACTGTGTTTTTTGTTTATTTATTGACTGTGTTTTATGTTGATTTATTGACTGTGTTTTATGTTGATTTATTGACGGTGTTTTTGTTGATTTATTGACTGTGTTTTATGTTGATTTATTAACGGTGTTTTATGTTGATTTATTGACTGTGTATTGTGTTGATTTATTGACTGTGTGTTATGTTGATTTATTGACTGTGTTTTATGTTGATTTATTGACTGTGTTTTATGTTGATTTATTGACTGTGTTTTTTTTTATTTATTGACTGTGTTTTATGTTGATTTATTGACTGTGTTTTATGTTGATTTATTGACTGTGTTTTTTGTTTATTTATTGACTGTGTTTTATGTTGATTTATTGACTGTGTGTTATGTTGTTTTATTGACTGTGTTTTTTGTTTATTTATTGACTGTGTTTTATGTTGATTTATCGACTAAGTTTTATGTTGATTTATTGACTGTTTTATGTTGATTTATTGACGGTGTGTTATGTTGATTTATTGACTGTGTTTTATGCTGATTTATTGACTGTGTGTTATGTTGATTTATTGACTGTGTTTTTTGTTTATTTATTGACTGTGTTTTATGTTGATTTATTGACTGTGTTTTATGTTGATTTATTAACGGTGTTTTATGTTGATTTATTGACTGTGTATTGTGTTGATTTATTGACTGTGTGTTATGTTGATTTATTGACTGTGTTTTATGTTGATTTATTGACTGTGTTTTATGTTGATTTATTGACTGTGTTTTTTGTTTATTTATTGACTGTGTTTTATGTTGATTTATTGACTGTGTTTTATGTTGATTTATTGACTGTGTTTTTTGTTTATTTATTGACTGTGTTTTATGTTGATTTATTGACTGTGTTTTATGTTGATTTATTGACTGTGTTTTATGTTGATTTATTGACGGTGTTTTTTGTTGAGTCTTTGACTGTGTTTTATGTTGATTTATGTACTGTGTGTTATGTTGACTTATTGACTGTGTATTGTGTTGATTTATTGACTGTGTGTTATGTTGATTTATTGACTGTGTGTTATGTTGATTTATTGACTGTGTGTTTTGTTTATTTATTGACTGTGTGTTATGTTTATTTATTGACTGTTTTTTATGTTGATTTATTGACTGTGTTTTATGTTGATTTTTTTACTGTGTTTTATGTTGATTTATCGACTAAGTTTTATGTTGATTTATTGACTGTTTTATGTTGATTTATTGACGGTGTTTTATGTTGATTTATTGACTGTGTGTTATGTTGATTTATTGATTGTGTTTTATGTTGATTTATTGACTGTTTTTTATGTTGGTCTATTGACTGTGTTTTATGTTGATTTATTGTTTGTGTTTTATGTTGATTTATTGTTTGTGTTTTATGTTGATTTATTGACTGTGTGTTATGTTGATGTATTGACTGTGTGTTATGTTGATTTATTGACTGTGTTTTATGTTGATTTATGACTGTGTTTTTTGTTGATTTATTGACTGTGTTTTATTACTTTTTGTTTATTAAATGTGTTTTATGGTGTGATTTTTCTACTCTGCTTTATAAATGGTTAATTTAAAAAATAAAGTACGGTTTTTATTTACTGAACCATGTATGTGTTTACCTACAATCTATTCAGTGCTCTGATCCATATACTGATATGTCATGGGTTGCAGGTTGCAGTTACTGAATGAATTCAATGAACCATCTATGTCTTTACCTACAATCTATTCAGTGCTCAGATCCATATACTGATATGTCATGGGTTGCAGGTTGCAGTTACTGAATGAATTCAATGAACCATGTATGTGGTTACCTACAATCTATTCGGTGCTCAGATCCATATACTGATATGTCATGTGTTACAGGTTGCAGTTACTGAATGAAATTCAATAAACCATGAAGACGGTTCCAGGACAAGGACAAAAGGAACCATTTTTTAGTCAGGACTTTATATATTGAAAAGTCGATTTCAGAGCTAAGGGCTAAAAATAGTTAGACAGTGGTCAGTTCAGCGCGAGCAATTAAGTCAATGTCGTCAATATGTCATATGTCACATCCTCAAATCCTATGAATTAGTTAACTTCTCTTTAAAATGAAATACTTTTAAAAGGGGAAACTTCCTAGAAGAGGACTATATGCAATAGAAAGATCAGACTTAAAAGTGAAACCAAAAATCAAGAACAATATTAATTCTCACAAAATTCAGAGACATAGCCTGACCTAGATTCATACCTTATTTTCAAAAATATCACTAGAGCATTATTTATACCTATCATATCATAGAACCACTACACAGTGGCGTCACTGGGGGCGGGGGTTGCGGGCCGCAACGGGTGACACCATTTTAAGGGTGACACCATTTTAAGGGTGACACCATTTTAAGGGTGACACCATTTTAAGGGTGACACCATTTTAAGGGTGACACCAAAATGAACAATTCTAAATTTCATAGCAGAAAAAACTCGGTAAAGTCGGTACAATAATTGATCATAGTTTAAAAAATTAGGAGTAGCACAGGGTGCCACCATGCAGAGCAGTAACACAGGTTGTCACCATGCAGAGCAGTAACACACGGTGCCACCATGCAGAGCAGTAGCATAGGTTGTCACCATGTAGAGCTGTACCACAGGGTGCCATCACGCTTATCGTCTAGAACTGAGGTAAATAAATACAATTCAAAGGGGCTCGGATCAATCTACAGTTTTTTTGCAAACATTCCTAAAAAAATGACCCATGTAGTCACGTGGTTTCCTGAAATTGGAGACGTAGTTTACAAACTCAGTTTAATGAAAATAATATATTTCTTTCTGAAATACACTCAGTAATACAAACATTGTTATCGCTAAAGTATTTTGAAGCAAATGGGTCTAGTGCAGGAAATTCGAAATATGTATTATTTCTCTTGGTGGAAGTCTGGGGAAGGGGGCGACACCTTGAAATTTCCACACTTGGTGACACCAACCATAGTGACGCCACTGCCAATACGTAGATGTAGTGTATTTACACTGATTTTTATTTCCTATTTAATCTATTTCCCGACTTTGAGAAAATTGTTGAGGTAGTTCAACTATATGTTTTCTGTTGTTTTTTTTTTTTTTTAAATCAGTTTCTAAACTTCAAGATAAAGTTGCTTTATTTTTTAAAGAATTTCACGTTTTCTTAAGTTTAAGTAGAAATGTGAAATTTTGTAAATACTATTTAAAAAAAGGAACTTTGTAAAATAAAAACAATCGATAATTAGGCACACGTATAGGGAAACACACACACACACACACGCACGCACTCAAAGGTAATGGGTTTAAAGAGAGGAAGGGGGAAAATCGTTCTTCTTTGCTTTCAATGGTGCCACATTAAAAGACGATACATCTTTGACTCAGACCGGAAGCACCGCATTTCGCGTCGATTGAATGCACAGCCAATGAGCGTGAAGGTAAAAGAAGGGATAAACCAATCAAAAGAGGCCCGATGCATGTAAAAGGGTGGAAGGTGAAAAGAGGTCAGATGTATTGTACCAGGGTAGAAGGCAAAAAAAAGACAAGTGGTCCAATATTAAATGGAAATCTAGCAAAACAATTTCTTTAAACCAACGTTCTTTTGGGAAAAACATTCTTTAAAATAATAGAATGATTTTACATGGAAAACTTTGCCAGAAAAAACGACAAAGATCAAAGAATTCTTTTCAATCACCAAAGTAAACCTTACAAAATGTAAGTTTCAATTACCAAAGTAAACCTTACAAAATGTAAGTTAATATTAATTTGCTTCAGAATAAATTAAACAAAATATGAACAAATATATTCATATATAAAACAACTGTCTAGTTTAACCCCACATATAGTTCTACTATGAGGGACTATGAGTGGTGGAGAGTGCTAGACTATCAGTGTCGGCCTGAGAGTCCCGGGCTCGATCCTCGATGGGAACCAATGGAGTTTTTCCAGATCCCGATGAAATCTGGTATAAAGTCCCTCAAGTCCACTCAGCTTTAAATGGGAGGGGTGATGGGGTTACAGGCTGCTTGGCTATGGACCAAAATCCCTTCATGTACCTCGGCTTTAGAAACAGATGAATTGAACACTTCATCTGACCCGATGTCCTATTAGGAGCTGGGGGAGTTGGACTATTTCATACACTCTTCTACTCCATACAGGTTTATCCAGGATAGGTGAATTATTCTGAAGTCAGTATTTATCATTTAAATTTGATGACTCACAATAGAGGAAAAAACCAATAGCCACCTATTTGTAAACTATTAGTTAATGTATCAACCAAAATATATTTTGTATACAGCTTCAATGACTGTATCACAGATTGTATATGTAAACATCCGGTCAAGACTAATAACAGTTTGTATATGTAAACATCCGGTCAAGACTTATGACAGTTTGTATATGTAAACATCCGGTCAAGACTGTATGACATTTTGTATATGTAAACATCCAGTCAGCTGATGAAAAACATGCTTTTGTTTTCTAATGCTATATATACATACATACACATTGAAATAATCCATCACAATCATTGCCACTAAAAGGTGGCTATATTTTTGTAAGAAAGTAAACTACTCTGTGATAAGAAATGATTTTAATTCCGTCAACAAAGAGCTAAATTTCGATTTTAAATAGTATCCTGAAATATCCCGAGGAATTCCCGGGAAGGTTTAATGAGCTTAAATTTGGCCAGGGTCCCGGCAGAAGAACCCCAATTGATACACGTTGTTAGACCATATTGTTGATACATATTGTTAGACTATAATGTTGATACACATTGTTAGACTATAATGTTGATACACATTGTTAGACTATAATGTTGATACACATTGTTAGACTATAATGTTGATACACATTGTTAGACCATAATGTTGATACACGTTGTTACACTATAATGTTGATACACGTTTTTAGACTATAATGTTGATACACATTGTTAGACTATAATGTTGATAAACATTGTTAGACCATAATGTTGATACACGTTGTTAGACTATAATGTTGATACACATTGTTAGACCATAATGTTGATACACGTTGTTAGACTATAATGCTGATACACGTTGTTAGACCATATTGTTGATACATATTGTTAGACTATAATGTTGATAAACATTGTTAGACCATAATGTTGATACACGTTGTTAGACTATAATGTTGATACAAGTTGTTAGACTATAATGTTGATACACATTGTTAGACTATAATGTTGATACACATTGTTAGACCATAATGTTGATACACATTGTTAGACCATAATGTTGATACACATTGTTAGACTATAATGTTGATACACATTGTTAGACTATAATGTTGATACATGTTGTTAGACTATAATGTTGATACAAATTGTTAGACTTTAATGTTTATACACAATTTAGATCTCGTCCTATCAAAATAGATGTACCGTGGAAATCAAGAGCCACTGGTGTTATTTTGATTCCAACCACCTCCACCACCCTCATTTACACCTTCTTGCCCC
This sequence comes from Bulinus truncatus, assembly GCA_021962125.1. NCBI lineage: Eukaryota > Metazoa > Mollusca > Gastropoda > Planorbidae > Bulinus > Bulinus truncatus. Next base: position 12,277,740 of record JAGDYQ010000003.1, on the reverse strand, counting down.
ACATTGCATTATCTTATGTTTCTATCTACAAACAATTAGGTTCAGGTCTGAATTCACAATTTATTTTCTACGTCAATCTCCATCCATTGTATCTTCACATCTCAACATCCAGTTTTTTCTACATTCGTTCATTCCATAATTGTAACCCATATAAATGAAAGGAAAAAACCTATAATTATAAACTGGAGACTTAAAGATAACAATATTTTGAATAAGAAAAACAAATACCAGATCACATATTCATGAGAGGTAATCCTAGCAAGTGAATTCTTTTACAATAGAGTTACCATTCTTTTGTTGATACATGCGCACGAGATGTCTATCTGTGTTCAGGAATAAAAATGCAAGCTTCTATTTTTCTTCAATTTTCAAAAATAAAAAAAGTGTATTGATAGCTCATCCGGTATGTCAATCGGTCATTTGCATTTCTTTAAATGGCATATTTATTTACCCCATGGTTAGGCGTAGAGATTGTCTGGGGTACTTTTAGAGTTTATCTAAGTTAGGCGTAGAGATTGTCTGGGGTACGTGTAGCAATTGTCTGGGGTACTTTTAGAGTTTATCTAAGTTAGGCGTAGAGATTGTCTGGGGTACTTTTAGAGTTTATCTAAGTTAGGCGTAGAGATTGTCTGGGGTACGTGTAGCAATTGTCTGGGGTACGCGTAGAGTTTGTCTGGGGTACTGTAGAGTTTGTCTAAGTTAGGAGTATAGATTGTCTGGGGTACGTGTAGAGTTGGTCTAAGTTAGGCGTAGAGATTTCTGGGGTACGTGTAGAGTTTGTCTGGGGTACTGTAGAGTTTGTCTGGGGTACAGTAGAATTTATCTGGGGCAAGTGTAGAGTTTGTCTGGGGTACTGTAGAGTTTGTCTGGTGTGCGTGTAGAGATTGTCTGGGGTACGTGTAGAGTTTGTCTGGGATACGTGTAGAGTTTTTTTTCTGGGGTACTCGTAGAGGTTTTCTATGGTACGCGCTGTACCGGGCCGAAAACGTCTAAAGCGAAAATGAGGGCCCGGAGGGACTTTCGATTTTGGACCCCCCCACCCTAGTTACGCCTCTGTGTTAACTTTTTTTTTAAGTTATGAAATAGTTAAAAATCTAATTAGTTGTTGTTTCTTTTTCTTACAACATCCTAAAAGATACATTATTTCAATTTAAAAAATGTCAAAGAAATCTAATTAGTTAATTTTCATTAAAACAACTAAAAGGATATATTCTGAAAATAAAACAATAAAAAAAATGTCCCTGGAGAAATCGAACCCGGAGAGTCTGCATAAAAGTGAAGATTGTCCAAACTGCATAACCATTCTGCCACCGCGCCACTCAAATTATGTTTCAGTTTTAATGTACTATTAGAAAAATATTGCTCGGTTATGTTTTCATTGCCTTTTGACCTAGTTTTTTAGGCCTGTATTGTTATTTTATGATCAAGAAATAATTCAAAGCCGTATTTATTTTAAAAAATAAATATTATAAAAGCTGAGAACTTAATTAGTATAGACATTTGCAGAATTTCTTTTTTTATATATTATATCGACTTTTAAAAAGAACTTATCGTGACGACGTCGGAGATTTTCGATTATTACTATTGTTTACGTTTGATGATGTTAAAATGCTCTGTTGTAATAAAAACTAAAATGATTTGAATGATGTTATATGCTAATTGTTAATTTTTAATGTTGGGGACTTTTATATTTCATAATTAAAAGCACAGAAACTATTGAAAACTGTAGATATTTCAAAAAGAAAAATTGAATCGAGACACAGGGAATGACGCCATTATGAATTCTTGTTTTCCGCTTTCGATTTAACGCACACTGGAAATGAGTATTATTATATATGATGATGATGATTGATATGCTATGCTGAGGGTGATAATTTCTTTAACGTTAGTGAATGGAAATTAAATCCATCACAAGTTAATTACAAGATCTTCATTAAGGGTATTGCTTGGGGGAAGGGTGAATTAGCTGTTACCTACCAAAACCATGGGCGGTTTTTTTTATTTCATCGGTTTATTTTGTGTACAAATACATAAATAAACATTAAAAACAGTAAATTCTGAAATTTGTTCTCAATTTCACTTATCTGGCGGATTTATTATTAGGCGGTTTTTTTTTTTGGCGAATTTCTTAAAGGGTTTCCGCGTTATTGTTAAAAATATATGACTAGTGTGGTCAGGAGGATTGAATGCAATCATATTTTAATAAAACATTTTATTCACTTACAAATTACTTGCAATGCGTTATAAGACATCGGGGTTTTATGATTGTCATAATAATAAAACATGATTTATTCATTCTTTTTTTTTAAATGTGGATTTTTTAGTGGAGGAGGCAAGTGTCCCACCCAAGTGTCCCACCCAACTGTCCCACCCAACTGTCCCACCCAACTGTCCCACCCAAGTGTCCCACCCAAGTGTCCCACCCAACTGTCCCACACAACTGTCCCACCCTATCATCCACAATGGATGCTCCTGGAATGAGTTATCTTTTACTTGTAGACGAGGTGTTCAAAATACACATGCCGAAGGTAGTTCAACGAGTTTTAATGTTTAAATACAAAATAAGAAATACAATTTGTAATTGGAAATTGTTGTTTTTTCAATTGAACTAATCTGGCGGAATTGTAGCGGGTGTCTAAATGAGTTACGGCAGTTTTCATTAAAATTCGTTTAGCAGAACTGACAGTTTATGATTTCATTAGAATTACATTTTATTAAATATCTCATTTACTCACTCATGATTTTGAGAATTCTAAGAAATGATTTATTTATTACTTTATAATAAAGTCTTGATCCATTGGCGGGTGAGGGGTTCTAGGCCCCTGGCCCCCAAGGAATCGGCGCTCTTAGTTAGTTACAGTCACCTACATATGCCTACCGTGGTGTCTCTATGGCCACTGCGCGATCGAGTATGGTTGGGATGAAAGAAGAGCATTGCAAAAACAGTCCCATTAGTGTTTTATAGGATTTAAGAAATATATATCTCCTCAATGTAAACAAAACATACTTCACCTCTGTAGTCTGGCCAGTATATAGCGATAGTTGAATCAAAACTTACTAAATTGACAGAGACTGATCAAACTGACCACTACAAACTTACCAGTACCAGCTGACATTTACAAATATATCACAACTAGCTCATCATGTTATTTCAAGTAGATCAGAAGACCCTGTTGTTGTGACGCTCGATTCACAAATTTGTCACAATTATGTCAAACACTTAGTACAAATAGTTCAACCAAAATATCTTTCGCCAGACGACTAGAAAGTTATTTAGATCAAATAATTTGTCATTCAATGTATTACAGTCTACAGCGATAACAACAGGAGACAATTAGATATAGTCATTCAATGTATTACAGTCTACACCGATAACAACAGGAGACAATTAGATATAGTCATTCAATGTATTATAGTCTACACCGATAACAACAGGAGACAATTAGATATAGTCAATCAATGTATTACAGTCTACACCGATAACAACAGGAGACAATTAGATATAGTCATTCAATGTATTACAGTCTACAGCGATAACAACAGGAGACAATTATATATAGTCATTTCAATGTATTACAGTCTACAGCGATAACAACAGGAGACAATTAGATACAGTCATTTAATATATATTTTATGTCAAGATGGTCTTATGTGTTCTAGGTTCTTAAAACGCAACAGGATGTCAGATACAGGGTGAAAAAAACAACTGTTCAATGTTCTACATGGTTTTAGTATTATCCTATCCTTGACTAATGGGGTCAAATAAAAACAACAACTCTGTTACAAAGTGGTTATATACGAATTTTCTTATTGACTAATGTCTTCAATGATGGCTCTGTTATCTATCTATCTATCTATCTATCTATATATATATATATATATATATATATATATATATATATATATATATATATATATATAGATCAAATGAAAAGATGTATGTATGTAACTATTATTTGTAATATCATTCAAAAAATTTATGTTTCAATTGTTCCATTTTAATTTAGCTTTGTGTTTACATAACAATCTTACAGTGTTTCACGTGCAGAGTAACTTACGTTATGATGTGTTTCTGAAAAAAAAAGATCGGTATGCGTGTGTTACTGAATGTTTGCGTGTGTTAGTGAATGTTTGCGTGTGTTAGTGAATGTATGAGTGTGTTAGTGAATGTATGCGTTTGTTAGCGAATGTATGCGTGTATATGAGTGTGTTAGTGAATGTATGAGTGTGTTAGTGAATGTATGCGTATGTTAGTGAATGTATGGGTGTATATGAGTGTGTTAGTGAATGTATGAGTGTGTTAGTGAATGTATGCGTATGTTAGTGAATGTATACATGTGTTAGTAAATGTATGCGTTTGTTAGTGAATGTATGCGTGTGTATGAGTGTATTAGTGAATGTATGAGTGTGTTAGTGAATGTATGCGTATGTTAGTGAATGTATGAGTGTGTTAGTTAATGTATGCGTATGTTAGTGAATGTATGAGTGTGTTAGTTAATGTATGAGTGTGTTAGTGAATGTATGCGTATGTTAGTGAATGTATGGGTTTGTTAGTGAATGTATGCGTATGTTAGTGAATGTATGAGTGTGTTAGTGAATGTATGAGTGTGTTAGTGAATGTATGCATATGTTAGTAAATGTTTGTGTGTATTAGTGAATGTATGAGTGCGTTAGTGAATGTATGCGTATGTTAGTGAATGTATGTGTATTTGTGTGTAGATGAGTCTGTGTGTGTGTATTTGTGTGTAGATGAGTCTGTGTGTGTGTGTATTTGCGATGAGTCTGTGTGTGTATTTGTGTGTAGATGAGTCTGTGTGTGTGTGTGTTTCTTTGCGTAGATGAGTCTGTGTGTAAAAATATTTGTGTGTAGATGATTCTTTGTGTTTTTGTTTGTATTTGTGTGTAGATGATTAGTTTGTAGATATGTCTGTGTGTGTATTTGTGTATGTGTATGCATTTATGTGCTGATGTACGTATGTTTGTGTTTTGATATCTCTGTGTGTGTATTTGTTTGTAGAAGTGTCTTTTGGCATGTATTTATTGGTCTAGATATGTATGAGTGTGTATTTGTGTGTAAAGATGTGTCTGTATATGTTTGTAAATGAGTCTGTGTCTGAAAGTGAATCTAGATTTGTCTCAGTCATATCTATGTTTAATTTTTGATCTACTGATATCGTTACATTTTAAACCAGAATATGATTACATTTTAAACATACTACAACATTTCCTTTTTTTATAATCCAGAACGAATCTTGGGGATTTTCATAAGGTGAATAATAAAAAAATGATGGAATTAATCTTCGATATAATTACATCCAATCAGCATTCATAATTTTTTATGTGCTGTCTTCAAGTCAATCATAACGGCATAATTTTTTTATAACTTTCTTGGTTGGAGAGTTCTCTAAAAGCTGATTCTTGTTCAAGAGACGAGAAACTACGAGAAAAAAAAATCTGAAGTTTTTCTATTCTTTTTTTATTCTGAGTAGAACAGTGTGATTAGCAATGGGAGCGACATATCTAAGTTTTAATCTCAATCACACATTAACTTTTTGGATTCTGAATCGTATACAAATCTTAAATAACATTTCATAGTCAGACCGTTAAATTCCTATTAGTTTTTGTATTGTTATATTACATTCAATGTCATTAGTTCAAGTGAACTTATTGCTTCTGACAATGTGTAACTGTCATGTTCAATTAGTTCATGCTTGGGTTTAAGACTCCATATTTTATAATTACTATAAGTGTTGCAATAAATTGTTAAATAATAATAAATTGTGTAAACTATTTTTAAAGAGGTGATCATTAAAATTTTATAAATTGTTTACTTTCCATATACTTTTAACATGTCTATCTTGATACCTAATTCCTAAACAAAATGCAATAAAACTTATTCAATGAAAATATTTAAAACTAAAATTTTAATACAGGCTTACTTAAAAATATACATTCAACAAATGTTCTAATTTTACAAACTGGAGAGTTTTAAAAAAAGATAGCAGCAAAAAATCTAAATGGGTCAACACGATTAATTAATCAGATTCAATTGCGATAAAAACGTTTTGTTTTTTTAGAAACGAGAAATCAAATCATACAAGTTTACAAGACGATATAATATACAGTCAGGTGGTCAAATGAAGTTACTCAATTAAATAACAATCTAACTAGTCCGAAACAATAAAAGAAAGAAACTGTACGTAAAAGAAAAAAAGTCCATGAGAGTTATAGACGGTGGTTTGAGTCTTGTATTCATTCATCTGATTGTGAAGCCGTTGATTGAAGCTAGTGAGACTTCACGGTGTGGGATGTGCTTCCAGCTAATAAAGGTAACTAGATATCACAGACAGGGCTCATCTGGCATCATTTCTTTTGTCCTCTTATATGTGACTGACCATCGCTGACCTCCCTCACGTTCTGGTTACGATGGACATCGCCTCTGGCGGTTTGCCTGGTGGTCTTGGAGAACAGTATGGAAGCGTGATATGTTCTTAGTTCTGGTTCTTTGTGAGTGGGTCATAGTCGATAGGTGTGTGTGTGTGTGTGATATGTTCTTAGTTCTGGTTCTTTGTGAGTGGGTCATAGTCGATAGGTGTGTGTGTGTGTTTGTGATATGTTCTTAGTTCTGGTTCTTTGTGAGTGGGTCATAGTCGATAGGTGTGTGTGTGTGTGTGATATGTTCTTAGTTCTGGTTCTTTGTGAATGGCTCATAGTCGATATGTGTGTGTGATATGTTCTTAGTTCTGGTTCTTTGTGAGTGGGTCATAGTCGATGGTTCTTTGTGAGTTCTTAGTGGTCACTTAGTGAATGGTCATAGTGGGTGTGTGTGTGTGTGATATGTTCTTAGTTCTGGTTCTTTGTGAGTGGGTCATAGTCGATAGGGTGTGTGTGTGTGTGTGTGTGTGATATATTCTTAGTTCTGGTTCTTTGTGAGTGGGTCATAGTTGATTGTGTGTGATATGTTCTTATGTGTGTAGATATGTCTGTGTGTGTGTCTATAGTTATTAGTGGGTCTATAGATATGTCTGTGTGTGTGTCTATATATATAGATATGTCTGTGTGTGTGTCTATAGATATTATAGATATCTGTGTGTGTGTCTATAGATATTATAGATATGTCTGTGTGTGTGTCTATAGATATTATAGATATGTCTGTGTGTGTCTATAGATATTATAGATATGTCTGTGTGTGTGTCTATAGATATTATAGATACGTCTGTGTGTGTGTGTCTATAGATATTATAGATACGTCTGTGTGTGTGTCTATAGATATTATAGATATGTCTGTGTGTGTGTCTATAGATATTATAGATATGTCTGTGTGTGTGTCTATAGATATTATAGATATGTCTGTGTGTGTGTCTATAGATATTATAGATATGTCTGTGTGTAAGTGTCTATAGATATTATAGATATGTCTGTGTGTAAGTGTCTACAGATTTAAATGTGTATGTGTGTGTCTATAAAATTGTTTGTGTGTATTTGTCTATAGATGTGTGTGTGTGTATGTGTCTATATATTTGTATGTGTCTATCAATGTGTCTGTGTGTGTGTGTTTTTTTTTAGCTGTACCTGTATATGTGTTTTTGTTGGGTGTGCCTGTGTGTGTATTTATGTGTAGATGTATGTGTCTGTGCGTTTGTGTGCAGAAGTGTTTGTTTATATATATTTCTGTATCTTTGACTAGGGTCAATAGGTACCGTAACATACAAAACAAATTCAAATAGGAAAAAAATGACAGAAATGATTGTGGATGTAACACTGGCAATACAATCTGACTCGACATTTTTCTAAGATTTGTGATCTATTAAATGCGTTGTGTAGAACAAACATATAAGGCGTCTCGTGGGTTCGTTGTTTGAAACAACATATTCAAGGCCTCAGTGAGTTAGTTGTTTGAAACAACATGGCTAAGGCGTCCGTGAGTTCGTTGTTTGAAACAACATATTTAAGGCGTCCGTGGAGTTCGTTGTTTGAAACAATATATTTAAGGCGTTCGTGAGTTCGTTGTTTGAAACAACATATTTAAGGCGTCCGTGAGTTCGTTGTTTGAAACAACATATTTAAAACGTCCATGTGAGTTCGTTCGTTTGAAACAACATATTTAGGGCGTCCAAGTAGTTCGTTGTTTGAAACAACATATTTAAGGCGTCCGTGAGTTCGTTGATTTGAAACAACATATTTAAGGCGTATCCGTGAGTTCGTTGTTTGAAACAACATATTTAAGGCGTCCGTGAGTTCGTTGCTCGCACCTTGTGTTTTTGAGGCTTCGTTGGCAAGTAGGCTGGGGGGGAGGGTTCTAGTAGGGAGGTGAGATTGAGGTACGGGTCTGTGGTAAAAAGGTGTATTTTGGTTTTTTTAATAAAGAGGTCACGCATTAAATAAAGAGACCACATTCAAAAAAGTGTTGCATTTTACCCCTGCTAGAAATGAAATTCCTGGCACACTATTGTAATTACTAAGTTTAGTTTTTTGCCCACAATAGCCTGTAACAAGATGTAGGTCGGTAGCTGCAATCCGAAACGTCATCCGCGCCGTTCACGCAGTTCACGCAGTGGTATTCAATGACGGAACAAGAATCATTCTAGTCTCACATGAAATCTGAGGAATCCCAGATGAGATGCTGCAGAGGGTCATTAAAGAACCTTAGCAGCATATTTGTCTTACGTAAAACAAAAGGACGCATTCTAATTGTGGTCATTTTAAGAGTTAATTAATTTATATGATGACTGTCTCTGAACTGGCAAGGCGAATAACGGTTGACACTGAATTGGTTAGCTGGATTTGTTCTATTTTCGCTGAGTTATTCAAAATTGCTTTTTTGTGTGCCAACTTGTAATTATCTATATTAAAAAATAATATATTTAATGTTATATCAGAAATATTTAAAAGACAGATATTTGTACACGGCTAAAATGTGCATTCAGTGTATCGCTTTAATATGTATAAAAATATGACCGGCTCCAACAAAATGGAGGATTAACGCTCGATTTTTACTCATTTTGAGATTATGAATGTTTTTAATATGGCACTCAATTCCCTTCAAAATGAGACCTTATTTGTGTTTTTTCTCTTCAGCTAAGAGTGTACAAAGGTGAAATTCGTTGAAAACCCGAAAATCGATTTTTTAATGGAAAACTACCTTCTAAACGCCGTTCCTTAAAACAATGCTTTGCGACTTAAGCCTCAATTTATCGGAGTGTTCTAAATATATATATAAATATACACTAACTATCATTTCTTTATTTTCTTTATGACACGATGGACATAAAACAACCTTTCCGGTTCCTTTTTTAGGAAAAAGCACGGCACTGTCTGTACATATGGGTCTGGTTGATATTAGAGACAACAACATACATATTTCTAACCATTACTACAACATAAGCTCAGAAAATATAAGTTTCTATAATGAAGGCAAAATTTCACCAGGAATATATATTTATATATATATATATATATATATATATATATATATATATATATATATATATATATATAGTTAATAACCGGTGAAGAAGCCATCAATTATTATGAATCCATATCCGTACGAGCAGCCATTACAGCTCGAAGGTTCAAAAATCAATGGACGAATGCAAAATGGACAATTAAATTGATTTCTTTTGTATCTTTCCTTTTGACCACTATACAAAAATTCCGTTATTGTTGATATTTCTAAATAAACATGTTTTAAATACATTCAATTAGTAGGTTTCTGTTTCCATCTCAGCTTATTAAAGATGTGTTATCAAGTAAAATAAAGAGATAAAAAGTTCATGTTTAATTGGATGGAAGGTAAAATATATCACCTACTTTTCTAAAAGTAACTTATATGAATATATTATAAAGATGAGTATGTTATAAATACAATTTTAGAGTGTAAAATATTGTCAAAGTATCAATTTTGGCTTAAAGTGAGTTCATTATTTTCAATTTTTGTTCAATGAAAGCTCATTGGCCAAATATTACTCACTCTAAACTAAAATTCTGGAGGCAAAAAACAAAAAAAAGTAAAAAAAATGGTTTGAGTCAAAAAGATCCCAAAGTAAAACATTTAACTCTTAATCGACGGCAGGTTTTAGCATTTTTTTATTACCAAACAGATGTCCTTACATTTTGGACTATATTGTCTGCTTCCTTTATAGCCCATATATGTGTGATATATCATTTTTTTTTTCTTCTTTGAATAGGCTTTAAAACTGGTGGGTCTTTTTTTTTTGTGAAAATGAATTTTGATAATATTTAAAAAAAAAATTTAACAAAACAAAATTTTTTTTTTTTTAAAGTGTAACAAACAGTAAATAAGACAAAAAACAAGTATTAAAAACAAAAACATTTTTTTCAGACATTTTATTAATCTACATATATTTCTGAAATGAAAAGATTGAAGTTATCAATCACATTTCTTTTCAAAAAAAAAAAAATGTTTAGTGACTTTTTTTTCAAATTGCAATATTTTCCTTTAATTATCCACATACAAAAAATTTTAATTTTAAGAAAAACGCAAAAAATGTAGAAAAAAAGGTTTTTTTTTTTATTAAAAAAGACATAATGCACAGTAAGTGTTTTTGGGACGGCTCTTCACTTTTTTAACAAAATGTCAAAAAAGTGAGGGGTGGCCTTATGCTGAAAAAAAGCGCCTGTGTCGTGAGGCTACCTTGTGTGTTTTTCTGAAAAGTTAAAAAGCGGCATTTTGGTCAGTTTAAGAACGTTTTTATATTTTTTTTTTGATTAGAGCTGAGTGTTGAAGTTTCATTATTTTTTCATTACATCGAAGTTCTTTTTCCACTAAATAATGAGAATCTGAGTCCATTTTAATGTAGGCAAAGTGACTGACAAAACGGGAACAAATCAAAAAAGCGTCCAAAAAAAATCAACTGATAGTAGTTATTTTATTTAATAAGAAATTAATAATTAAATAAAAAAATAAATAAATATTTTTATTAGAAAGTATTTAGCATGCATTTTTTAATAAAAATATTACATTTGTAATAAAAAAATATTTAAAGAAAATAATATTTTTTCATGGTTTGACTTTATGGATCACCAGAGTCACATTTTATTGTATGCCGTTTGTTGGGAGTTAAACGTCGAAATATTTCATGTGATAAAAACAAAATACAGACATAGACATGTCTGCCTGAACGGAAATTGATCAGCACAAGAACACAACCTGGCAGGGGGGTCGGCCAGCTCCAGGCAAGCCATCCTCACAACCTTCAATTATGAGTTCGTACTGGGACGGCTAAATGAGTGATTTGTAAGCAGTGATTCACTCCCCTAAATCGACGTTAACGGATCGATAATTGGGCGAAGGGGAAATACTGATAGGTTTGATTGATTGATATCGACGAGTTATAAAAGTCACCTATTGTTAAAATACCGTACTTGGGATCATAAATAAGTCTTTTGGTAAATAGAGAATGGACCATAGGCTAGTGTGCAATTTGTTTTCACCGATATGGTTCACCAATCTGATTCAGTCAATGTCCATATTGATGACAGGGCCGCTTTATCATATAGGCACAGTAGGCACTGTGCCTAAAAAGGCCTACGGACTTTCTTAAGGGCCTACGAAAGCCAGAATGGCAAATAAGTGCCGTGAAAAATATTAAAAAATGAAATCGGGAGGGGCCTCACGACTTTGAAAGTGCCTAGGGCCTCACGACTTTTAAAGTGCCTAGGGCCTACGACTTTGACAGTGCCTAGGCCTACGACTTTGAAAGTGCCTAGGGCCTACGACTTTGAAGTGCCTAGGCCTACTACTTTGAACAATGCCTAGGGCCTACGACTTTGAAAGTGCCTAGGGGCCTACGATGACCTTAAAACGGCCCTGATTGAGGATACCGTGCAAATGACTCTATGCCATCTAAGTCAGGGCGTGACGGTATATAGGGGCAACTCTGACTTATCGACTGAGATATTTGTTAATATCATAATCTGCTATACTTCCCCGCTGTGCATCGGTAATAGCGAGAGAGAACCACAAGTCTTGTCACGTGGCACCCAGAATCCATTTCTTTCTGTCCAATGATCCCCATGGATAACCCAAGCTCTCAATATTGTAAGTTCAAATCCATATTGAAAGCGTAATTTGGAAGTAACTTAAAGTTTCTATTAAATTTACAAAAAACATTAGAGAAACGCTTTTTGAACTTCAATAAAAGAGCGGTTGGAAAATTCCGTTCTTTTAAATACTTCCATGAAATACAATAATAGTTAAATGTTTTATTATTGGCAACATAAATACAATATTTAATGTATTCCAAAGAAATATTCTGGGTCAGACATTTAAGTCACATAGTTAATCTAGTAAAATTTAAACAGAGAAAATCTCGAAAGAAATAAAACCTTCTAATTAAATAGGCAAGGCTCATTTTTTTGTGTCTATATTTTGTTGTGTCTATATTTTGTTATGTCTATATTTTGTTGTGTCTATATTATGTTGTGTCTATATTTTGTTGTGTCTATATTTTGTTGTGTCTATATTTTGTTGTGTCTATATTATGTTGTGTCTATATTATGTTGTGTCTATATTATGTTGTGTCTATATTTTGTTGTGTCTATATTTTGTTGTGTCTATATTTTGTTGTGTCTATATTTTGTTGTCTATATTTTGTTGTGTCTATATTTTGTTGTGTCTATATTATGTTGTGTCTATATTTTGTAGTGTCTATATTTTGTTGTGTCTATATTTTGTTGTGTCTATATTTTGTTGTGTCTATATTTTGTTGTGTCTATATTTTGTTTTGAGGCAGAAATCTACATGTCTAAGCCTGTAGTCACCACGGTAGGTGACTTTTAGATTTTATTTTATTACCGTAACTGCACAAAAAGAAATTAGATAACTAGAAACGAGCAGCAATAAAAAATAAGGTCAAGTTGCAGACTACAATAGTTTATTGGTATATTCAGTATTTAAAAATGATTGCAGTTAAACAAGATTTTTTTATCAGCATTAAAATTTACAAAGTAATTAGTAGCTACAATGGGTTTATATATAGATAGCTTTAATGTATCGTTAGGTCTATTCAATGTATCTCTAGGTCTATTTAATGTATCTCTAGGTCTATTCAATGTATCTCTAGGTCTATTCAATGTATCTCTAGGTCTATTCAATGTCTCTCTAGGTCTATTCAAAGTATCTCTAGGTCTATTCATTGTACTCCTAGCTATAACAAACCTACACATAATAGATCTTTTTGCCTATTTTTCCTCAGTACTATTTAAAACTATAGACTCGGGGACCAGTAGCGTAGAGAATGTTCCCTGTCCCAGCAGTGCAGACTTACCCTGTGGCTAAAGAGGTTCTGTTGTTGTTGTTGTTTCATTTGACCAAGTATCCAGTCAAACTTTTCGGTCTTAAAACTTAATAGTTGAAACGATTGTGTATGTGTTTATATAACGAAGGTTTAAAAAATTGAGAGAAAAAACACCTCAATTAAGTTAATGTTGGCGGAAATATTGAAATCTTTAATGCCAGTATAGCGGACATTTCATGTCAAACTAATTATTGAAATCTTTAATGCCCGTATAGCGGACACTTCATGTCAAACTAATTATTGAAATCTTTAATGCCAGTATAGCGGACATTTCATGTCAAACTAAATATTGAAATCTTTAATGCCAGTATAGCGGACATTTCATGTCAAACTAATTATTGAAATCTTTAATGTCCCTAGAGCGGACACTTCATGTCAAACTAAACATTGAAATCTTTAATGCCAGTATAGCGGACCATTCATGTCAAACTAAATATTGAAATCTTTAATGCCAGTATAGCGGACATTTAATGTCAAAACAAAAGATTGAATCTAACTGGGACTGGCAATTATACCTAAACATTGAAATATTTCTATCCTCAGAAATTTTACCTGGATGTTCTAATTACGTGAAGTTGACATAAGAATTAATATAATGTGGTACACAATCAGCGGCACATTTATACACATCAGGTGATAACGTTCAAACAATTGGAAATAACACGAGGGCACTAAATATAAAATTGAAACCAGTCAAAACAAAATACGTGTATTAGTTGTATAATGATCAATGCCAGGCTATGATGACCTCGTGTTCAGCATACAAATTATGTCACTTTGTTTAGGAATAACTATTGATATTTAATTAACTCCAGTTTAGAATGACATTAAGATGGTATAGGTAAAATACACGTGTATTTTATAACCTAGTCGTTTACTAATAGACCCAATAACTGAGCTGATGTTTACATATGTTGGCCGTTATCAATACAGATGTAATTTTGGCGAGACGTAGTGTAACATAGTGTCTATCATAAAGTACAACCCTCCGAATTATGAGGTCAATGTGACTATGACGTCATCAATACAGATGGGATTTTGGAGAGACGTAGTGTAACACAGCAGTCTATCATCGCGCAAGTAGCAACCCTCCGAATCATGAGGCAATGTGACTGTGACGTCATCAGATACAGATGTAATTTTGGCGAGACGTAGTGTAACATAGTGTCTATCATAAAGTGCAACCCTCCGAATCATGAGGCAATGTGACTATGACGCCGAAAAGCTTGATGTAGGGCGCAGGTTGAAGTCCTATTGTAAAGGACTTGTTGTGTACTAAGTATTTTACCCCCCTCCCCCCCCCCCCCGTATTACTTTCATTTCAGTCTCGATAATGACCACACAGAAAAAAATATAAATTTAATTAAGAGTTTATTTTAAGGTAAGATATGAAACGTCATCCACTGTTAATGATGCCCTTGGCTCATTTTGTTTTTCTGGTATTTCAAACAGCTTAAGTGAAAACTAATGGTGTCTTATGTTCTACTAAAGTTGCCACCAACAACATAGTCTAGGTAAAACAACTACAACAAAAATTTAAATGTTTTATCTGATTAAAAAATATATCGCTCTTCAAAAATTTAACTCAACGATTTAACAATTACGGAACAATTTAATATAAATAGCAGAACAAATATATCATAGACTAATTGTTAGTCTATATTTTACAAAGATGACCGCTCTGTTTTCAATTATTAGAATAGCTATTGATAAAAAAAAGTAACTGTACCTAACGAAATCTTTATTTAGAGTAATTGTAATAAATGGAACTCTGCTATGAATTATTATTTTTTTAATTCCTATTACAATGCAGGCCGTATTCATACCAATTGGTGCTTCGTTCACTATACATGATAGAATTGAAGCTACATGCAGTGGGGGAATATTTGTGCAAGTCTGAGGGATGTGCCTTCTCAGAGAACATGCGTGCACTTAAAAGAGTGAAACAAGCGCATATCTCGCGAATTATTATTTTAACAAGACGTTGCGGGATATGAGTTCAAAGGGTGGATGGTTTGTTTACAAGTGATGTTGGATATCAGTCAGGGGGTGATATGTTTAAGGGATGATGTTTGTGGATATCAGTCTCATGGGGATGGTTTGTTTACAAAGGATAAGCTGCGGGGATATCGTCTGGGTGGGGAGATGGTTTGTTTACAAGTGATGGATATCAGTTCTAAAGGTGATGTTTTAAGTGATGTGGATATCGAGTTCAAAGGGGATGGTCAGTACAAGGAGGGTGGGATATGAGTTCAAAGGGTGGATGGTTTGTTTACAAGTGCCTGAAAGTAAAAGATATTCATTTCTTTTTTTCCTAAAACAACTAATCGGAGCCTTTTTCGCAGTGCCAGTCTTTCATTCCCACCATAACTGATTGACCAATGGTCATATAATCACAACGTGAGACTGAGATAAATGTAGGTGACAGTGACTCTGGGAGAGTCGAACCCGTACCCACAGCATGACTGCAGCATGAAGATCCGGCTCGCTACCAAAGCCCCACCTAGCTTTGACCAGTGACCTGATCTGCATGATGTGAGGGGGACGGGTAGTCGAGCGGTACAAAATCAATCCCATTTGTGGTTTATTGGATCTTAAAGATAAAAATTTCATAGAGACTTCACGGACCTTCTGCATGACGTAGGAGACATGCTCAAATCTCGAGTCTTTCATACATGTAGAAGGGTGAATGTATAGGCTCAGCTGTGTCACATACTGTATGTCTTACTGTATTGAATTAGTCTACTATAACATATTGTATGTCTTACTATGTTGAATTAGTCTACTATAACATATTGTATGTCTTACTGTATTGAATTAGTCTACTATAACATATTGTATGTCTTACTGTGTTGAATTAGTCTACTATAACAAATTGTATGTCTTACTGTATTGCATTAGTCTACTAGAACATATTGTATGTCTTACTGTATTGCATTAGTCTACTATAACATATTGTATGTCTTACTGTGTTGAATTAGTCTACTATAACATATTGTATGTCTTACTGTGTTGAATTAGTTTACTATAACATTATTTTATAGAAGGACGAACTATAATCGAAAAACAATTTAACAAACTGTAAATCTATTTCTAGAATATTTATTAGTACATAATTTATATTAAATGAGTTTCTAAAATCAGCAGTCTAGGTACATATATGTGTTAGCGTTTTTTTTTTAGTTTATTAAAAACAAATATTAAAAAAAGAAAATAGGGTAACAATTTAAATGAACAATATGTAGAAATGACTCAAATGGGATTAGAATGTCGCTTTATTTTAATTTGTGTATTATATTAGAGACTAATACTGGTAACTATTAGATTCAGAGTTCAGCATTCATTTAGCTAGAGAAAAGACGTACAATTTCTTCAGGAAAAAATTGACAACAATTAATTAACATGTAAAGAGAAACTTGACATTAAAATTATTAGTTTCCCTTCAAGCAATATCTTTTACTACTAAAAAAAAAAATAAAGTATCTGCGTATTCTTATAGGTTGAATTTTGTTCACCGCATGGTCACTTGTACAGCTTTAGGTTGACCTTTGAGAGAAAGAGCGTTCTGTCCACGTGCATTGATTATGGTAACAAAATATTAGAGCTAGACAATGAGTACACAATTCAAATAATGAGAACCTTCATATGAGTTAAGGGCTCTCAAAAGTAAACGTAAATTTACTCACCTTTTTGTTTCACGGGGCTCACTTATTTCACTGGTGAGATCAATGGTTCACTTTTAAACTGACCTCATACAAAAATAAATAACTGGTAACGTTAGTTGAAGTGACAGATGACTTGTAGAGGACGAGTGTCAGGCGAGTGCCGGTGGACGACAGGACTGCTAGTGTGGTAGAGAGGAGGTTAAAGAGGAATGTGGAGGGAACAATCTGTGAGTCCCATATTTAGGGGGAGCTAGTGAAGGGGGTCGAGATAAAGTATGGTGGTGGTCGGGAGTGGGGATAGAGAGGAACCGTGGGTTTTAGAGTCAAGGGAAGAAACTCTGATGTCGCAGACGACGCGTATTGATTGACGTTAAGAATCTGGCGCGTGAGGTTTAACAGGAGACCAATCAAATCTCACGGCGGAGAGACGGTTCTCAAATCTACAACATCGGCGACTCACTTTGAGATTGACTGGTCATAGGAGAGAACTACTGATGGAGCGAAAGCGGCACCACTATTTCAGAATGTTTTAGTCAACTGTGTACAATTGATAAGACAACGGTTACACTAGTGAAGAAATTATACCTATGATAACATGAGATCCATTTTCCTGTACTACACTGTGACTGATGGATCAATCGTGCCCAAGTTGAAATAATAATTAGGAACTTCTTGTACCATTTGTAAGTGAGCAAAAAAACGTTGGCGTGAGTGCTTACTGTACTTATGTTCACTGGAATGACATAGTCTAAATAGCTGTAGTCTTGTTCACGGTGACATAGGTCTAAATAGCCAGTCTTGTTCTTTTTGAATTGACAAATGAATAGTTGTAGTCTCATATTCACTTAACATAAACCAAATAGCTTCTGTAGTCTGTTCACTGGAAATATTTCAAAGTCCAAATACAGAATTTGTTCAGTCACAGAATGATAGTCTAAAGAGTTTGGTCTGTTATCACTGGAACGACAAGAGTCTTAAATATTGTGCCCTTGAACACCTGAATGATGATAATCAATATTGTAACTTTTAACCACCAGTTTACATATATCTAATAGCTGTAGTCTTGTTCACTGGAATACATAGTCAAATAGCCGCAGTCTTAAACACCATACTCTTGTTGACACTATTCTTGGTCAAAGTACTTTTATTCACTACACTGCTGCTCACTACACAATTGTTCACTCTACTCTTATTTACCGTATTTTTGTTCATTTTACTATTCTCGCTCATTCTACACGCGTTCACTAAACCTATTTCATAAGTGTGATGTTGTGTTGTTCATCATAAATCATCAATGACCATGATAAGTGTGATGTTATTTTGTTCATCATAAATCATCAATGGCCATGATAAGTGTGATGTTATGGTTCATCCTAACTCATCAATGGTATATTAAAGTCATATTTATTTAATTCATCACATCAAATCATCCAAAAGTAATCCATGATAAGTGTGATGTTTGTGTTGTTCATCATAAATCATCAGTGGCCATGATAAGTGTGATGTTGTGTTGTTCATCATAAATCATCAGTGGCCATGATAAGTGTGATGTTGTGTTGTTCATCATAAATCATCAGTGGCCATAATAAGTGTGATGTTGTGTTGTTCATCATAAATCATCAGTGGCCATGATAAGTATTATGTTGTGTTGATCAAAGTAAAAAAAAAAAATAAACAAGAATCCCATCTCTTAAGCCGCCATCTTTGAAACAAAGTTTACATTTGTATAGAGATCCTAGCAAGCAAAATGTTTTACCTGATATTAATATGAAGCTTAGTGTTCAAGAAAGGGGAATTCATTATCTACGCATCTTTATTGAGGTTTTTGTTTCCTCACAATGTATTTCATGTTTCCTCACAATGTATTTCATGCTTCCTCACAATTCTCACAATGTATTTCATGTTTTCCATGTTTCTCATATTTCCACCAATAAAAGCTCTTCACTGGTGCGTCTTTTCCCAAGATGGCAATTGAATTTAATGCCCGCATAGTACTGTCATACTGTTATACTGTCATACTGTTAAACTGTCATACTGTTATACCATCTGTGATGACCTACACGTATCTTTCAACAATTATTACTTTTTAGAGTAAAATTTGCTTGTTGATCAATGAAACAATACTCATGTGTATAAAAGGTATTTGTATCAGAGGCAATGTTAGATAACATTCAAGAATACTAATGGAGATATGTTGATTTACCGTTTATGATTAGTTTGTCTGAAAGGTAGATAACTGTTTTTAAAAATATATAAAGAAATGATTAAAGAGTTATGTTTCTTATTAGAAACAACTTGACACATATTCAATAATTCAGCATTTTGAGTGATGGGCAGCTAATTATAGTTGACGTTACATACATTCAATCATCTTCTTATCAATATATTTGTACATTACGCATTTTTATAATCCGATCCATTATTTGGTTTGAGGCGATCTATACTACTAAATTGACTGTCTGGACCAATACTGAATCAGATCTGTTAGCAAATTGATCTAGAATGGAGGGGGGTGGGATGGCAGTGGTGGAGGGGGTGCACAGTTTTGTAGTTTGCCTCTCTTTTTACAATTGCTCCTCTACAATATGTTCTTTTTACAATGGTCTTTTTTTACAATGGACTCTTTTCGGACAATGGCTCCTCTTACAATGGCTCTTTTTACAATGGCTCCTCTTACAATGGCTCCTCTTACAAGTGGCTCTTTTTCAATGGCTCCTCTACAATGGTTCTCAGGATAATGGTCTTTTTGAAGTAATGCGCTCTTTTACAAATTGTTCCTCTACAATGGTCTTTTTTAGGAATGGTTCTTTTTTTAATAATGTATTTTTTTTACAACAGTCTTTTTATAAAATGGTTCCTCTTACAATGGCCTCTTTTTACAATGTATTTTTTTACAATGGCTCTTTTTACAATTATTCTCTTCGACAATATCTCTTTGATAACAGTTCTTTTTTACAATTGCTCTTTTTACACTGTGGTCTTTTTACAATGTCTTTTTTACAATCACTTCTGGTCAAATGGCTCTTTTTACAAATTGTCTTTTTTTAGTTCATTTTCCTCTACAATGGTCTTTTTACAAAACGCTCTTTTACAATTTGTCTTCTACACTGGTCTTTTTGCTTACGGGCTCTTTTACGCAAATGGCTCTTTACAATGAATTCTTTTAATAATGTCTTTTTGCCACTCTATTTTTTAAACAGTGTTTCCTTCATAATGGCCCTTTTATAAATTTTTCTTACAATGGCTCTTTTAATATCTCTTTTTACAATGGCTCCCCATACACCATCTCTTTTTTATAATGTGTCTCTTTTATTAATTGTCTTTTTTACACTATTCTTTTTTAATAATGGTAGTTCTTTTGCATCGCCTTTTACAGTTGGTCTTTTTACAATGGCTCCCCATACGGCCTTCTTTTTATTGTAATGGTTCTTTTACAGTCATTCTTTTACAATGGCATCTTTTTATAATGTTTCTTTTTACAATGTATTCTTTTTCAATGGCTCTCCACAATGGCTCACACGTACCTTTTGGCCAATCATTCTTTTGACACTGCTCTTTTGCCAACGTATTCCTCCATACTGGTTCTTTTACAAGAGCAACGGCCTTTTTGACAATGGCCCTCATTAAATGCTCTTTATTAATGGCCTTCGCAATGTATTCTATAATGCCATTCTTTTGATAATTTGGCTCTTTTTCTAACGCATCTTTTTATAAATGGCTCTTTTTACAATATTCTTTTTAATAATGGCTCTTTTTTATAATTGCTCTTTCGACAATGGATTCTTTAATAGTGGCTCTTTTCATAATGGTCCTTTAGCAATGGCTCTCTTTACACTGGTCTTTAACAATTGATATCCCTCTACAATTACTCCTCTACAATTTCTTTTAAGAATGAGCTCTTACTGTGGTTCTGCGCAATGGCTCTTATTACAATGCTCTTTTTACTGGCTCTTTATAGAATGGCCTTTTGATAATGGCTCTTTTTACTAATTGCTTCTTTTGCGAATTGCTCTTTTAGCAATCTCCTCTAGATAAGCTATCTTTTTACTATGTGCTCTTTTGACATTGCTATTCTCTACAATGGCTTCTTTTTATGATGGCTCCTTTCAATGCAAGTCTTCTGACTATGGGATCTTTTTCAATGCTATCTTTTTACAATAGCTCTTTTACAATGGCCTTTTACAATGGATCTTGCATAATGGTCTTTGACAATAGCTCTTTCATAATGGTTTTCTATAATGGTCTCTTTACGATATATCTTCTTTAATAATGGCTCCTCTACTAATGGCTCTTTACAATGCCTTGTTTTTACAATGAGCTCTTTGTACAATGGCTCTTTCTTATAATGGGTCTCTAGAATTGCTCTCTTTTACAATGGCTCTTTATACAATGGTTCTTTTGACAATGGTCTTTTTACAATGGCTCTTTTACAATTTGTTCTTTTGACAGCGGTCTTCTCCATATGTTCTTTTACAATGGCTCCTCATTAAATGTCTTTACACTGGTTTCTTTAATACTTGTCTTTTTTTACTATGTCATATTCTTTCAGTTTATCTTTCATACGTAATTTTTTTTTGTATTAGTTCTGCCTTCATAATGTTCCTTTTTCATACGGTCTTCCTTTTGTTAATATTCCTTCTTTAATGCGGTCTTTTTGCTACTGGCTCTTTGCTAATGGCTCTTACAACGGTACTCATTTAATGTCTTTATTGTTCAGTTTCTTACACTGGTCTTACAATTGGTTTCCTTTTTACAATTATTCCCTCTACAAATGGCTCTTTTTACAATGGTTCTCTTTACATTGCCTCTTTTGACATGTGTCTTTTACAACGGTCTTCACTGGTACTTGCTCTTTTTACAATGGCTCTTTGCCACCGGTTCTTTTGCCAATGGCTCTTTTTACAAGGCCCTCCATACCGTATTCTTTGATGAACAATGCTTCCTTTTATAATGGCCTTTACAATTGGCTCCCATACTATGCTCTTTACATATTTTTTTTGTTGCTCTTTTTTGTAACGTGTCTTTATAACGTATTCCTTTTGATAATGGCTCCTTTCTTACACTGTATCTTTTTACAATTTCTGGCTCCTGCACAATGTATTTTTTTACAATGCATTCTTTTACAATGGCCTTTTACAATGGCTCCACAATGGCTCTTTTATTAACGGTTCCTCCTACAATGGCTCTTTTTACAATGGTCTTCACAATAGCTCTTTTTATATTGTCTTTCATACTTGTATCTTTTATTAGTTATTTCCTCTTATTAAATGGCCTCTTTTGCTAATGGCTCTTTTGTTAATACTCTTTTTACAATTGGTTCCTCTACAATGGTCTTCCTTACACCTTGTTCCTTTACAATTGCCCTTTTACAAGGCTCCTCTACATTTTATCGCATAATGGTCTTCTTAGCACTTATTCTTTTTATTAATAGTTCTCATAAATGTATTTCCTTTGACAATGTATCCTCTCTACAATGGCTCTTTTCTTACAATGGCTCCTCCTACAATGGCTCTTTTTAGTAATAAGTCCTCTTACAGTACATCTGCTTGAAAGCCAGTGAGTCCAACTAAGAGCACTATATCATGTTGAATGATCCCACTAGTAATGAGATAAAAACTAAAGCAGAAGCAACACCCACTTATCACAGCTGTTGTACATCAAATTTTAATTTTATACTTGATGTTAGTACAATAGAGTATCTACATGTAAACTTGACGTGACTCAGTCAAGTTACGCTAAATTCCACTCTTGTTACAATGGACAGATTATGTAGTAAGTCTATGATTGTTACCTATGAACCAGCAAATGGTGATTGTAACTTGGAAAAGAAAGTGTAACCTCGTATTTAATAGGTCTTCATTGTTACAATTAATTGTGTATGTAGGGCAACTAAAACAACAAAAATCATTTGTTGAACCTTAATGGACATTGATCCGTTTCATACTTCCCTCTGCCTGTTATTTACTGGAAAGATGAACAAAAGTATGTTAACCATCATATGCAAAATTTTGTTTGGTTTATCTCAAGTTCACTTTTAAAAAAAAGGCATTTTTAAAAACAACAATATTTTATAAAAAAAATTAATTTAAAATATACTATCGCGGATAGGAATAATATGATTATATGACTTTCATAAAGTATAATATACTCATTGAGTAATAATTTTAAAAAATATACTCCGCCATGCACAATTAAACAATAGATAACACCTAGAGTCACATGTATGCTGATTAGGGAGCGACCGATAATCGTATCGGTTTCGGTATCGTACCGATATTGGAACTATCGGATCGACCGATTTTTGTAGGGAGCGACCGATAGTCGAACCGATATTGGCACTATGCAGGCCCGTAGCCAGGTCAAAGTAAGCTGGGGGCAGCAATACCCAGCAAGGGGTCACCTTTACTTTTTCTTTACTTTTTCCTCTTTTTCTTCTTTTTTAAGCGGAAGGCACGCCAACCTAGCGGGGGGGGGGCACGGCCCCCCAGTGCCCCCCCTTGGCTACGGGGCTGGCACTATGGGTTAACTATCGGACCGGCCGTTTTTCGGCTGCCGATACATTGTTTCTTTTTTCACAACAGAGTTGCAGAAACAAAAATCAGTAAATAACCCAATTCTATAACCAGATCAGACAAGATTTTTAAAAAAAGGAAAAAAAAACTTACACAGAAATTGTCACGTCCACAAAAATTGCATCAGCGATATGACCTTGAAACAATAGGATTGGCATTTCTTAATTCTACTGTATGACCTTGAATGATACAATTAGTGAACATCTGTGTGTAATTTTTTTTGGGATGGAAAGTTGGGGGGGGGGGGGGTAAACAAGACACGTGTGGGCGAAGTGTTACGAAATATGACAGGGAAGGGGTGAAGATGGGTTGACATACGTCATAAGATTGGAAAATACAGCTCGATAAAAACACGTGTTTGGCATTGTTGTTGATTAAAAAAAAATATCGGTATCGGTAAAAATGCTCGAAAAAATATCGGTATCGGACTATCGGTAAGAAGGCATATCGGTCGCTCCCTAATGCTGGCGATGCTTTACGCCAGTTTTTAAAAAATGTAAAATGTTTTAGAATATTAACGGGAAAGGTAAAATATTTATTTCTAGTTACATAAAAATAAGGAATAATCATTGAAAACAAATACAATACGGTGAAAAAATCATAATCTAAATATTGCTTAAAATATGAGTCCATACGTCAATATCTCATATAATGACATAGCTAATTACATTTTAGTAATGTTTATAATTGGAATGGGTGGAGACTAGGAAACCAAAATAGATAAGACGCAAAGTGCCAGAGTAAAAGTGTGTAAAATAGTGAGGTTTTATTTAGTCTCATAAAGACATGACCTAAATTACATCAAGATTTGCAAAAACAATAGAAATTTGAACTCTTCCAAAACTTTTAAATATGAAAAAAAAAGTTTTTAATATTTTCAAAAGAATACTGTTTGATAAAATACACTAAAAAGTAAAAATAAATAACTCATAATATCCAACACATTTTAATATAGATTATTATCATTACTTACAAACGTGGGTGATTGCAATATGCTGGATGAAATATTTTTTCACTTTAGTTATTAAGTAGTAATAAATTATAAATAATAAATATTCTAGATATCTTCTTCTTCCTTTGGCTCTACAACTCTTTTAGGGCCCTGGCCTGCCATACTACTCTTTTCCACTTTTCCCGATCCATGGTCTTCTTCCTTCACCCTCTCACTCCTATGGCTTTAAGGTCTCTCTCCACTTCCTCCAACCATCTGCTTCTTGTCTGCATTTAGGCCTTTTCTCATTGGGTGTTGCCTTATATATTGCTTTTGGACCTCTGTTGTTTTCCATTCTTTCTATGTGCCCTGCCCCCTCAATCTATTCATTTTGATTTTACCTGTTATATTTGGTTCTTTGTATAGTTCATACAGTTCTGAATTTGTTCTATTTCTCCACTCGTTTACTGGCCCATATATTTTCCAAAATATTTTCCTTTTCCAGTGTTTAGCATATTTTCTGCTTGTTTGCTGATAGTCCATGTTTCGCTACCATATGTTACTGCTAGACGGATCATTGTCTTGTATATGTTTTTTTTTTTTAAGTCTTCTGGAGATCTGTCTGTTTGTCAGTATTTTATGTAGTGTATAATATATTCTGTTCCCTACTTCTATTCTGTTTTTATCTCTATCATTATATCATTTGTCTCACTTATAATTAATCCAAAGTATTTAAAGTTTAAATCTAGATGTCTTAATAATGATTATTTTTGTAAATATTGTATAATGTAAAGAGTATTTTTTCCCGAGTGATTTTAAAATAAAGTTTATTCATTTTTAAAATCATATGTTTATTTAACATTTAACTCAGAAAAAAAAAGTATATATTCACATGTTAGATGCTAAAGAAGTGAAAGGCCAAGGGCAATTAACCCGATTGCAATTCAACTTAGGAGTGTTAATTGGGTGTGACATCCCTTTAACATAGTTGTAAAATGTCACAGCATAGTTTGTATACACAAGACATGCACTAAACAAGTAGGTTACATGTGTTAAACAGGTGACACATTTTTGTTGTACCTTTGACATTAAACAGTGAGAGATGAACAATGTCGGCATACCCAGTCTGAATAATTTATAAATACTTACAACACATTAGAAAACAAGCAATCAATGATTTATCATCTAACTTGTATATAAGCTATTTAGTCCATCACTCTAAAAAATATATTACTTTGGAGCTTAAAAAAGTGCCTGGAAAACTTTTTGTACCCGGGCGCCAGATAGGCCAGGAGCGTCACTGTACGGGGTGTTTTAAATGTGTCGTACCGAGTGTTTTAAATGTGTCGTGTACCGAGTGTTTTAAATGTGTCGTGTACCGAGTGTTTTGAATGTGTCGTGTACCGAGTGTTTTAAATGTGTCGTGTACCGAGTGTTTTAGATGTGTCGTGTACCGAGTGTTTTAAATGGGTCGTGTACCGAGTGTTTTAAATGTGTCGTGTACCGAGTGTTTTAAATGTGTCGTGTACAGAGTGTTTTGAATGTGTCGTGTACCGAGTGTTTTAAATGTGTTGTGTACCGAGTGTTTTAAATGGGTCGTGTACAGAGTGTTTTAAATGTGTCGTGTACCGAGTTTTTTAATTGTGTCGTGTACCGAGTGTTTTAAATGTGTCGTGTACCGAGTGTTTTAAATGTGTCGTGTACAGAGTGTTTTAAATGTGTCGTGTACCGAGTGTTTTAAATGAGTCGTGTACCGAGTGTTTTAAATGTGTCGTGTACCGAGTGTTTTAAATGTGTCGTGTACAGACTGTTTTAAATGTGTCGTGTACGAAGTGTTTTAAATGTGTCGTGTACAGAGTTTTTTAAATGTGTCGTGTACAGAGTGTTTTAAATGTGTCGTGTACAGAGTGTTTTAAATGTGTCGTGTACAGAGTGTTTTAAATGTGTCTCCTTTGTGATTATTTTACCAACGACTAAACAATCGGAACTCATCTTCCGCCTTTCTTTTGTGAATTCTTCTATATCATGTTTTTCTATCCGTGCGGATAGCAAAATTCAATGTATGAATAGCTCATCTTGTAAATAAATGAGATTCAATGACCTAAGACAGTTCAATATTGAAAATATCTATACGAACTATATGACTGAATTAACAATCAGTCTCTCACTCTCAACATTTATCTTTACTTTGCTTTAGTTTTTCAGTATTTTCTTCTGACATAAACTATTTGACCTGACCTTCAAAGTCAGTCGTTCCATTGGCTTAACAACAAATCAACTTACTGTCAAGTACAGATAACTCTATTTGGATGCTGGACTCATTCAGTGACATAATTCTCTCCCTACATAGGTCAGCTAATCAATGGACATTTATACTTTATACATAAATAATTTAAAATTATTCCTAGAATTTGAAAAAAAGAACTCTAAAGTGTAGAGGACTGGTTTATTTTTATTGATATGTGAATTTGTTACTTTTTTCATTATTATGTGAACATTTGAAATAACAATTGGTAAGTACAATAACTAGCTGCATATAATTATTTGTGCAATTATATCTAGACATTTTTATCTAGACATTTACATTTAGACATTTACTTACTGGACAGACGGAGGGACGACGGAACAGTGGATAGATTTAATGATCGATAGATTTATTGATCGAAGGCTGTATTGATATGTTTATATTAGACAGATTTATTAATATATATATATTTATTGATAGATAGATTTATTGATTGAAGGCTGTATTGATATATTTATGTTAGACAGATTTATTAATAGATATA
Organism: Bulinus truncatus; assembly: GCA_021962125.1. NCBI lineage: Eukaryota > Metazoa > Mollusca > Gastropoda > Planorbidae > Bulinus > Bulinus truncatus. Next base: position 12,250,464 of record JAGDYQ010000003.1, on the reverse strand, counting down.
TTTATTGATAGATAGATTTATTGATTGAAGGCTGTATTGGTATATTTATTGATAGATAGATTTATTGATTGAGGTGTGTAATGACATATTTATTGATTGATAGATTTATTGATTGAAGGCTGTATTGGTATATTTATTAATAGATAGATTTATTGATTGAGGTGTGTATTGATATATTTATTGATTGATAGATTTATTGATTGAATGCTGTATTGATATATTTATGTTAGACAGATTTATTAATAGATATATTTATTGATAGATAGATTTATTGATTGAAGGCTGTATTGATATATTTATGTTAGACAGGTTTATTAATAGATATATTTATTGATAGATAGATTTATTGATTGAAGGCTGTATTAGTATATTTAGTAATAGATAGATTTATTGATTGAGGTGTGTATTGATATATTTATGTCAGACAGGTTTATTAATAGATATATTTATTGATAGATTGATTTATTGATTGAAGGCTGTATTGGTATATTTAGTAATAGATAGATTTATTGATTGAAGGTTGTATTGATATATTTATGTTAGACAGATTTATTAACAGATATATTTATTGATTGATAGATAGATTTATTGATTGAAGGCTGTATTGGTATATTTATTGATAGATAGTTTTATTGATTGAAGGCTGTATTGATATATTTATTGATAGATAGATTTATTGATATATAGATAGAGAGTTAAAAAAATAGAAAGATACATAGATGAGCATTTTTGTTCCATTAGACATTTTAGTTTAACATTTAGAACAAAGACAATTCATCAACATATACTTCGCTGTCAGTAACTTACAGATTTCTGTCAACATTATTCAAGTCAATAAGTGAAGTGACAATTAACAAGGTCACTGAATACTTTAACAAACAAGTGACAGGTGAAGGACAGATGTAGCTCACAGTGGTCTTAACGATGGCATTTATTTTTTACTTTAGTAGAGGATTTTTTATTGTTGTAAACGATTCATCGTCACTTAGAACAACGTATAGTATCGTTGTAAATTATCCTCATCATATCGTATAACGTTTAGTATCGTTGTAAACGATCATCATCATATAGTATAACGTATAGTATCATTATAAACGATCACCATCATATAGTATAACGTATAGTATCGTTGTAAATTAGCATCAACATATCGTATAACGTTTAGTATCGTTGTAAATAATATACATCATATAGTATAACTTATGGTATCGTTATTTTTTTTTTTTGGACCACTGCTATTTTTGTTAATTGTGTACTTAGTCAATGTGGCTTATAAATTCATCAAGTCGGTCTATATAACTGTGTCATGGTTTTTTGCATTATTTTCTAACACTCACTCTCCAGAAACTCAAATCGACACAGTGTACATTTTACTGGGTACAGACGGAGGAACGGCGTAATGTGTTTGCCTGCCAACTAGGGTTTATACTTTTAAAAAAAACCGGTTGTCGAAGGTCAATTTCTCACAAAAACAGGCGAAAACCGGTTTTCAGTTTTTCTAAAAAAAAATAACGCATATTTAAAGCATTTTAGCAATAATTATATTCAGTTTATGTCGTATTTAATTAACGTGTATGAGAAGGAAAAAAGTATAATGTAATTATGTCATCCAATTTTTACGAAAAACAATAAATAAAAGAACAAAATTACAATATGACAATTAATATACTACAACTGGGTACATATATATCCATTTAAATTGCATTATGACTGAAATATGTCTACTTTATTGGGCAGTCACTTAATTCTTTCCAGTTTATAGCGCTTATTATTATATGTATTAGCTACACTAGTCATTCCAGCGGCTGTACGACGGTCCCGCCTTGTTTAAGTTAGAAGGGTAGGCGGTGTTGGAGGTCTTGGATGACGAACATAAATTTAGTTAACTTGAAAAAATGGCCTAATTCTGTTTATTGTTTAGTAATGAGCTAAGGCGATAACGATTAATTACCCCCCCCCCTCCCGTTTCAATTGGATGCCCGTTTCATGTTAAATGCTTCCCGCAAGTCAACAGTAAAATCAAATGACCCCTGAACAACTTGGTCACGCCTACTCTCTTGTATCGCTCAACAATTACTTTTTAACAATGGTAATGTACACAGGTCTGACTGACAAGGAAATTCACTGGAAAGTCACGGTTTCCCAGATGGTCCGTAATTTAGTGGATTGGGCCTCTAATTTTATTACCTAAATATACCATTTAATTTCAATAAAGTACTTTTTTAATTAACAAATTAGTTTCGTAATTCTTGATTCTTTTAAGTCAAATATTAAAGTATAGTGTTTTTATTATGACTGCATTTTTTCACGTGTTATACTTGTTATACTATTAATATTTGAAGTCAGTTATGTACTGAATTCATTAAAAAATAATCTCATTAATTTAAGATTTTTAGAGCATTTTCGAAAAAAAATGCTTTATTGTTTTTTTTTTACATTTTATTGCTATAATAAAAAATCCACACGGCAACAAGAAGGCTCAGAATACGAAATTTGCAGATATGTCAAAAGTAGAGGACTGTATAAATAGCTATGCACACTCTGTGGCATTTATAATCACATATAGAGAAATATTTCATAATTTTATCTTTGTAAATCAATGTTTTGATTTTAATAATAAGAAACATCACCGAGAAATATCATATGTAATTATTATACTGCTCATATCGTATGTAATTATTAATTTGCTGTTCATATCATATGTAATTATTATGTATAAGTCAGTTGATTCAGGTAAAGTAATACATCTCGTAGAATGTCAATATATCGATTGATTTTATCTGTGAATCGATTAGTTTGAATGACATTGGTGTTATCTACCTACAATCGTCTTGTATGAATCTTTTGTTTTCCTTATAGTTTCATTATTTCCTAAATTTTACTTTTAAAAAAATTGATAAATAAAACTGTTTTATATTAAATGTTGTATAAATATGTGATGCTAAACATTTTATGAAAAGATTACAATACTTTTATTTGTATATACACAGTGTGCGCAGAATGAAGAATTCTTCTAAGGTAATGATTTCTTTACCGGCTGTCATTGTCTCCATCATATTTTTCTGTTACACTTTTCAAGGTAAGTTTATATAGCCATAAGTGGATTCTATATTTAGAACTTTGTAACTAAATTTGAGAGATCTGGGGGAGATGTGCTTACCACAATACCCCTTTATACGCCGCTGTAACAGAAACAGATGAACTCTACACTTCATCTGTCCCGATGGCCCTCAAACAGATGAACTCCACACTTCATCTGTCCCGATGGCCCTCAAACAGATGAACTCCACACTTCATCTGTCCCGATGGCCCTCAAACAGATGAACTCCACACTTCATCTGTCCCGATGGCCCTCAAGAAACATTTTGAAAAGCCCCCATTGGTATCCAACTTTAAGTTATTTTGATTTTAATCATATAATGAAAATTAAATGTTATATTGTTGTTAATGTCTGGACTATAAAAGATACACCAGCAGATATTTACCTCAGAAAACACCGAAAGTTTTGAATTGTTACTTTTGTGTGGTATTGGTGAGTTTGTATACTGTTTCTTGTTATTGGTAATGTTATATGCCCCATTTACTGCCATGCCCCCTCCCCCGGTTACTGCAAGTTTAAGTAAGACATCATTGATTTATCGAAATATTTTTTGTTCTAAGACCAATTTTCAACAATGAAAACAGTTTTGCCCCCCCCCCCCCCCCGTCAAAGTTGTCTAGATCCACCCATGGAAACGACTATGGTATTGATCTTTATTACATGTTTAATGTACAGTAGGGTTATGACTAGAGAATTTTTTTCATAACTTAAATTCTCCTGATGTTCAATTAGATGAACTTTTACCCATAGATAACATCTTTATGTTAATTTTATTGGTTCATGAAAAAACTTCCCGCGCCTAGCTTCATCTCAAATTTCTTAATCATGAATGAATGGGTTGTCAAATAAACTAATTGTTTAATAAAAATGTGACATTTTTGAGAGTACAAAATTGTTCACATATATTGCTTTTCTATTGGACAATCTGATTGAAACGAAGCTATTTATATTTTAAACAATGTTTTAGACCTTGCGACAAGCAGAAACTTGACCAAACAGATGTGAGGTCTTAAACTGTAAATTTATACTATATCGTATCATTTAAACTATTTTTTTTCTTCGCAGTATTGTTTTTGGAGATTTGCTGTTGAGAGCTTCTTCTTGGAAACATGTCTTTACAAATTAAAATGTCAAAATCAGCAATGGAAGCGGCTGGGGAAATATGGGCACGAAAATTGAAATCAAGCATTAAACGCCGTCTTAGTATACCCGAACTTAAACAGGACATGAGCGAAATGCTATGTAAAATGCCTTCCAACAAAAATATTGTCGGAAGATTTTCAGGACTTTTTGATGAATTGAAAGGAAGACGAAACCGACTCAGAAAAATAACTGAGGAATTTTTGAAGCTTTGTGATAAACTGAATTTGCCTGTTCCTTCCAAACAGCATGTGTCGGCAAAGGTTGAAAAACGTATCACCTCATTTGAAAAGCACAGAAAGCGACCAAACGCAGAATTTATAGGAAATCTTGTTAATTTGTTTGATATTAAAAAAACAAATGGAAATTGGCTTTGTAGTGAAGATAAAGAACTATACAAAAAACAAAAGACAACTGTGAAAGTGGCTCCTTTATCAACAATCCATCCATCAAAAAGAAACAAACACACTTCAGAACCTTTGACAAGTCAGATGTTAATCTCCAAATACAGTGATAGTGAGGTAGGAAATAACAGTGGTGAGTGTGACCCTGAAGAAGTTCCTGAAGATTTTTCTGTAAAAAGTGTAACACACTACTCAACTAAGTCTGCTGCTAAACTGGTGTCTAAACACTTTTTGTCAACCAGAAAAGCGTCACAGGTGCTTCAACGTCAGGCTGAAGATGGGGTTAGTGTTCCAACACTATCACAGTCTGGAGTTTGGCGACGAACGGTTAAAGATGCAAAATTAATTTTAAAAAAATGCCTGATGGAACTGATATCTGAAGAGAAATTTTGTTTGCATTTTGATGGTAAAAAATTGTCAATAAGGAGTAACAAGTTGTTTGCTTGAAAAATGGCAAAAGAACATTGCAACTTGGCATTTAATTTGTGACAGCGGAACCCTCTACAAGAACTGCTTGATGAGTACAGTGCATGGAGCAGTATTCACATAATAATCTGTGACACAAAGCAGTCAATACTGGTAGGAAAATGGTGTTGTAACCAGGCTTCAGAGGACATTTCGAGATAAGGTATTTAAAGAACCACAATACATAAGCTGCCAACTCCACGTTCTTGATCTTGTTCTTTTACATGTGATGGACTTTTTTTTTACCGATACCGTCACGGTCTCCTGATATTAAGTACAAGTTTATTGATGAGGTGTTAGAACAATATGACGATTTGCAAAACGCATACATAGGCATGTAAGTAATACCAAAGTGTGATAATCTTGGGTGGAGAGATAATTTAAAATATTTTTATTGCATTTTTTCTTCTTCCAAATTGGCGAGAACAGCTGGATGTAACTTGCAATTTTATTGCAACTACATAGTAGCGAGTATGGTTTTTCTAACCAACACTACTCAGATATGGGATATCAAGATCTGCTGACAGCAATAACCAAGCTTCAGTGTCCCAGTGCTGTAAAATGTTTCTGAAATCACTGGAATAATGAACCATCAGTGCTTGATGTGCCTCGTTCCAATATAGTAGTTGAGAGAGCTATGAAGTTGATGGAGGAGGTTCATTCTACTTGCAAAACTGACAAACATCTTAACAGCAAATTTGTAAACACAAACACACAAATCTGAAACACTATTAAAACACTGAATATGCTCATTTATATGTATTACTCATGTGTATTTCATGCATGTTATAATAAAAATTCCTTAAACCTCTGTATGTTTCAATGTTAAAAAAAGAAATTCACTTAGGTGCGGAAGGATTTTTCATGTTTTGGCAAAGCCAAAGACATTTTTGCGATTTTTAAGTAAAAGTTCATCGATTACAACCCCAGGCTAAAAAAAAATTATCATAACTCTAATGTACAGTGTTTAAAAGCTATATACGGCCAAATTCTTTTGAGTCACTTCCAACTCATGTTGGTTGGCCTGTTCTATTGGGTCACTTCCATTTCATGCTGGGCTGCTCCTGGTCTATTGGGTCACTTCCATCTCATGCTTCACTGCCCCTGGTCTATTGAGTCAATTCCATCTCATGCTAGGCTGTCCTTAGTCTATTGAGTCACTTCCATCTCATGCTAGGCTGTCCCTAGTCTTTTGAGTCACTTCCATCTCATGCTGGGCTGCCCCTGTTCTATTGAGTAACTTCAATCTCATGCTAGGCTGTCCCTAGTCTATTGAGTCACTTCCATCTCATGCTGGGCTGCCCCTGTTTTATTGAGTCACTTCTATCTCATGCTAGGCTGTCACTAGTCTATTGAGTCACTTCCATCTCATGCTGGGCTGCCCCTGTTCTATTGAGTCACTTCCATCTCATGCTGGGCTGCCCCTGTTTTGTTGAGTCACTTCCGTCTCAAGCTGCGCTGCCCCTGTTTTATTGAGTCACTTCCATCTCATGCTGGGCTGCCCCTGTTTTATTGAGTCACTTCCATCTCATGCTAGGCTGTCCCTAGTCTTTTTAGTCACTTCCATCTCATGCTGGGCTGCCCCTGTTTTATTGAGTCACTTCCATCTCATGCTAGGCTGTCCCTAGTCTATTGAGTCACTTCCATCTCATGCTGGGCTGCCCCTGGTCTATTGAGTAACTTCCATCTCATGCGGGGCTGTCCTTAGTCTATTGAGTCACTTCCATCTCATGCTGGGCTGCCCCTGTTCTATTGAGTAACTTCCAACACATGCTGGGCTGCCCGTGTTCAATTGAGTCGCTTCTATCTCATGCTGGGCTACCCCTAGTCTATTGAGTCACTTCCAACTCATGCTGGGCTGCCCCTGGTCTATTGAGTCACTTCCATCTCATGCTGGGCTGCCCCTGGTTTACTGAGTCACTTCCATCTCATGCTGAGCTGCCCGTGTTCTATTGAGTCACTTCTATCTCATGCTAGGCTGTCACTAGTCTATTGAGTCACTTCCATCTCATGCTGGGCTGCCCCTGTTCTATTGAGTCACTTCCATCTCATGCTGGGCTGCCCCTGTTTTGTTGAGTCACTTCCGTCTCAAGCTGCGCTGCCCCTGTTTTATTGAGTCACTTCCATCTCATGCTGGGCTTTCCCTAGTCTATTGATTAACTTCCATCTCATGCTAGGCTTTCCCTAGTCTATTGAGTCACTTCCATCTCATGCTGGGCTGCCCCTGTTTTATTGAGTCACTTCCATCCCATGCTGGGCTGCCCCTGTTTTATTGAGTCAATTCCATCTCATGCAAGGCTGTCCCTAGTCTATTGAGTCACTTCCAACACATGCTGGGCTGCCCCTGTTTTATTGAGTCACTTCCATCTCATGCTAGGCTGTCCCTAGTCTATTGAGTCACTTCCATCTCATGCTGGGCTGCCCCTGGTCTATTAAGTCACTTCCATCTCATGCTGGGCTGTCCTTAGTCTATTGAGTCAATTCCATCTCATGCGAGGCTGTCCCTAGTTTATTGAGTCACTTCCATCTCATGCTGGGCTGCCCCTGGTCTATTGAGTCACTTCCATCTCATGCTGGGCTGCCCCTGGTCTATTGAGTCACTTCCATCTCATGCTGGGCTGCCAGTGTTCTATTGAGTCACTTCCATCTCATGCTGGGCTGCCCCTGGTCTATTGAGTCACTTCCATCTCATGCTGGGCTGCTCGTGTTCTATTTAGTCACTTCTATCTCATGCTGGGCTGCCCCTGTTTTATTGAGTCACTTCCATCTCATGCTGGGCTGCCCCTGTTTTATTGAGTCACTTCCATCTCATGCTGGGCTGCCCCTGTTTATTGAGTCACTTCCATCTCATGCTAGGCTGTCCCTAGTCTATTGAGTCACTTCCATCTCATACCGGGCTGCCCCTGTTCTATTGAGTCACTTCCATCACATGCCGGGCTTTCCCTAGTCTATTAAGTCACTTCCATCTCATGCTAGGCTGTCCCTAGTCTATTGAGTCACTTCCATCACATGCTGGGCTGCCCCTGGTCTATTGAGTCACTTCCATCTCATGCTGGGCTGCCCCTGGTTTATTGAGTCACTTCCATCTTATGCTGATCTGCCCGTGTTCTATTGAGTCACTTCTATCTCATGCTGGGCTGCCCCTGTTTTATTGAGTCACTTCCATCTCATGCTAGGCTGTCACTAGTCTATTGAGTAACTTCCAACTCATGCTGGGCTGCCCCTGGTCTATTGAGTCACTTCCATCTCATGCTGGGCTGCCCCTGTTTTATTAAGTCACTTCCATCTCATGCTAGTCTGTCCCTAGTCTATTGAGTCACTTCCATCTCATGCTGGGCTGCGCCTGGTCTATTGAGTCACTTCCATCTCATGCTGGGCTGCCCCTGGTTTATTGAGTCACTTCCATCTCATGCTGATCTGCCCGTGTTCTATTGAGTCACTTCTATCTCATGCTAGGCTGTCACTAGTCTATTGAGTCACTTCCATCTCATGCTGGGCTGCCCCTGTTTTATTGAGTCACTTCCATCTCATGCTGGGCTGCCCCTGTTTTATTGAGTCGATTCCATCTCATGCTGGGCTGCCTCTGGTCTATTAAGTCACTTCCATCTCATGCTAGGCTGTCCCTAGTCTTTTGAGTCACTTCCATCTCATGCTGGGCTGTCCCTAATCTATTGGGTCACTTCCATCTCATGCTAGGCTGCCCCTATTTTATTGAGTCTCTTCCATCTCATGCTAGGCTGTCCCTAGTCTTTTGAGTCTATTCCATCTCATGCTGGGCTGCCCCTGTTTTATTGAGTCACTTCCATCTCATGCTAGTCTGTCCCTAGTCTATTGGGTCACTTCCATCTCATGCTGGGCTGCCCCTGGTCTATTGAGTCACTTCCATCTCATGCTGGGCTGTCCTTAGTCTATTGAGTCACTTCCATCTCATGCTAGGCTGTCCCTAGTCTTTTTAGTCACTTCCATCTCATGCTGGGCTGCCCCTGTTTTATTGAGTCACTTCCATCTCATGCTGGGCTGCCCCTGGTCTATTGAGTCACTTCCATCTCATGCTGGGCTGCCCGTGTTCTATTGAGTCACTTCCATCTCATGCTAGGCTGTCACTAGTCTATTGAGTCACTTCCATCTCAAGCTGCGCTGGCCTTGGACTTTTGATTCACTTGATGACTGTTTTACCCGACATGTGTTATTTATCTAATGCTATGCCATTTGTTCATGTATATTACTAAAGTCGTTTATGTGATGTTGGTTGGCCCTGTTCTATTGGGTCACTTCCATTTCATGCTGGGCTGCTCCTGGTCTATTGGGTCACTTCCATCTCATGCTTGATTGCCCCTGGTCTATTGGGTCTCTTCTGTCTCAAGCTTCACTGCCCCTGGTCTTTTGAGTCACTTCCATCTCATGCTGGGCTGCTCCTGTTTTACTGAGTCACTTCCATCTCATGCTGGGCTGCCCCTGTTTTATTGAGTCACTTCCATCTCATGCTGGGCTGCCCCTGTTCTATTGAGTAACTTCCATCACATGCTGGTATTTCCCAGGTCTTTTGAGTAACTTCCATCTCATGCTAGGCTTTCCCTAGTCTATTGAGTCACTTCCATCTCATGCTGGTCTGCCCCTGTTTTATTGAGTCACTTCCATCTCATGCTAGGCTGTCCCTAGTTTCTTGAGTCACTTCCATCTCAAGCTGCGCTGGCCTTGGACTATTGATTCACTTGATGACAGTTTTACCCGACATGTGTTATTAATCTAATGCTATGCCATTTGTTCTTGTATATTACTAAAGTCGTTTATGTGATGTATAAAGTTTTATTAACTTGCTTTTAAAGATTTAATATTTGAAAATAGATAAAGAATTCATATCGAAAATAGACCCATTTGATTGGCGTGGAAACAAAGTTCGACAGATCAAATATCCACATGAACACAGTGAAGGCAAGTAATCTTTTGTCAATATCGTGTCAATGCTACGCTGTGTCTATATTAATATATGGTAAATTTATGTAACTTGACATTCATAGTTTGATTGTCTGATTGGTATTGTATCTCCTCACTATTTTATTTGAATTATATTATATTGTTATAAGTCAGATAATATCTCTAAATTTTGAATTCAAGGTGTAATTAAAATATATCGAATTAAGATTATTAGTATAGTAACGAAATGTGGAAATCAGGAACTGTACCTATAGGAATCACTTCATCGGAATCAAGGAATGATAGTCTCATTTCAAATTTGTAATCACTTCATCGGAATCAAGGAATGATAGTCTCATTTCAAATTTGTAATCACTTCATCGGTATCAAGGAATGATAGTCTCATTTCAAATTTGTAATCACTTCATCGGAATCAAGGAATGATAGTCTCATTTCAAATTTGTAATCACTTCATCGGAATCAAGGAATAATAGTCTCATTTCAAATTTGTATCGTTTCTCGATTTGCCCTATTGCTCATTATCCGAACTTATATGATTCGAAAGTTTGGGTAAATATCGAAAACTAGAATTGGCCAATTTCTTTTGTATTGTTCCGTCAAAAGTATTAACACAAATTTGGTATTGTTCCGTCAAAAGTATTAACACAAATTTGGTATTGTTCCGTCAAAAGTATTAACACAAATTTGATATTGTTCCGACAAAAGTATTAACACAAATTTGGTATTGTTCCGTCAAAAGTGTTAACACAAATTTGGTATTGTTCCGTCAAAAGTGTTAACACAAATTTGATATTGTTCCGACAAAAGTATTAACACAAATTTGGTATTATTCCGTTAAAAGTATTAACACAAGATTGGTATTGTTCCGTCAAAAGTATTAACACAAATTTGGTATTGTTCCGTCAAAAGTGTTAACACAAATTTGGTATTGTTCCGTCAAAAGTATTAACACAAATTTGATATTGTTCCGACAAAAGTATTAACACAAATTTGGTATTGTTCCGTCAAAAGTATTAACACAAATTTGATATTGTTCCGACAAAAGTATTAACACAAATTTTGGTATTGTTCCGTCAAAAGTATTTACACAAATTTGACATTGTTCCGACAAAAGTATTAACACAAATTTGGAATTGTTCCGTAATAAGAATTAACACAAATTTGCTTATATGGTTGTTGTTGTTTTTATTAAGTCTTTTTTAAATTAAAAAATTCAATTATTTTTTTCTGTAATCTTAATATTTTATTTCTGATTTTATTACAAAGATGAACAACACTTTCATGTAAGACAAAAGCTCATCATAATGACCTACATGAGAAGTGGGTCAACACTGACCGGTGACCTACTTCAACAAAGTGATGACGTGTTTTACATGTACGAACCCCTGTGGTACACGGAACAAATGCGGTTGAATCTAACGACTACTGAGACTACTAGTACTCTGGTGTTTTTAAATGGGACAGTCTTACAGTGAGTTCATTCTAATGACAATTTGGTTTAATGGTTTACATTATATTTCATGACTTGTCCTCCAACTACTCAAACCAGATAAAAACACAAGTACAAGAAATCCAAAAAAAAAAGAAAATCAAAAGCCTAGCGTTTTATTTCCATAAGAATTAAATTTAATCTAATTTACTAATATATAATGAATTGAACGATCTTTGTACACTCAAATTAGTCATACAAGGAATGTAAAATACTTATATAAACAATAGATTAAATTCTAAACTACCTACACATTCTTAAGAGTATTGATGTATCGAAAACGTCACAGAGATGAGACAGAGATGCACATATTATTTTATTTTTTGTCCCCGTTTTGTCTGTCTGTCTGTCGGTCTGTCTGTCCGTCATCACCCTAGATCTCAACAACTATAAGTCCTAGACCCATGATGTATATATCATTTTGTAGGTTTTGACCTGCCATGTGTGCAGCAAAAGTTCATTTCGCGATCTGACCTCTGAGGGCCGTAAAAGGGGGCTTAGAAAGTACCGTTTTACAGGCTTAATTGCTTGTTTTGGAATGCATTCCCTTTAGGGTCTTGGTTATTAATGTATCCCATCTCTTCTACGTCACCTCTCACTACGGCCAACTACACACGACATTTGAAGCAGTTCACTTGCCTTCAATGTGTTCATGTGATCATTAGATTTGTCGAGCCTTGATTCCGCGCCAATCAGATGTTCTATTTTCGAGATGAATTCGTTATCTACAAAATATTAAATCTATCAAGTGAACTAAGAGTATATCACCAAGACGAAGTTTGAGCTGAGAAAATGTTACAAAATCTGAACCTAGCAGTCAACAACAACCAAGAGTTTAACATCAATTAATTTAAATATTTGTTAATATTTTTTTTTATTGGTGGTGGTGGGGTGGGGGGTTAAAAGAAATGGATCAATTGAACTCTTTTGTACTATTAGCTCGACATTGATTATAAATTCTCAGGACACAGAAACAGAGATTTTAATTAGTTAATTGTCGATATCGTTAAGTTGCAATTTCTGCACACTCTATTTAATAGCTTCAGAAATTATTTGAAAATTTTGTCAAGAAATTAGGTATAAAGCTGTGCCATTATTGTGTATAAAGCTGTGCCATTATTGTGTATAAGGATGTACCATTATTGTGTATAAAGCTGTGCCATTGTTGTGTATAAAGCTGTGCCATTATTGTGTATAAAGCTGTGCCATTATTGTGTATAAAGCTGTGCCATTATTGTGTACAAAGCTGTGCCATTATTGTGTATAAAGATGTACCATTATTGTGTATAAAGTTGTGCCATTATTGTGTATAAAGCTGTGCCATTATTGTGTATAAAGTTGTGCCATTATTGTGTATAAAGCTGTGCCATTATTGTGTATAAAGTTGTGCCATTATTGTGTATAAAGCTGTGCCATTATTGTGTATAAAGCTGTACCATTATTGTGTATGTTATATACAAGTGCAAAAGTGGATTAAAGTCAGTGGGGGCCCGGCAGCATAATAAACTAATAGGCTCATTTATATAGATTTAGCTAAAGATAAAAATATCAGTGTTAAATGCGGGTCTAGTGTGGTCCGAGTTCGTTGTACATGCCTGTATCCCGGTCTTTGTAAATGTTTATATTAAGCTCCGTTAGCTAGTTAAATGAAAATTTAAAAAATGAATCAGTTTAGAATATTTTAGTGAATTAAGATTCTGTGTGGAAAAATAAGGTGAGCGATTTATTTAAAATCTGTTTGCATGATTTGGTTCTCAGTATTTATTTCAATACGAGATATATATATATATATATATATATATATATATATATATATATATATATATATGTTTATTTATTTATTTATATATGTATATATTTATATATTTATATATGTATATTTGTATATATTTATATATGTATATATTTATATATGTATTTATTTATATATGTATTTATTTATATATGTATATATTTATATATGTATTTATTTATATATGTATTTATTTATAGATGTATTTATTTATATATGTATTTATTTATAGATGTATTTATTTATATATGTATTTATTTATATATGTATTTATTTATATATTTCAGATTTTCTTATGATGAAGAATTTGTCAATAAAAGAAAACTTCAAATACTAGAATCAGTGCTGAACTGTAACTTGATGGATTTAGATATTGGAACACTTACTGTGAGTATTACATTCTGACATTTAGATATTGGAACACTTACTGTGAGTTTTACATTCTGACATTTAGATATTGGAACACTTACTGTGAGTCTTACATTCTGACAATTAGATATTGGAACAGTTATTGTGAGTCTTACATTCTGACATTTAGATATTGGAACACTTACAGTGAGACTTACATTCTGACATTTAGATATTCTAACAGTTACTGTGAGTATATTTACATTGGGTTGTAATTTATTTACGGTATCTGCTTAAAACGAGATTTAAAGATCTAACCAAATTTATGTACAGCTGATATAAGTATATGATACTAGTTGCAAATACCCGGCTTTGCCCGGGTTCAAAATAAGGTTTTCTGTTTACCGTCTGTTTTCTCCCTACCCCATCTCTCCCTTTCTCTCTCTCTCCCTCCCTCCCTCTCTCTCCCTTTCCCTCCCTCCCTTTCTCCCTCCCTCCTTCTCCCTCCCTCTCCCTCCCTCACTCTCCCATCTCTCTCCCTTCCACCCTCCCTCTCCAATCTCCCCTCTCCCCCTCCTTCTCTCCCCCCTCCGTCCCTCTCTCCCCCTTCCTCTTTCCCTCTCTCCCTCCCTGCCCCCTCTCTCTCTTTATCTCTTCCTCCCATTTCTCCCATCCTCTCTCTCCCTCTCTTCTTCCCTCCCCTCTCTCTCCCTCCCTAACCCCTCTCTCCCTCTCTTCTTTCTCCCTCCCTCCCCTCTCCATCTCTCTCCCCCTTCCTCCCTCCCTCATTCCCTCTCTCACTCCCTGCCCCCATCACTCTTTATCTCTCTCCCTCCCTCTCTCCCACCCTCTCTCTCTCCCTCCCCCCTTTCTACCGCCCTTTCTTTCTCTTTCCTTCCCTCCCTTTCTCTCTCCTTCTCTCCCTCCCTCTCCCATCTCTCTCTCCCTCCCATCTCCCTCTCTCCCCCTCCTTCTCTCCCTCTGTCCATCCCCTCCCTCCCTCCCCCTCCCTCCCTCCTACCCTCCTTTCCTCTCTCTTCCCCCTGCCCCCTCTCTCTCTCTTTATCTCTCTCTCTCTCCCTCCCTCCCTCCATATATATATATATATATATATATATATATATTATGGCTTCACACTTCTTCTAAAATCCTTCTTCATTCCTTTACCTTCCTCAAGTTGTACAAATAGGGAAGCATGAAAAAACATCAACAATTCTTTGCAACACAGTCATACAATACAGCACCAACGCGCAAGTTCTATTCGATCATCGGGAAATGACTTCACAGAGGAATTTTATTTATGGCGCCGTCGAGATTACTTTAATATAGTAAAATACTAAAATAAAAAAAAAATTAATTACAATTAAACTACCCATCCAGATGAAACGAAACCTGTCCTATAACCTTCCCCATGTAAGTATGTGTGTGTGTAACACATTTCACGTTATTTGGTTGTCTGGATCTTGAGTTATAAGGGAACAGACAGACAGACAGACAGACAACAAATGCGTCTTATAAGTATACTAGTTGCAAGTACCCGGCTTTGCCCGGGTTTAAAATAAGGTTTTCTGTTTACCTTTTGTTTTCTCCCTACCCCCTCTCTCCCTTCCTCTCTCTCCCTCCCTCCCCTCTCTCCCTTTCCCTCCCTCCCCCTCCCTCTCCCATCTCCTTCTCTCCCCCTCTCCACCCCCTTCTCTCCCCCTTTCCATCCCTCTCCTTCCCTCTCTCCCCCTTCCTCCCTTCCTCCTTCCCTCTCTATCCCTCACTGCCCCCTCTTACTCTTTATCTCTCATTCCTCCCATTTCTCCCATCCTCCCTCTTTCCCTGCCTTCTTTCTCCATCCCTCCCTCACTCCCTCCCCCTCCTCCCCCTTCCTTCCAACCTAGTATCCTCTCTCTCCCTCCCTGCCCCCTCTCTCTTTATCTCTATCCCTCCCTCTCTACTCCCACTCTCCCTCCCTTCCTTTCTTTTTCCTTCCCTCCCTTTCTCCCTCTCTCCCTCCCTCTCTCTCCCTCACCCCTTCTCTCTCCCCCTCTCCCCCTCCCTCACCCTCCTTCCCTCCTCGCTCCCCCTCATCCCCCCCTCTCTCTCTCTCTCTCTCTCTCTCTCTCTATATATATATATATATATATATATATATATATATATATATATATATATATATACATACATATTATTATGGCTTCACACTTCTTCTAAAATCCTTCCTCATTCATTTACCTTCCTCAAACTGTACAAATCGGGAAGCATGAAAAAACATCAACAATTCTTCGCATCACAAAGGCACAATACAGCACCAGCGCGCAAGTTCTATTCGATCATCGGGAAATGACGTCACAGAAGAGTTTTATCTATGGCGCCGTCCAGATTACTTTTATATAGTAAAATATACTAAAATAAAAATAATTTATTACAATTAAACTACCCATCGAGATGAAACGAAACATGTCCTATAACCTTTCCCATGTAATTATGTGTACTTGTACCAAAATTCACGTTATTTGGTTTTCTGGATCTTGAGTTATAAGGGAACAGACAGACAGACAACAAATGCATCTTATAAGTATAGAGATATAGAGATACTAGTTGCAAGTACCCGGCTTTGCCCGGGTTTAAAATAAGGCTTTCTGTTTACCTTCTGTTTTCTCCCTACCCCCTCTTTCCCTTCCTCTCTCTCTCCCTCCCTCCCCCTCTCTCCCTTTCCCTCCCTCCCTCTCCCTCCCTCTCTCCCATCTCTCTCCCATCTCCCTCTCTCCCCTCTCCCCCTCCTTCTCTCCCAACGTCCATCCTCCCTCTCTCCTTCCCTCCCCTCTCTCCCTCCCTAACCCCTCTCTCCCTCCTTTCTCCCTCCCTCCCCTTTCCACCTCTCTCTCTCCCTCCCCCTCTCCCCCTTCCTCCCTCCCTCATTCCCTCTCTCTCCCTCCCTGCCCCCCTCACTCTTTATCTCTCTCCCTCCCTCTCTCCCACCCTCTCTCCCTCCCTTCCTTTCTCTCTCCATCTCCCCCTACTCCCTCTCCCATCTCCCTCTCCCCCCTGCTCCCTCCCTCCCCTTTCCACCTCTCTCCCTCCCCCTCTCTCCTCCTTCCTCTCTCCCTCATTCCCTGTCTCTCCCTCCCTGCCGCCTCACTCTTTATCTCTCTCCCTCCTCTCTCTCCCACCCTCTCTCTTTCTCCCTCCCTCCCCCTCTCTCTCTCCCTCCCTACCCCCTCTCTCCCTCCCTTCCTTTCTCTCTCCATCTCCCCCTACTCCCTCTCCCATCTCCCTCTCCCCCCATCTCCCTCTCCCCCCATCTTTTTCTCCCCCTGTCCATCCCCCTCCCTCCTCTATCCCCCTCCTTCCCTCCCTCCTACCCTCCTTTCCTCTCTCTCTCCTCCTGCCCCCTCTCTCTCTCTTTATCTCTCTCTCCCTCCCTCTCCCTCTCTCTCTCTCTCTTTCTCTCTCTCTCTCTCTCTCTCTCTCTCTCTCTCTATATATATATATATATATATATATATATATATATACTTATTATTATGGCTTCACACTTCTTCTAAAATCCTTCTTCATTCCTTTATCTTCCTCAAACTGTACAAATCAGGTAGCATGAAAAAACAATAACAATTCTTTGCATCACAAAGGCACAATACAGCACCAGCGCGCAAGTTCTATTCGAATCGGGAAATGACGTCACAGAGGAATTTTATTTATGGCGCCGTCGAGATTAATATAGTAAAATACTAAAATAAAAAAAAAAATAATTACAATTAAACTACCCATCGAGATGAAATGAAACCTGTCCTATAACCTTCCCCATGTAATTATGTGTATGTGTAACAAATTTCACATTATTTGGTTATCTGGATCTTGAGTTATAAGGGAACAGACAGACAGACAGACAGACAGGAAATGCCTCTTATAGGTATAGAGATTTCTCCATTTTATATGTTGAAATAGAGAATTTGTTTCTCCCCAGCAATATCACATGTATAACAGTTTATCTACACGTTTGATTTATACTGGCAGTTTTCAGAATGAATCTGGTATTTGTGTTTCTTGATATATTTATGATTAATAACATTTTTCCCAAAACCCAGTAAGAAAGAAATAACAAAATGTTTACATAAAAAACTTTATTATGCAAAGCGTATGTTCATAGGAATATTTTTAGGTAATTCCATTAATGAACTGAGAAAGTAACAGTTAACAAATTCAATACATAGTAACAGTTAACAAATTCAATACATAGTAACAGTTAACAAAATCAATACATAGTAACAGGTTCCATGTACACATTTTTTTTCTCATTTTACTTTAATCTGTTATTTTCAATAAAATGTTTAATTGACGTTCAGTCTGAAAGTCTAAAGAATCGTTTGGGTGTAAACAATAAGGAGACACATGACATACGAGTGCAAAACATGACCAATACCCAACTAATACCCGACTAATACCCGACAATCTCAGTCAGTGATGGATTCTTAAAAGGTCCTGACAAATGAAGTTACAATGAAAAATCTTTTCATACTGTTGTGACCCTCTTAATTCAACACACGGCGCTGGACCAGTCGTCACCTGGACAGGTGTGTAAAAACAAGAGATGAGGACGATGCGTGGAGACCAGTGACGTGACCTGATTTTGTAGGTGTGGACAGGGCATGTGTAGTTAATTGATTTTTATTGTTTTGGAGATCAAGGAGTTGGTGACCTGGGGAGTACACGTTCAACTTGCTTGTGACCGGCAGTGATTTTTTTTCCTATGTGGATTTATTAGTTTGGTTATGAAATTAATGTTTAGTAAATTTGTGTAATAAATAAATGTATTAGTCTAGTCATATCGAACCCACGTGTCCTGTGTGTCATTCTGTATAATATAAAGTTATAACACTGGTGTCAGAAGTGGGACTTCTTTTCGAAAGATGTCCGGTAAGAAATTAAACAAACTTTTAGTTAGAGAGTTAAAGGAAGAATTAGAAGAAAGGGACATTCCAACTGACGGCAACAAACAACAACTGTTTAATAGACTTAATAAAGCTCTTATTGATGAGGGAATGGACCCGGAGAGCCACGTTTTTACCACGGAAATCAGGCAGTTAAGAAATGAAGTGAAAGAATTTCATTTAACATTAAGAAGTGAAATAGAGGACATTAAGAAAAGTTTTAAAGGTACCATCGAGAAAGCAAAGATCGAAATAAATGAAGAGGTTGACATGAGGGTAATCAACTCCGGGCTGAGATTTTAATCAACAATGAAAAATACAATGAGGAGATTAGCGGCATTAGGGAGGAACTGAACAAGGCGCGGGGTTCACAGGTGGTGACCCAGACTACATTGAGCAAGATAAGACCACCAATTTTTGACGGCACTATTTCATGGTCCGTCTATAAAAGACAATTTGAGGCGGCTGTTAATGTTAACGGCTGGACCCGGGACGAAGATAAAGCAACGGCGCTTGTGTTGGCCTTGAGAGGAAAAGCCGCCGAACTACTACACACCATTTCTGATCCAGGACGTTATGATGCTGTAGTTAGGGCCTTAGAATTGAGGTTTGGCGATGAACACTTGCAGGAGGTCTACAGAGGGCAGTTGAAGACAAGACAACAGAAGTATGGGGAACCCCTTCGAGAAATAGAGGCAGACATCGAGCGACTAGCACGCCTGTCCACACCTACAAAATCAGGTCACGTCACTGGTCTCCACGCATCGTCCTCATCTCTTGTTTTTACACACCTGTCCAGGTGACTGGTCCAGCGCCGTGTGTTGAATTAAGAGGGTCACAACAATACAATACCTTACGAAAATGATGAAAAAAATCGTTCTATAAAAATGTAAATATAACAATGTTAAAATGTAAATATAACAATGTTTAAATGTAAATATAACAATGTTTAAATGTAAATATAACAATGCTAAAATGTAATATAAAAACAAAAATAAAACAATATGTTACATTTTTATGCATAACAGTTAGTATAGTTATAACAGTTAGTATAGGCATAACAGTTAGTATAGTCATAACAGTTAGTATAGTTATAACAGTTAGTATAGGCATAACAGTTAGTATAGTCATAACAGTTAGTATAGTCTTAACAGTTAGTATAGTCTTAACAGTTAGTATAGTTATAACAGTTAGTATAGTTATAACAGTTAGTATAATTAAAGCTTTCTTTTCTAAACATATTTAAATTCTTTACTTTTATTTATATTTAGATTTGGATAAACTTAGCCAATGTGTTCTGCATGTACAAAATATCTGCAAAAGGTCAAAAGTCTTAGTCATCAAAGTCATCAGAAGCTCCATGGTGGACATGTTTTACCTAATGTTGTCTGACTCTGATTTGAAAGTTGTACACTTGATACGAGACCCCAGGGGAACTTTAATGTCACAATTTTATGTGGGGGCTTTTAACTGGTCAGATGTGAGTAATGCCGCCCAGTATCATTGTGGTCAAGTAAAACTGGACATAAGGATCTCTAAACTGGCTGCTGTATTGTTCCCAGGTCGGATTCAAACACTTCGCTACGAAGATTTGGTAGAAAACCCAATTGAGTCTGTTCAAAAGCTGTATTTATTTGTACAATTAAATATGACCACAGAGATACAAAGCTATATATGGAACATAACCTATGCGGGAAATCCCGACAGTTGCAACATTTGCACAGTGCGTAAAAATGCAACAGAGACAGCTTACGCTTGGAGAAAGAAATTGTCTTGGGAAAAAATCTCTACAATTCAATTACATTGTCACAGTGTAATGAATAAATTAGGGTATCGTCTATTTACAACTGAAGACGAGATAACGAATTTAAGGATTCAGTCAAAATATTAATCTCATTTGTGTCAGCATGGATTTGAAAGTGTTAAGACGTGTGAAACTCTAGCTGGATGTATTTTATTAAACCTGGACTAATTACTGCACCTGGTCCTCATACAATAATAATACATGTTTTATTGTTGTCATCTACTAGTAGGCCAGTGAAAATGTTTTCTATTGTTTACAGTAAAACAAAATATTATAAATATAATCAAAATAAAACAGTTTTCATATTCATAATATTTGTGACTATCTCCTTGTAATAAGTATTAGAGTACATTGTGCCTTAAGTTCGAAAAAGTTTTTCATTTACTGGCTGAGTACTTTGTGATGTCATGATTCCACCAGACACATTGTGATGTCATGATTCCACCAGGCACATTGTGATGTCATGATTCCACCAGACACATTGTGATGTCATGGTTCCACCAGACACATTGTGATGTCATGACTCCACCAGGCACATTGTGATGTCATGATTCCACCAGGCACATTGTGATGTCTCGATGCCACCAGACACATTGTGATATCATGATTCCATCAGACACATTGTGATGTCATGATTCCACCAGGCACATTGTGATGTCATGATTCCACCAGACACATTGTGATGTCATGATTCCACCAGACACATTGTGATGTCATGATTCCACCAGACACATTAAGTTTCTGGAAATTTGGTGGTGAGACACAAAGACTATGCAGGAGTCATGCCTGAATGTTAACATCCATCATAATATCATCTCTACCTATCAGCGACTAACCTACATACATTGATGACTTAAAGAAACTAAAAAAAACATTAAACTAAAACCTAAACTTTACAATTGTGTCTAATATAGAGCTTCGAAGTCCAGACCCAAGCCAATCTTAATTTAATTATTTTTTATCATTATACAATTTATTTCAGCTCCTTGTAGAATCCTGTCGTGTCGTGTCATGTCTTGTCCTGTCATGTCATGTCGTATCATGTCCGGTCGTGTCATGTCGTGTCCTGTCGTGTCATGTCATGTCGTGTCATGTCCTGTCGTGTATTGTCATGTCGTGACATGTCGTGTCGTAAAAAATTGTAAATCATCTATCTCTAGCTTCTCGAGGCTTCAGTCGATTTAAAATTTTAAAAATTGTGTATTGTCAATGACAATGTAATGAATTGAAATGAATAAAACTCTTGTAGACAACGAAAAAAAAAACTGTTATAATGTCAATAGAAAGTGGGAAATACGATAAGATATTGACTATACAGTGTCAAGTACAGCGCCGGGTCTGATATGTGTGTCAGGTACAGCACCGGTCTAATATAGCACAAGAAAAGTGATTAAGTTGAAAACTGGTATTGAAGAAGTAATCGATGGAATGCGCATTGTTGGTTTTCATAGTTACTAATTTTAAACATAATGAATACAGAAGTGCTATATGATATTTTAATATCATTAAATTATAAAACAAAAACTGTTTCTACTGAAATTGATTCCCCACCCTTCAATGTGTTTACAAATATTTGTTTCACCGTAATTTTAATATATTTTTAATAAACCGTAAACATTTTTTTAAATTTTATTAGGACTGCTGATTCATCGTTATTACAAATAAATTCGTTAAAATGGATAAAGTGCTTTTACACATAATAAATGAGATGTTTTGTGGCAATTATACTTCTGTAAATTAGAGAAAAAAAAATGTAATTATGCGTTAATTTCGATCTTTGTTTTTTAGTCAGAGAAGTTCTATATTTTTATAATATACTAGTAAACAAAGACCCCACACCCGACCGGAGTAGAATATCGTGATTTATACTTACGCGTTCACAGTCAGAAATATACACACAACAATATCATATCTATGTACTCGAAGTGGCCCCAAAGAACATGAACAGATTATTGTAGCCCAAAATATATTTAAGTATAGGGACATTTAATAATACATCAAATAAAGTTCATATTTTATATAGTTCATCCCAAAGAAAATAATCTTCATTATGGGCATAGAATCTTAACAAAAACAACCCCCGACTGTCAAACTTTGAATCAAACATCCAACTATACATAATTTGCGCTCACAACACCATATCATTGACTAGTCTTAATCCATTCGTAATATTTTTAAAGGACTATTTCCCATTAGTTTTTTTTTTTATTTTATAATTTATCATGATCAACATGACGTATTAAAAAAAAAGATATTTGAGTGAGTGTCCGCCAGTGAAGGGATACGCTACATATTTAACAGATGGTTTAGTTACTGTTCTACTCATTATGGAGGATGCGAAAATTTCCAGTTTTGGAATTCCCTGAACTATTTTTAGCCTAGCAATCAAGTTAACTAATACAGTGATTAGTCAACTCCTTATACTGTAATTGAGATGTATCTCTTTGACCATTAGCCTGAGGGAGACTGACGGATATTCTCAGTATTGGAATTCCCCGTGCGAGGGTAGTTTTCATATCGTGCGGTGTATGCGTTGTATTTAAGGATGATCATGGCAATAAAAGCCGAGTGTTATTTTCTATTACAGTATTTCATACATTTCTTTGTTATGTATGTTCATATCGGATTCTGTTCATGGCAATAACGGCCAAATGTTATTTTCTATTACAGTATTCCGTACATTTCTTTGTTATTTCTGTTCATATCGTATTCTGTTCATGGCAATAAAGGCCATATGTTCTTTTCTATTGCAGTTCTTTGTTATCCCTTCTGCACCTCATCATACTCGGTTACAATACACTGTTACAACGCACACCGCACTAAATGAAAACTACCTGAAAAAGGGAGACAAACGGATTAGACGATTAATTAATTAAGGATAAGGATAAAGACCTACCACGTGTTGTATAAAGTCATGCAGAATGTCAATTGATACTTGTCAAGTCGCTGGAATAATGAGATGTTTATCTCTTGGAACCAATAAACTACTAATTGTGCTGCCCTTTTTTCACTTACACCTGGGGTGATTCCGAGAATATATATATATATGTAATAACCAGATTAGGCTAGAGTAATTTTATTTGGTTCAGAGATGGTTTTAATTATCTGGCCACTTAGCTTAGCGGAAATGGGATCAACAAACGATAATAATTAGACAATAGATTTTGGTAGAGACAAGCAGACGGACTTGATTCTTCATCTCACATCATTTTATACCATGTATGTATTTTCGTGAATAAGAATAAATAAATAAACATATATATACATATATATTTATACACCAAGTCTACTCAGTGCTTTATACATGTGATTCGTCTCATACATATGGATACTTAATAATTTAATATACACGCTAAAGTCAAGTTAGTTAAATCATATACTCCGAAGAGACTGAAATATATATACAACTACCAAGAAACAGAAGTACCACGGAGATAATAAATATTATACATACAACTGATATGCTGATCTACACAAAACTAACTATGACAATATATATATATATATATATATATATATATATATATATATATATATATATATATATATTATATAGCGACCATCTTTACTAGACTATGTAACGTTCAGTGCGGATGTCAGGTTTGAAAAGGTTGTGTGCCCCTGATTAATATAAAAATTTGTAGAAGTTGTCCCCGTTTTGTCTGTCTGTCTGTCTGTCTGTCTGTCATCACCCTAGATCTCAACAACCATAAGTCCTAGACCCATGATGTATATATCATTTTGTAGGTCTTGGCCTGCCATGTGTGCAGCGAAAGTTCATTTCGCTATCTGATCTCTGAGGGCCGTAAAAGGGGGCTTAGTACCGTTTTTTACTATATAAGCTATATTAATAAAGGAGCGCCTATAATTCAGCAACTATAAGTCCTAGACCCATGATGTATATATCATTTTGTAGGTCTTGGCCTGCCATGTGTACATCATTTCGCGATAGGACCTTTGAGGACCGGGTTTAAGGGCTCCTAAGGGGCTTATATATTATATATACACCTTGTACGTTCAATAACCCATTCATTTGGTGCGAAATACTGCAGCACGTAGTTTCACCAAGATTTATTAAGAAACTCATCAAATGAAATAGTAAGCTTGTGTTCTGAGTTTAATTGAAAGTATCAGAGCTATGCAACAATTGACGGAGTTTTCGGACGATTAAATGACTATAATTTCGAATGTTTTCAATTATGAGTTCTATTTCAGTAACCACAAACCACTTGTAGTTAGATTTAAGAGACAATAATTTTTTTTCAAATATAAAGAAACGTCTTTATAATTTTTTTTTACAGATATATGCATTACACAATTGAATTTATAAACATTTCCAAAATTTACAAATATTTACTGAAAGCTAACAAACGTACTGATACATAACACGAAAATGCGCTAACACGTCCTGTGTCCAGAATGGAATGGCTTAATTGCTTGTTTTGAAATTGGATTTGATTTCAATGTAGTTATCTGTGTATCAGTTTGCACTGGGGAGCTCATAAATAAATGACTTACATCTATGTATCAGTTTGCACTGGGGAATTCATAAATAAATGACTTACATCTATGTATCAGTTTGCTCTGGGGAGTTCATAAATAAATGACTTACATCTAAGTGTCAGTTTGCACTGGAGAATTCATAAATGACTTACATCTATGCATCAGTTTGCACTGGGGAGTTCATAAATAAATGACTTACATCTATGCATCAGTTTGCACTGGGGAATTCATAAATGACTTACATCTTTGTATCACTTTGCACTGGGGAGTTCATAAATAAATGATTTACGTCTATGTATCAGTTTGCACTGCGGAATGAACTTTTGATGTGCACATGGCAGGTCAAGACCTACAAAATGATATATACATCATGGGTCTAGGACTTATGGTTGCTGATATCTAGGGCGCTCCTTTGTTAATATAGCTTATATAGTAAAAAACGGTACTTTATAAGCCCCCTTTTACGGCCCTCAGAGGTCAGATCACGAAATGGAAAAAAATCATTTCTTGACAGGCCAAGACCTACAAAATGATATATACATCATGGGTCTAGGACTTATGGTTGTTGAGATCTAGGGTGATGACGGACAGACAGACAGACAGATAGACAGACAGACAAAGCGGGGACAAAAGAGCATTTTTTTTTCGAAAATGCTCTAAAAAACTGACAGGAATAAAAACAAAACTTTTTTTATTTCAAATTTTGAATGGATCAAACTTGAGTCATTCACAGTCAACGACTGGTCATAATTACTTTTTTTTAACTTGATTCATTCACAGTCAACAGCTTGTCATAATTACTTTTTTAAAACAGTGCAACATATAAACAACACTCTTATGCGCAGCTGGTATAATGTCTTACTTTAAAATGTGTGTCCAGGCTTTTTATTTACTTCTTAAGCCAGTCGACCTACTGTTATATATGAGGATATAGCTATTTTTTTATATCATGTTCATTTCATCTGACGTGTTTGAAAATATGTCAGAAAAACTTTGAAGCATACCAGTCCAACAATGCTTAAGAAAATCGATAGATCAATATGTTGGTAACAGAATGCATAGGATAATCCCATATCTATTTTCACTTTTATTAAAATAAAAAACGCACTTTTAACCAGGATAGCAAACACGTTTCACTCTTCCTTGTAGTACTGCCACACATAACATGGAAACGCTTTGTCTAGGATAGTGATGTCGTACAGCATTTTATCAAATTGCCAAAAATAAAACAAACTGAAATAAAATTTGTTTTTGCGTGCCGAAATTAAAGCAAATTAAAAGATTTTGTTCCGCGCGTGCTAGTATCCTAAGTTTTTAAAATAATCTTATCAATAAAATGCCTATTAGTTCACTGAATTGTTTTTTACCAATAATAGTGAACAATATCTGGCATGCCAAATACGTCACGTCTGTCGTATATTCACCATTTCTAAACTAGACTCTAGATCAAAATTACTGACTCTATAATCTAATTTTATTTTCCACAGCTCCAGTCAGTTCCCATTAATCCAGGCAGTTCCCATTGATTTAGTCAGTTCACACTAATTCAGTCAGTTCCAAATGATCCAATCATTTCCCCAGATTCCAGTCAGTTCCCACTGATCCAGTTAGTTACCCTAATCCCAGTCAGTTCCCATTAATTCAGTCAGTTCCCACTGATCCAGTTAGTTACCCTAATTCCAGTCAGTTCTCATTAATTCAGTCAGTTCCCACTGATCCAGTTAGTTACCCTAATCCCAGTCAGTTCCCATTAATTCAGTCAGTTCTCAATGATCCAGTCAGTTCCGTAAATTCCAATCTGTCGCCACTAATCCAGTCTGTTCCCATTGATTGAGCCTGTTCCCCTAGTTCCAGTCAGTTCCTACTAATTTAGTCAGTTTCACTAATTCCAGTTAGTTCCCGCTGATCCAGTACAGTTTTCACAGCTTCAGTCAGTTCTATCAGATCCAGTCAGTTCCCACAAATCAAGTCCGTTCCCCTAATTCCAGCCAGTTCCCACTGATCCAGTCGATTCCCCTAATTCCAGTAAGTTCCCACTAATTCAGTCAATTCCCACTGATCCAGTTAGTTCCCCTAATTCCAGTCAGTTCCTACTAATCCAGTCAGTTCCCCTAATTGCATTCAGTTCTCCTAATTCCAATCTCTTCCAACTGATCCAGTCAGTTCGCACTGATCCAGTGAGTTCCCACTGGTCCAGTACATTTCCCACAAATTCAGTAAGGTCCCACTGACCCAGTCAGTTTCCCCAATTCCAGTCAATTCCTAGAATTCCAGTAAGTTCCTCTAATTCCAGTCAGTTCCAATTAATCCAGTCAGTTCCCAATGATCCAGTCAGTTCACACTGATCCAGTATTACTCAAAATGAGGCACACGCCCCGCTGTGTACAATTTAAATTTTTCACTTTCATGTATTTCAGCGGTTTCCTAAAGCATTCCTAAAACTGTCCTAATGGCTGGCGGTAACTTAAAAAAAAACTTACTAATTGTAATCAAGTATGAACATATATCGGTACAGAGCGTAAGAGGCAGTGCTGTCTGTTGGATGATGTCCCTACACCAGCTACCTGTAAACTCAATCACCCCCAGCTACCTGTAAACTCAATCACCCCCAGCTACCTGTAATGTCAATCACCCCCAGCTACCTGTAATGTCAATTACCCCCAGCTACCTGTAATGTCAATCACCCCCAGCTACCTGTACTGTCAATCACCCCCAGCTACCTGTAATGTCAATCACCCCCAGCTACCTGTAATGTCAATCACCCCCAGCTACCTGTAATGTCAATCACCCCCAGCTACCTGTAATGTCAATCACCCCCAGCTACCTGTAATGTCAATCACCCCCAGCTACCTGTAATGTTAATCACCCCCAGCTACCTGTAAAGTCAATCACCCCCAGCTGCCATTCGTGGGTATTTCTATCTAGCCGTGACCATTGACCATTGCTTACCACGTATCTATTTGTAACTTCAATATCCTAGGCACATGGCTTATTAGGTGAGGAAGTCTCAGAATTCTTCCCACCATATGTCATCATCAAAGCGCAGACTACAGATAACTCATCCACCATTAGTTATTGTAGTTTAGCAGGCTACAGATAACTCATCCACCATTAGTTATTGTAGTTTAGCAGGTTACAGATAACTCATCAACCATTAGGTATTGTAGTTTAGCAGGCTTCATATAACTCATCCACCATTAGGTATTGTAGTTTAGCAGGCTACAGATAACTCATCCACCATTAGTTATTGTAGTTTAGCAGGCTACAGATAACTCATCCACCATTAGGTATTGTAGTTTAGCAGGCTACAGATAACTCATCCACCATTAGGTATTGTAGTTTAGCAGGCTACAGATAACTCATCCACCATTAGGTATTGTAGTTTTGCAGGCTACAGATAACTCATCCACCATTAGGTATTGTAGTTCAGCGAATATAAAGTGTTTTATGTGTGATTCTCTCCAAAATAAATTGAAGCGAATTATTTATCGGCATAAACTAAAGGCTGAATAGGTGATAACATCGACTTGAGTGCAATTATAATAGAACTCATTGGTTGTAACTAGTATTTTATTAAAAATTACATAGACTTGTAACATTTCAATATCATTTTTAAGAAAAGCTTATGTGGGCGTATCGGCAGGGAACCACTGTGTAACAAACTCCTCCCTTGTCACGCCATATTTGCTCACTGTGGAAATAGTATAGCACAGATAAACAAAAATGAGCTAAATCTTGCTAGCAATCATTTAAACTAGGGGAGAGAGTAACGTGCATGTAAAACTTTTTGAGTGAGTTTCGTTTTACTAAAATTGTAATACTGTAATTATTTTTTTTTTAGTTATAATTTTAGTGTGGTTTGGCGAAAACATACATTGATTTTCCGAGATTTATTTTATAGTAACATAGAATATTACTTGAATTAATTTTAAAACTATTTTATAGTACTTTGGAATATTACTTGGATTAATTTTAATATCATTTTATAGCAAGAAATAGAAGTACTTAAATTAGTTTTAATATCATTTTATAGCAATATAGACTATTACTAGAAAAGGCGAAATGATTCTTTTGACAGATCCTCTAGGTGGCACCATGACACTTACCCATATAAGCTCTTCTGTAAATTGATAAAGAATACGTATTATTAAATTCTTAACGTGAATAGGAGATGTAAAACTGTAAAACTAAAATAGTAGTTGTACTGTTAGACATCACTTATGTAACTAACGGTTGTCTCTATGAGCTTTGTGTTACTGCATGATATTTTCACACCTAGGCTGCGCAACTGTTACTGCATGATATTTTCACACCTAGGCTGCGCAACTGTTACTGCATGATATTTTCACACCTTGGCTGAGCAACTGTTACTGCATGATATTTTCACACCTAGGCTGCGCAACTGTTACTGCATGATATTTTCACACCTTGGCTGCGCAACTAATAACTCAATACCGATCTATGTATTTGGTGAAAAAAAGAAGTTCGCACTTGTTGACCGATAGCTATAGTTAGAGAAGTAACAGTCAGTTGTAACAGTAAGTGGTAGGTTCGAAACATGTTATGAGGTCAGCTAACGGGATGAACTCACAAAAATCGCTCTTTAATTTTAATATTGCTTTATAGCATCAGAGTATCACCAAAAATAGTTAGAATACTATTCGATTTAATTTTAACGGATTTAGTTGAAATTTCGAATTTTTTTGATGAGTAAATATTTTACGGGAAATAACTGAATAGGTATATTAAGGTTAAGATAGTACCTGCTTTAAATATAAACTAAAATTATACAAATAAAATGACAACAACCTCGAAAAAAAAATGAAAGTCTCAACTGAACTTTCACTTCACACTTAATGAGACAACTATGTAATATAATAATAGCGGTCTCGCATCTGCGTTAAATCGAAAGTGGAAAATAAGAATTCAAAATTGGTAAATGTCTTTTTTTTAAATCTACAGTTTTTAATAGTTTCTGCGGTTTTCAAACATGAAACTCAAAGGCTAAAATGTGAAATAAGTCCATTGAAATATTTGTTTGCTTGTTGTTATTTTTTTTCTGCAACATATTGTTTCTTTAAATTGAAATATAATCATGAGAAAAACGGATCTGTCCGATATCAAAAATAACCTAGTGTTGCCATCAAACCAAAGCGAATATAAATGTATGCAAATGTTTTGCAGGGTAAAGTTAGTTTAACTTATTGGCAGAAGGTCAATTACAGTTGTTTAGTCTGTTGGCGATAAATGTAATCCAAATCTAACACAATAGTTGTCCCCTGCTCTATAATCATTTAGACACATCTTCATTTACATGTAAAGATCCAAAGTTTTACATTAACCCTCCATTTTACAGAGATCCTTCCCCGCCAAAATATGTTATTCTTTCACAAGTCTGATGTAATATTGTTTAGACTGACACTAAGTAAATATGTTATTCTATCACAAGTCTGATGTAATATTGTTAAGACTGACACTAAGAGTACGCCTAATTAAAATAGCTTCGAGGTAGTATAAGACTTCTCTTGAAATTCCCCACCACACTAATCAAACAAACATTAGAACAATTGATATTTAAATAAAGACAGCTGAACTCGCCCTGTGGTCATAAATGTATCTTGCTTTGATGTTTTTCTAGATGTAACAAAAGCTGCCAGAAAAAAATAATCCATCTTTCAGCAATACACACAAACATCTGCTCAATTTAATTAGATTTATGACCTTATATTATTTTATTATAAAACGGATAACAGAGATTAATAATTAATGGTTTTAATTATCTCAATAAAAAAAAAGAATAAAAAATCTTAAATAAATCTATTCCTTTTAAATAACATTGTTTACAATATCACTTCTAGTTATGGACAGCTGCACCCAGCCTATGTAAATATTTATAAGAACTGCTTTACTTTTACAGCCTATGTAAATATTTATAAGAACTGCTTTACTTTTACAGCCTATGTAAATATTTATAAGAACTGCTTTACTTTTACAGCCTATGTAAATATTTATAAGAACTGCTTTACTTTTACAGCCAATGTAAATATTTAAAAGAACTGCTTTACTTTTACAGCCAATGTAAATATTTATAAGAACTGCTTTACTTTTACAGCCAATGTAAATATTTATAAGAACTGCTTTACTTTTAAAATTAATGTCCAGAGAAAGTATGGAAAATAGTGGCCCATTTGTAATAAACTTAGTCAACTGTGTATATGTTATAGGCAAAGTGTGAAATGCCGGCATTCTATAGAATGCCTAGGCATTGTATAGAATGCCTGGTGATTTTAGGCAAAGTATAAAATTTTTAAATTGTGCATACTTTTCCTAGGCATTCTATACAATGCCTAGGCATTGTATAGAATGACTAGTGTCGTTTTGGCAAAGTATAAAATTTTTAAATTGTGCATACTTTTCCTAGGCATTCTATACAATGCCTAGGCATTGTATAAAATGACTAGTGTCGTTTAGGCAAAATATCAGAAAAGAACAACAAAAGCCTTTATTGATAAAAACGTATTTTAATATGGAATGAATGCAAAATAAAGCATATGATGTTCATACCGTAAAAAACAACGACAGCAGATTGAAGTATTTGCTTCAGCAGGTAAGACTGGATTCACACTTAGAATTGTACTGTACTTAATTTTCTTCTTTCTGACAAAACACTTCATATTTTGGTATTTTGATCTGTCATGTTCATATTTCACGAATTAGTGAAGAATTGATAAATAATGAAAAGATGTTGTTTCTGGTGAAAACAAGCAGAACACAACTGGAATGAGCTACTTGTTGCAGCAGGGAAGACTAGAATGGCATTTTGAATTGCATTTTATTTTCTTTTTCACACAAAGACACCTCATAGTTTGGCATTTCGTCTTGCATTTACATCTGACGAATCCTTGGCCGCTTCCTGTAGACTGAGAAGTAGCAGCAGATCGGAAAGCTATTTCAAGGTCAGGAACGTCTTCCGCTTTTATTAAATCTTTTGGACATACGGTGAATTCTGATCTGGCATATAGCTGCTTCAAGATTCCATGTGCAGTTCCAAGGCGGTAAAAGCCATCTTCTGTCATGCTCATAACAACTGCCAACAGATTTCGTGAGTCTCCCCGCCCTTTGTCAACATCGGGAATCGCCACCTTAATTTCCCTAATTACGTCACAGTCTCCTTCATAATAGTTCTCACCAAAGGAGCGCCCCCTGGTCGTCATGGTACTTAAACTGTCCGTCGTCGCCTCCTGGTCTACTTCAAGAAACGTCACTCCTTTGCTGTTTACTACTCTATTGTTTTCTGACCACCTTGTCCTAAGTCGTCTGTCACCTTGTCAACCATTATTTGCATTACTCCTACTTCTGATATATCTTCTTATCTTACAACGTCGAAGGGGATTGTCTGTCTCTAAATCTACTCTAGTTCCTAACAAGGCCAGTTACATACTTTTCCGAACGGGTACTCGGCATTCTATAGAATGCCTAGGCAATGTATGAAATAGCAATTCATTTCATACTTTGCCTGAAAAATTTAGGCATTCTATACATTGCCTAGGCATTCTATAGAATGCCGGATTTTACACTTTGCCTATAACATATATATCACATAAAAGGTTTATTTGTATAATATATTTATCAACTTAATTAATTTTACTCTTATCACACTCATCCTGTTAAAATATTTTCTATTTTTTCATTGTCGTTTTAAATAACTGGGTTGGCTAATGGCGATTGTACTAAAAGCAGTGTATTTCAGTTTGATTGTTTTATGTTACTTATGGCTACAACGTCAGATTGCTGGTATCTAGAAGACCATTCAAGGGATACGGGCCACCACAAAAAAGGATTAGATGAGATTTTCGCGACTAATGATGGAGCTATGTTTCCTCTCAACAGTGCGCGTATACAAAAATTACAGTAGAGCACACACATGTTTTATCTATTAGGCCTAGATACCGCTGTTAGCTCACAAAATTCTAAATTCCCTTCCAGAGTTGCGCAAACGTATGTTTTACAACACACAGCCTTCAGAAAATTCATAGAAACATATTTAAGACTAAATTTATTTTAATGTCGTATTTGTCTATTGTTACTTTCTACATTTTAAATAAAAAAAGAATAAAATAAAAATTTTCTATATAGTATATACCAGAGACATGTAATGTTGTACAATGTATTAAATGGTGAGAAATCAAATATTATTATCGGCACATATTTTATAGAATGAAGAACGCAATTAAACAGATTATTTGTTTACTTGGGGTCACTGTGTCATTCATGTTTTGCAGCTACATTTTTCAAGGTAAGATTGACAATATTGACTGAACATAAGATCAATAATTCATTCACAGTGAAGTCAAACAAAAAAAAATTAGAATTGTAACTTATAAAAATTTGTAAATAAACTTTGCTAGTCTGTAGATAAAAATATCTTTAAAATTTCGCTGATATTACCTAAATAATGAATAATTAATTTAATTAATATATACATACAAATTGACGATATTTTTGATATATGTACTAAAGTACGTTCACCGGTAGTAATCTCACCAGAAAACACAGAAAGTACACAAGCTCGGGGTCAAGGCGGCCGAAGAAGATTGCATCACTAATTATTTGTCCTAGGGGCTCGTCCACAGTTTACGTCAACAATTGTTAGCACGAATTAAATTTCACTTGCATTTAGTTTGCTTTGAAATTGCTGCGAACTTTCATTGTATGTTTTCAAACAAATCATTCAAAACACATCTCCCCCATGTCAACCATTTTCAAACTTTTTAAGACCTACTCCACTCAACTAAGTTGTTGACGAAAATACTGGACGGTCCCTTATCCATCGAATGTCATTTCATACAGTGCTTATGTTGACATTACCGAAAATAACATTTATTATTTTCCAACTTAGCTTTTATGACAGAACATCGAAAACTATATAAAACAAGCAATTAAGCCTGTTCCATTCTGGACACAGGACGTGTTAGCGCATTTTCGTGTTATGTATCAGTACGTTTGTTAGCTTTCAGTAAATATTTGTAAATTTTGGAAATGTTTATAAATTCAATTGTGTAATGCATATATCTGTAAAAAAAAATTATAAAGACGTTTCTTTATATTTGAAAAAAAAATTATTGTCTCTTAAATCTAACTACAAGTGGTTTGTGGTTACTGAAATAGGACTCATAATTGAAAACATTCGAAATTATAGTCATTTAATCGTCCGAAAACTCCGTCCATTGTTGCATAGATCTGATACTTTCAATTAAACTCAGAACACAAGCTTACTATTTCATTTGATGAGTTTCTTAATAAATCTTGGTGAAACTACGTGCTGCAGTATTTCGCACCAAATGAATGGGTTATTGAACGTACAAGGTGTATATATAATATATAAGCCCCTTAGGAGCCCTGAAGCCCGGCCCTCAGAGGTCAGATCGCGAAATGAACTTTTGCTGCACACATGGCAGGCCAAGACCTACAAAATGATATATACATCATGGGTCTAGGACTTATGGTTGTTGAGATCTAGGGTGATGACAGACAGACAAAACGGGGACAATAGAGCATATGTAGAAATGATGCCCATATCCATCCGTTTAAGTAAACAATGTTATTTAAGTACATATATATAGAGCAAAATGTTATAGAAAACTGATGTCATTGTACATTAGAGTAGGGGTCATGATATGAAACTTAAAATTGTGTTTTCTGGGTTTCGGAACATACTGCAAGTCAATTTCACGCGAGTAATCTCCCATCATGTTTTCATTTTAATCGAGTTGGTGTTTGAAGTCCCTATAAGGATGAGATATTGTGATGGTTTTTCCAGTGCCCTTCATTCATCCCCACCAGAGAGTAGCCATGGGGGCACCACGGGAGACATGAAGGGAACTTGAGGCTAGACCTGAACAAATTCTCCTTGGTCCTTACCGGAGATCGAACCAGGTACCTTCAGGTCGAAAGTCGAGCGCTTTACCGCACGACCATCCGTCCCCAATCGCCTTGGAAGCGACGTTCGATTTTGCAGTATATCTTGATTTTAAGTAATATTAACTGAGACGATAAAATGTGTGTTATTAACTGTTTATTACATTTCTAATTCCAAAATGTGTTAACAGGAAATGAATGCATCATAAAGACGGACACAGCTGGACCAGATGGAAATAAAGAACAACTAATTCAATATCGAATTGTACACAGTCAAGGCACGTAGACCAATATCTGTAATCAGGTTTTGATATCAAACTATGTGTCTACATATCAATCGATCATATTTCTACATATCAATCCATCTATATGTCTATGTATCTACATTATTATGGTCAATGTATCTACATATTGTCAATGTATATCTACATATTGTCAATGTATCTACATATTGTCAATGTATATCTACATATTGTCAATGTATCTACATATTGTCAATGTACCTACATATTGTCAATGTATACCGACATATTGTCAATGTATCTACATGTTGTCAATGTATGTTACATTACAACCCTAGTTGGTGTGATTTTTCATCGTTCAGATCACATTATTTATTGTCACGTGACAATTGTTTATGTTTATATTCCCAAAAAAAACGGAGAACTTATTTATTCTGATTGGATGCCACACAGGAAGGTAGGTCAGATCTTTTGTTTATCACATTAGCCTAGTTTCCGATTTTGAATTATGCAGTTACTTCTTTTTTCTTAAACTTATTTTTTTAATCAAGTCAATAAGATCTATATCATCTATATATTATAATCGATAATATACCGGACCCGGAATTATTTTGAAACGTTATGGTCCTGGACAGTGACGGATTCAGCTTCAGCGATGCCATTTAGCAGCAACACCCTGTAGTAATACCAGACCATATTAAAAAGTTTCCACTGAAAAGTACACAACTTTGCCTAATGAATAAAATCTACTACATTTTTTTGTAAATTTCAAGTAAATTTTTAATTTAAATTCATTGTCATTTGACAGCTAAAAAAACTAGAAGTTTGGACAATATGTTACTATAAAATTGTTTTGTGCACAGGTAATCTAATTTGTAATCGAAACTGGAAAACGTAACACATATAAATCGCAAGGCTTCAATTCTAAATTATTCTCTTGTGTCTTGTTAGACAGTGTTTTTTTTTTTTCAATTTGAGCACCAACTTACGGAACCCTTTATTACGTTATCTTATCATTATATAAATAAAAGATGTTATAGGAATTATTGTGAGACATTTAACACAGTTGCACGTTTCATACACATATAAAGACTGTAACTTCAATTCCCATCAAAATGTTGATAAAGAATTATTTTTATTTACTTTATCTGAAAAGATATTATTTATCATAATTTTAATAAGCAGTGGTGTTTCAGAAATACACCAAAAGTAAAACGCTTTTAAATTACGTTTATCAAAAGATACTGAAACTCGACCTGAATTAAAACAACATAAAAGTATAGTGAAATACATATAGATTGTGCAGCATGAGATTATCTTTTTTTTAAATAATAGTGGTGTAGGTTCTGTGCTAAATCGAAAGCGGAAAACAAGGATTCAAAATGGCGTCTTGCCCACGTCTCGATTTGATAGATGTTCTTTTTAAAAATCTACAGTTTTGAAAATTTTTTGCGGTTTTTAAACATGAAACCGAAAGTCCAAAATGTGAAATAATTCCATTTAAATATTTATTTGTTTGTTTATTTCGTATTTGTACAACATATTGCATCTTCAAATTGTAAATAAATCATGATAAAAATTGGATTTATCCGAAACTAATAACATAGCCTCAGGGAATATAACTTTATCCAAAGGTTTTGCAGGGTTCAGCTAGTATGAGAATATTTCTCATTTTAGTCAAAGGAATTAAAAGTGTATAGCGTACAAACTACTTGTATTTTCATAGAGTTGAATGTGCTATCTAAATAGTCATCTATCGACGTTGAGAAAGTTTATTGCTTTCAAAGTGAGAATGAGGTCATATCTAAATCTACCGTGTATACCCAAAAAAAGACCTGGTACATGTATTATATAAATTTTTATTGCAAGTCAAATTATGTTATTATTTTCAAGTTATATCTTTTTTTTTATCTAAAATAATTAACATTTGATAAGTGCTCAAGATGCAAGAATCAAATTTGCATTTTGATTGACCAAAAACGTCTTATTCTAAGTGAAATCATTACATCTTTGTATGGGCTGTTAACTGATTCTCATGGCTTGGTAGCGTTCACTATCGCTGCCGGAACAGAGCATTCAATTGGCAGAGTAGAGTTAAACCAACTGTTAAACCAGCTGTTAAACCAGACTGAACGTAGGGTAATTTTTTCGGTGTAAGGCTTATATTGCGACAATTTTGAAAAACTGTGTTAGGGCTTATGTTTGTGTCTCCTTTTTTTTTTGTAAATATTGCAGCAAACGTCACTAGTGCTTTGCCAAACGTGTAGTATAGTTCATAAAGTGTACAACTGTTTTAAAGAATCAGATAGCAAGTAGTATTTTTTTCGCAGCATAAACATGACGTCACAGGAAAGAACGCTTTAAAAACTGTTTTTCGTTTTTTCTTAAATTTTTTTTGAAAATCGCAATAAATAAAAATAATAGAATAATTTAAATGAAACATTTTAGTTTTGACGCCCTAAGTTATATATTGCTTAATCCAGAAGTGTCTTTTAGTCAAAAGTTTTCGTTTGATTCCACTACTAGTATTAACTTGCTTAATTACATTTATTGTTTTATTTTTATGTAACAAAAAAAAAAGTCTAAATTTTTTAACATTTTGGTATTTTTTATGTTCTCTTAATTAATATTATTTATTTATTCATCTTTAATGTATTTTTTATTTCATTTATCAAGATGGCGAAGAGCAACAGTTCCATGTTCAACGAAAGCTCATCATAATGACCTACATGAGAAGTGGGTCAACACTGACGGGTGACCTACTTCAACAGAGTCATGACGTATTTTACATTTACGAACCTCTTTGGTACACAAAGCGTATGGTGCAGAATATAACAACAACTAATTCTCTAGTCTTTTTAAATGGCACAGTTTTGCAGTAAGTTCATTGTGTTGACAATTGGTTCAGTTATAGACATTTCGTTTAGCGACGTCAACTTCACTAGATGTTTACAAATAATGAGAAAAACACAAATACAGTAATTCCTTATTTCAATTCGTTAGTTCGTCCAAAAATAAAGTGGGCGAAATCTCAAACCGAAGGAAATGTTCGCACGTTCAAATTGAATTACACAACAACATAACACAGATTGAACATAAGAAATTCAATATAAAGAATAAGTAAACTATGAGACATGCACATTTTTGAAGACTTTTGCAATATAAAAATGCGAGGTAGGTAAAGAAAGTGAAAATTATAATTGTTTGAGGAATCTAATACATAATCGGCTATCCTGGCGTACTCCTGCTTGGCTAAAAATAGTCTTGGGAATTCCAAGTTGTGCGCAAATTATGTAAAGTTGTAAAGATGGTAAAAGGGAAACAACTCAATTATAAGGAGTCACTCGCCGGTCCGGGTACCGGGCCTTTGATCTAGTCTTTTTACATAGATGTTTATGAGATTTGCACAGAGACTTTAGTTTACACTAGGGCAGTGCAATTTATCAGACACAGACATGAACAATAGCGTTAATCAATTTATTGGACACAGACTTAACCATGGTATTAATTTATCAGACATAGGCATAACCATAGTATTATCCCTTTCACTCCCACATTTCATGTTTTGTGGGAAAAAAATTTTGCTTAAGTTTCCTATTAAAACAGGTCTGTCTGACCTGCCAAATATCAATAAAAACCTTCTTGACCCCTCCGCACGCAAATTAAATGACGTTGCCATATGGCAACAATTAGCAAAACATACAGAACATAGTGGTATAGCTGACCAAGTTAGCAATATGGCTTATATGGCAGCAATGAGAGTTTAGGAAGAACAAAAGACGCCAATATTGTAATGTAGAAACATGTAATTTTTGTCTTAACACACAAACAAAACTTTATGTTAGTACAGTTCTATGGTTTTGTATGATATGTAACGTAACAATTTTTGTCAGTCGTCAAACACAGAAAAACACTACATTTGGTGCATGATGTACGAATAATAGAAGTCTTGCACTGCCGACAGCGACCTTTGACAGACTTGTGCTCCGGCAAATGGCCAACATTGTCCAGCCGGATCTCTGTCAGCGGTGAAGAGTTCACTGTTCTTTTTTGTTGTGGTGTCTGCTCATCTTGTTCCTCCTTATTATCATTGCTGTGATGGATGGCCGTCCACGTTTGCGTTGAAGTGAAGGAGCTGGCTTGTTGATCACAAATAGACACTGTGAAACTCTTGTTACGAATCCAAGAAGAGGCTGTCCATTATTTATTTCAACAAATTTTTGACGATTTTTACCTCCCCCCCTCCCCCATGTCAACAACTTGTCAAACTTCCAGAGACCCCCCCCCCCGTATAAAATGACGTCAACATTTGATTACCCCCCCTAAAAAAAGGTGGCTTCCAAAATGTTTATGTGGCAAAATTAGTAGGAATATAGTTAGTTTAATTAAAATACTGAATGTTAAGCGAGTGTGTAACACAGGACTACAAACGCTGCTTAATTTTCCTCTGTATTAAGTAATTGTATTAAATTTAAAAAAAGTAACATTGTTGACGTCAACTTTTCTTGACCTCCCTCCCTCCCCCTTGTCAACAATTGTCAAAAATGTTCTCAGCCCCCCCCCTATTTTGTTGACGTAATTAATGGACAGCCCCGAAGATCCAAAACATTCTTGTTGGGAATAGACAGCTGACTGCAGTGTCGTCGATTTAAAAATCCAGCTATTCACACAAGCTACATTCAGAGCCCAATAAAAAATGTGACGATACCATTTTCTACGGTATAATCCTGCCAACATGTCAAACAAGTCCACACCACCCATGTTAGCATTGTATTCAGTCACAGCTGCTGGACATGGCACTTCAACATGTTTCTTGGCCTTATTATCCCATCGTTCCACCATCTTCAGAGGTTCGACTGCAACATGCGATGACGAAATTTGGACTGCACGGTTATCAAACCACCGCAGAATGCATAATCCACTGTTGGCATCAACCTTGAAATCCACGTCCCTCCTTGCGTAGTTTTTTCTCGGACTTCAGTTGACAACCTCGCAGTCTGTTTGCTCTGAGTGTACCAACTGAGTGGAATACACACTGTTTGAGTTTCAACTGAAGTTCTGGGAAGTTGAACCAGTTGTCAAAGTAGATGATATAGTTCTGCTGCTGTGGAAGTGATTTGCACAACAGAATCACAACATCGGCTGGCTGATAACCAACACTCTCTCCCTCTGCCAGCTCTGGTGCTTTGCCTTCATACAGAGTAAAGTCATGTGTGAAACCAGTACGTGAGCAACATCTTAGAATCACCTTGAAACCCCATCGATTTGGTTTGTTGGGCAGATATTGGCGAAGTCTGTTTCTTCCCTTGAAGGGGATCATCTGCTCATCAATCGACTGCTCTGTATTGGAGCCACCAAGAGGCACTGTTGGCGCAATTTTTCAAGAAGTGGTCGGATCTTGTTCAAAGAATCGTAATTTTTGTCTTTACGATTAGGGAAAAGTGGATTAAAATCCATTTATTGATGACATGTGAATTAGCATTGTTTTTACAGCCTTGAGTGCCCATTGTAATTATACTGAAATTATTTAATAAAAACCAAATAAACATGGCGGATCTTCGTCTGCTAGCAAAATAAATAAGTAAGACCTTCTGTGTTTATATGTTGGTTTTATGAGCCCATTTTGGATGTGTCGCCGTATGGCAACAGCGGGTATGAAGGGGTTATTATTATTTATTAGTCAATGACATAAACATAGTATTATTCATATTATTAGACGTAGACACCGTCATATCTTTAGGACACTTAATATAATCCAGGTCATGATAAACAATAGTTGGAACATATATTTAAAGTCGTCATTGTCAGGCCTGGACTAACTGCTAGGTAAATAAGGCTATGGCCTTGAACTTGTGGCAAATCTGACCTCGTCTATCTGACTATAATGATCCTCAGTGCTTTTTCTCCGTTAACTTCCGATGAAATGACATCATTGACAATACTTCTGTATATACTGTCTAAAGAAAAAAACCAGGTATTTTCCCTTTTTTTTTCATTCAACGGCTGAAGGTGGGGGTGGGGTGGGAAGGAGGAGGAAGTGTGGCTCTTAAAAAGATGGGCCAGATGAGATGTGGCTGTAGCTGTGTCTAGTAGGTCACAACTACCTGGTACCAGGTGATGAGGGAATAGATATTTAACGTTAGACATTTGTATTAATAAAAGACTGGCCCTCAGTATTAATAAAAGACTGGCTCTCAGTATTAATAAAAGACTGGCTCTCAGTATTAATAGAAGACTGGTTCTCAATATTAATAGAAGACTGGCCCTCGGTATTAATAGAAGACTGGCTCTTGGTATTAATAAAAGACTGGCCCTCAGTATTAATAGAAGACTGGCCCTTGGTATTAATAGAAGACTGGCTCTTGGTATTAATAAAAGACTGGCCCTCAGTATTAATAGAAGACTGGCTCTCAGTATTGGTAGAAGACTGGCTCTCAGTATTAATAGAAGACTGGCTCTCAGGATTAATAGAAGACTGGTTCTTGGTATTAATAGAAGACTGGCCCTCAGTATTAATAGAAGACTGGTTCTTGAACTTAATAGAAGACTGGCTCTCAGCATTAATAGAAGAATGGCCCTCAGTATTAATAGAAGACTGGTTCTTGGTATTAATAGAAGACTGGCTCTTGGTATTAATAGAAGACTGGTTCTTGGTATTAATAGAAGACTGGCTCTTAGTATTAATAGAAGACGGGTTCTTGGTATTAATAGAAGACTGGCTCTCAGTATTAATAGAAGACGGGTTCTTGGTATTAATAGAAGACTGGCTGGCTCTCAGTATTAATAGAAGACTGGTTCTTGGGATTAATAGAAGAATGGCTCTCAGCATTAATAGAAGACTGGTTCTTGGTATTAATAGAAGACTGGTTCTTGGTATTAATAGAAGACTGGCTCTTGGTATTAATAGAAGACTGGTTCTTGGTATTAATAGAAGACTGGTTCTTGGTATTAATAGAAGACTGGCTCTCAGTATTAATAGAAGACGGGTTCTTGGTATTAATAGAAGACTGGCTGGCTCTCAGTATTAATAGAAGACTGGTTCTTGAACTTAATAGAAGACTGGCTCTCAGCATTAATAGAAGACTGGTTCTTGGTATTGATAGAAGACTGGTTCTTGGTATTAATAGAAGACTGGCTCTTGGTATTAATAGAAGACTGGTTCTTGGTATTGATAGAAGACTGGCTCTTGGTATTAATAAAAGACTGGCCCTCAGTATTAATAGAAGACTGGCTCTCAGTATTGATAGAAGACTGGCTCTCAGTATTAATAGAAGACTGGCTCTCAGGATTAATAGAAGACTGGTTCTTGGTATAGAAGACTGGCCCTCAGTATTAATAGAAGACTGGTTCTTGGTATTAATAGAATACTGGCTCTCAGTATTAATAGAAGAATGGCCCTCAGTATTAATAGAAGACTGGTTCTTGGTATTAATAGAAGACTGGTTCTTGGTATTAATAGAAGACTGGTTCTTGGTATTAATAGAAGACTGGCTCTTAGTATTAATAGAAGAGGGGTTCTTGGTATTAATAGAAGACTGGCTCTTAGTATTAATAGAGAACGGGTTCTTGGTATTAATAGAAGACTGGCTGGCTCTCAGTATTAATAGAAGACTGGTTCTTGGTATTAATAGAAGAATGGCTCTCAGCATTAATAGAAGACTGGTTCTTGGTATTAATAGAAGACTGGTTCTTGGTATTAATAGAAGACTGGCTCTTGGTATTAATAGAAGACTGGTTCTTGGTATTAATAGAAGACTGGTTCTTGGTATTAATAGAAGACTGGCTCTCAGTATTAATAGAAGACGGGTTCTTGGTATTAATAGAAGACTGGCTGGCTCTCAGTATTAATAGAAGACTGGTTCTTGGGATTAATAGAAGACTGGCTCTCAGCATTAATAGAAGACTGGTTCTTGGTATTAATAGAAGACTGGTGCTTGGTATTAATAGAAGACTGGCTCTTGGTATTAATAGAAGACTGGCCCTCAGTATTAATAGAAGACTGGTTCTTGGTATTAATAGAAGACTGGCTGGCTCTCAGTATTAATAGAAGACTGGTTCTTGGTATTAATAGAAGACTGGCCCTCAGTATTAATAGAAGACTGGTTCTTGAACTTAATAGAAGACTGGCTCTCAGCATTAATAGAAGAATGGCCCTCAGTATTAATAGAAGACTGGTTCTTGGTATTAATAGAAGACTGGCTCTTGGTATTAATAGAAGACTGGTTCTTGGTATTAATAGAAGACTGGCTCTTAGTATTAATAGAAGACGGGTTCTTGGTATTAATAGAAGACTGGCTCTCAGTATTAATAGAAGACGGGTTCTTGGTATTAATAGAAGACTGGCTGGCTCTCAGTATTAATAGAAGACTGGTTCTTGGGATTAATAGAAGAATGGCTCTCAGCATTAATAGAAGACTGGTTCTTGCTATTAATAGAAGACTGGTTCTTGGTATTAATAGAAGACTGGCTCTTGGTATTAATAGAAGACTGGTTCTTGGTATTAATAGAAGACTGGTTCTTGGTATTAATAGAAGACTGGCTCTCAGTATTAATAGAAGACGGGTTCTTGGTATTAATAGAAGACTGGCTGGCTCTCAGTATTAATAGAAGACTGGTTCTTGAACTTAATAGAAGACTGGCTCTCAGCATTAATAGAAGACTGGTTCTTGGTATTGATAGAAGACTGGTTCTTGGTATTAATAGAAGACTGGCTCTTGGTATTAATAGAAGACTGGTTCTTGGTATTGATAGAAGACTGGCTCTTGGTATTAATAAAAGACTGGCCCTCAGTATTAATAGAAGACTGGCTCTCAGTATTGATAGAAGACTGGCTCTCAGTATTAATAGAAGACTGGCTCTCAGGATTAATAGAAGACTGGTTCTTTGTATTAATATAAGACTGGCTCTCAGTATTAATAGAAGAATGGCCCTCAGTATTAATAGAAGACTGGTTCTTGGTATTAATAGAAGACTGGCCCTCAGTATTAATAGAAGACTGGTTCTTGGTATTAATAGAAGACTGGCTCTCAGTATTAATAGAAGAATGGCCCTCAGTATTAATAGAAGACTGGTTCTTGGTATTAATAGAAGACTGGCTCTCAGTATTAATAGAAGAATGGCCCTCAGTATTAATAGAAGACTGGTTCTTGGTATTAATAGAAGACTGGCTCTCAGTATTAATAGAAGACGGGTTCTTGGTATTAATAGAAGACTGGCTGGCTCTCAGTATTAATAGAAGACTGGTTCTTGGGATTAATAAAGACTGGCTCTCAGCATTAATAGAAGACTGGTTCTTGGTATTAATAGAAGACTGGTTCTTGGTATTAATAAAGACTGGCTCTCAGCATTAATAGAAGACTGGTTCTTGGTATTAATAGAAGACTGGCTGGCTCTCAGTATTAATAGAAGACTGGTTCTTGGTATTAATAGAAGACTGGCCCTCAGTATTAATAGAAGACTGGTTCTTGAACTTAATAGAAGACTGGCTCTCAGCATTAATAGAAGAATGGCCCTCAGTATTAATAGAAGACTGGTTCTTGGTATTAATAGAAGACTGGCTCTTGGTATTAATAGAAGACTGGTTCTTGGTATTAATAGAAGACTGGCTCTTAGTATTAATAGAAGACGGGTTCTTGGTATTAATAGAAGACTGGCTCTCAGTATTAATAGAAGACGGGTTCTTGGTATTAATAGAAGACTGGCTGGCTCTCAGTATTAAT
This sequence comes from Bulinus truncatus, assembly GCA_021962125.1. Taxonomy (NCBI): domain Eukaryota; kingdom Metazoa; phylum Mollusca; class Gastropoda; family Planorbidae; genus Bulinus; species Bulinus truncatus. The sequence continues at coordinate 12,205,689 of JAGDYQ010000003.1, read as the reverse complement.
AGAAGACTGGTTCTTGGGATTAATAGAAGAATGGCTCTCAGCATTAATAGAAGACTGGTTCTTGCTATTAATAGAAGACTGGTTCTTGGTATTAATAGAAGACTGGCTCTTGGTATTAATAGAAGACTGGTTCTTGGTATTAATAGAAGACTGGTTCTTGGTATTAATAGAAGACTGGCTCTCAGTATTAATAGAAGACGGGTTCTTGGTATTAATAGAAGACTGGCTGGCTCTCAGTATTAATAGAAGACTGGTTCTTGAACTTAATAGAAGACTGGCTCTCAGCATTAATAGAAGACTGGTTCTTGGTATTGATAGAAGACTGGTTCTTGGTATTAATAGAAGACTGGCTCTTGGTATTAATAGAAGACTGGTTCTTGGTATTGATAGAAGACTGGCTCTTGGTATTAATAAAAGACTGGCCCTCAGTATTAATAGAAGACTGGCTCTCAGTATTGATAGAAGACTGGCTCTCAGTATTAATAGAAGACTGGCTCTCAGGATTAATAGAAGACTGGTTCTTTGTATTAATATAAGACTGGCTCTCAGTATTAATAGAAGAATGGCCCTCAGTATTAATAGAAGACTGGTTCTTGGTATTAATAGAAGACTGGCCCTCAGTATTAATAGAAGACTGGTTCTTGGTATTAATAGAAGACTGGCTCTCAGTATTAATAGAAGAATGGCCCTCAGTATTAATAGAAGACTGGTTCTTGGTATTAATAGAAGACTGGCTCTCAGTATTAATAGAAGAATGGCCCTCAGTATTAATAGAAGACTGGTTCTTGGTATTAATAGAAGACTGGCTCTCAGTATTAATAGAAGACGGGTTCTTGGTATTAATAGAAGACTGGCTGGCTCTCAGTATTAATAGAAGACTGGTTCTTGGGATTAATAAAGACTGGCTCTCAGCATTAATAGAAGACTGGTTCTTGGTATTAATAGAAGACTGGTTCTTGGTATTAATAAAGACTGGCTCTCAGCATTAATAGAAGACTGGTTCTTGGTAGTAATAGAAGACTGGCTGGCTCTCAGGATTAATAGAATACTGGCTCTCGGTATAATAGAAGACTGGCTCTTGTTACTAATAGAAGGATGACTCTCATTATTAATAGAAGACTGGCTCTCAATATTTATAGAAGACTGGCTCTCAATATTAATAGAAGACTGGCAGTCAGTGTTAATAGAAGACTGGCTCTTGGTACTAATAGAAGAATGGCTCTCAATATTAATATGGACACTATCTCTATGGACACTGGCTCTGTGGTAACTTTCTTTTTTGTTTTTTTTTTCGTAACAGAGATAGCGGGAAGTCAGATAACTGTCCGCCATAAAACTGTATAGAAGCAACTAAGGATTGACCTAAAAAAACAATAATAACTGTACAAATATGTGTCATCTATTTTAATGTTATAGTGTTTATTTTTTTTTCTTGGTAAATAATTCATGGAAACTTTCACCTTTTTTCATTTACATTATAAAAATAGCATTCACATCTAAATGTAAGAGATTTATTTATGGTTTACTTTAAATCAGCACATTATTTACTTCTGTTTTATTTCATAGATTTTCCTATGATGGAGACTTTGTTAATAGAAGAAATCTTCAGATAATAGAGTCACTGTTGAACTGTAACTTGATGGATTTAGATATTGGTACACTTACAGTAAGTACATTAACATTATGTTTTTATTGCCTAAAATTTGCTTTCACTCTCCTGTATCAGGTTTGTAGGAAATGACGACTATACAGTATAAATCTAATCTAATCATTTTATATACATAAAATCCATTGTCAAATTTTGTCTGATGGGTTCAAATACAAATATATATATATATTAATACATTGCAACGTTTTCTATTTTTTTTTATAAAGACATTATTATTATATTCCTTTTACACATGTTTGTACTGCATGTTTATATAGAGTCATTTCTCCTTACCAGCAATATCACATGTATCACAGTTTATCAACACGTGTATTATACACTGGCTGTGCTCAGAATGTATCAGGTAATTTATTTATTTTAATAATCTATTCACTGTGTCCTCTGACTGAGTGTAGCTTCAGTTTTATGAGGAGAACATGGAGAATAAAAAATAATAAAGGAATATTGAAATAATGTAATGTGTATAATCTCAGTAGTTTTTACTATAGACTTTAATTCGTTCTGTCTGGCGGTACCATATGGCATTGTGATACAGACAGCACATCCTCGTTTTGATCTCAGTAAGAGTTATAATTTTTTGGTGTTCATAACTGGATCAATGTTTATCAAAAATATATGTTGATCCCATCTTCAAACTACTTAAAATAATATGGTTTAGTTTATATAGTTTCTATGATTATTTTAATGTTCTAAGCATAAGGAAATTTATTTACATCATTTAATACAGTTTAATAGGAGTCTTGTCTTCATTTTTATTATGTAATAATTTGAGACAACTGCAAAAGTAAACAAAAAACTTTTGAACGTGACATATATAGTACACACATACTGATGTGGTAATTATTTAAATTAGTCTGTCTTTAGTATCTCTCACAATAAATTCCCATAGAAACAAATTATATTCCTCAAAAATAAACAAGCTAAACAATGCAAAGGTCGTGTTCAGAACTATGTACCGTTCACTAATACACTCTTTGACCAGATAGTGCCCAATGAGCAATTATCACAAGATCTACTCGACAGATGGGTTCACCTTGGTAGTTCATTAAAAGAGGGAACTAGAATTACATTTTTCATTGGAGAAGAAGCTTGTGTACATGTTTGATTGTGCTATATCACAAATGTATCATGAATGTACAAGAATAAAACAATAATGGAAAAATTTTAAAAGAGACACTTCAAAAAAATTGTAATCAAGATTCTTATTCCTACCTTAGCTTTAGAAAATAATAATTTTCATATATATATATTGTTAAAAAGATATAAATATGTAGAAAACATCCGCGGTTCTCAAAACATTTACGAAAAATGTGAAAGTATGTCCTCTGGAAAGTATGTCCTCTGGAAAGTATGTCCTCTGGAAAGTATGCCCTCTGGAAAGTATGTCCTCTGGAAAGTATGTCCTCTGGAAAGTATGTCCTCTGGAAAGTATGTCCTCGGATACCCCGGACATATGTTCTAGAATTAATGTCTGTTTTTCATAGTGGAATAGGCTTACCATTCTTATTTGGACACGTGCTTTGATGATGAGACATGCAGAAAATAGCGACCCTCTTCAAATTCTTGGTTGTTTTAAACGAAAATTATTCGAGGATGCGTACGCTTGCGTAATCTTTCCCGTACCCCTCGGGGCACGTTTACCACCAGTTGAGAACAGTATTTACTTAAGTTTTCGAAAATAAAATTTCTTGTAAAGTTATTAGATTAACTGAGGTTGTGGTTGGTGTTTTTAATGCTAAATGTAATGTACTATTTTATTTGTCATCAGATTTGGATAAACTTAGCCAATGTGTTCTGCATGTACAAAATATCTGCAAAAGGTCAAAGGTCATTGTCATCAAAGTCATCAGAAGCTCCATGGTGAACATGTTTTACCTAATGTTGTCTGACTCTGATTTGAAAGTTGTACACTTGATACGAGACCCCAGGGGAACTTTAATGTCACAATGTTATGTGGGAGCTTTTAACTGGTCAGATGTGAGTAATGCTGCCCAGTATCATTGTGGTCAAGTAAAACTGGACATAAGGATCTCTAAACTGGCTGCTGTAAAGTTCTCAGGTCGGATTCAAACACTTCGCTACGAAGATCTGGTAGAAACCCCAATTGAGTATGTTCAAAAGTTGTATTTGTTTGTACAATTAAATATGACCACAGAGATACAAAGCTATATATGGAACATAACCTATGCGGGAAATCCCGACAGTTGCAACATTTGCACAGTGCGTAAAAATGCAACAGAGACAGCTTACGCTTGGAGAAAGAACTTGTCTTGGGAAAAAATGTCTACAATTCAATTACATTGTCAGAGTGTAATGAATAAATTAGGGTATCGTCTATTTACAACTGAAGACGAGATAACGAATTTAAGAATTCAGTCAAAATATTAATCTCATTTCGAGTAACAATGGCATTGAAAGTGTTTACAAATGTGTCAAATATATCACAAATTACATTCCTTTTGATATTTTTCTCTCTGAGTGTATTTTCATTGTGCCTTTGTTGATGATTTTTTTAATCTGTATTAATTGGACAATGGTGTAAGTTATAGCACAGATAAGTTATTATGTCTAATCTGTGTATATCTAATTTGTGCACATCTAATTTGTGCATATCTAATCTGTGTACATCTAATTTGTGTATATCTAATCTGTGCATATCTCATTTGTGTATATCTAATATGTGCAAATGTAATATGTGCATATCTAATATGTGTATTTCTAATCTGTGTATAACTAACTTGTGTATATCTGATCTGTGCATATCTAATCTGAGCATATCTATTTTGTGATTATCTAATCTGTGTACATCTAATTTGTGTATATCTAATCTGTGCATATCTAATTTGTGTATTTCTAATTTGTTTATATCTAATTTGTGTATATCTAATCTGTGCATATCTAATTTGTGTATATCTAATCTGTGCATATCTAATCTGTGCATATGTAATCTGTGCATATCTAATTTGTGTATTTCTAATCTGTGTATATCTAATTTGTGTATATCTAATCTGTGTGTATCTATCTAATTTGTGTATATCTAATATGTGGGTTACTTTGTGATTTAATGATTCCGCAAGACATATTATATGATGATGTCGACTTTAAATAAAAGTCGTATAAAAAAGCCTGGAAAAAAGTTTATTTCTGTTACAGTTAGGTAAAAAATATTTTCCACACGTGACACACTTTAGTGCGGGCCTAGTGTTCCCTCTTCCATCCCACCCCCCTCAAAGCCGCTAATGGTGTTAACTCATTTTATTTAATGTTGTATCCATAGCCCTATTTCAGTCATACATTTGTCATAGTCGTGAAATATTTTCTATCTGGTGGCATATAACATAAAAAAAATTTTGCTGTACACTTTAATTTGTTATTTTTTTAGTAACTTTAGTAATATTATTGAAAGTTATTCCAAATACCAATTATGCTTAAATCGGTTGATGACTCTGTCATGTTTAGTAAATGTTAACTTACTGTTTATTATTTGCATATATTTATTTCACAGCTTCTACTCACGAATTTAGTTCACAGACTGCAGGCCACAACAAAAAGTTCCCATTTCACATTTACTCTCAGATACAATCAAAACATTTCTCAGGACTCTCACCACACAATCTTAAGTTCAAGACAATCTTCACCAGCCTACAATAACAACCGATATGTTTGGATTGCACCTTCTTGGGGCGACACTACGGCACACATATGTCGACATTTAAACATAATAACAATGTAGAAGTCTTAATAACTAATTAGATGATGCGGTTGTACTTGTGATGTTCATTGTATTTTTTTTATTTTAAGAAACCAATTTATTAGTTATTAGCCTGCGTAAATTGGTGTTGTTAAAATGTTATAACAAGGTTAAGTAATTTTCATGAAATGTTGAACGGTTTAAATACCTTCTAAGCAATATCTAAACAGATGAAATTAATGGAACATTTCACAGGTTTCATTCACCCTCACGACTTGTATGCATAACTCTGAAATGAAGTAAAGTTAAGTCCTGCGTTTAAAAGTTTGCTAGCTAATTACAGGAAAACTTCGCAGGTTTCATTTCTTAACACAATCTTTCGTAATATTAGTCTATTTGTTATCTCAGGGGCGTTGTAAGGTCTTCGTTGGCCCTAGGCACTTTCAAAGTCATTTTTTAAATATTTTTCAAGAATGCACCCACACTTCTTTGTGATTTGAAATCTAAATAAACTTTCCGCATTGTTAGTCATTCTATGCAGTGATGACGTAGTAATGCCGGTGTTACATCATGCGCTTCACATTCGATGTTTATCGTTAATCGTGTGCTACTTTTTCTTACAAAATTTAAAAAAGTAAAGAAAGTATTTTTAATTAACCATATCTGATGGATACAAGAGGAAACACGAGAATGAATTTGAGAAGCGGACGAGAAAAAAAAAGCATTGAAAAAAATGTGGGTTTAGTTGCAGAGACACTGTTTGCATTACTTGTAAAACTAGTAATACTAGTGATAATTAGGAAACGACCGATAATCGGATCGGTATCGGTATGGGACCGATATTGGCACTATCGGTTAATATCGGATTGACAGATTTTTGTAGGGAGCGACCGATAGTCGAACCGATATTGGCACTATGGGTTAGCTATCGGACCGGCCGTTTTTTGACTGCCGATACATTGTTTTTTATTTTTACAACAGAGTTGCAGAAAAAACAAAATCAGTAAATAACCCAATTCTACAACCAGATCAGACAAGATTTAAAAAAAAAGGAAAAAAAAACCCGTACACAGAAATGGTCACGTCCACAAAAATTGCATCAGCGATATGACCTTGAAACAATAGGATTGGCATTTTTTAATTCTAATGTATGACCTTGAATGAGCATAGGTTGACATACGTCATTAGCTATAGCACGAGAAAAACGCGTGTTTGGCATTGTTGTTGATTTTAAAAAATATCGGTATCGGTATCTGTATCGGTAAAAATGCTGGAGGAAAATATCGGTATCGGACTATCGGTAAAAAGGCATATCGATCGCTCCTTAGTGATAATGACATTTCTTTTACTTCTTCAACCACAATGTGCACCAACAATCCCGCAATACCAGAAATAATGTTGCTGGACTGTGCTGAAAAAAAGTGAAACTACCGAAACAAGTGTTATAAAGAAAAGGTATCTGCTAATTCTGTTATGGGTCATGCTGACGCTGCTGTGTTTTACTTGCCTACAGACTGACTGTATATTAGGGTCAGTAGGAGATGCCGGTTTGAAAGCATGAGCTGCATGACAAAGAATACAGCTATTCAAGTGATCGAGCTGATTGGGAGATAACTGTACATCTAAGAAGTTATTATGCTGCTCTGTCAAGGATGTTAGAATGTCAACAGATATCTAGTAATGGCGAAAAACTGCAAAGGAGAAGCAAAAATTGTGCAAATACTGGACTGATGTTATCAAGAGAATAGTTGCTGTGATAATATTTCTTGCTAAAAGAGGGTTAGCTTTTCGCAGTGACAGCCATTTACATAACTGTTATAACAATGGAAATTACCTTGGTTGCATTGACCTATTTGCTGAATTTGATCCCTTTCTAAAGGAACGCATTGAGAGACATGGAAACCCCGGAAGGGGGAATGTATCATATCATTCTGCCAGTATATGTGATGAATTTATTGAGCTGATTAGAGCCAAAGTATTGATGCAGATACTGTCTTAAATTAAGAATGCTAAATATTATGGAATCAGTATCGATTCCACTCCTGACATCGGTCATGTGGATCAGCTGACAGTTGTTGTTCACTATGTTCTCAAAAGTGGAACTGTTGTAGAGGTTTTCTTCTGATTATTCCAATTTCATAAAGAAGTTGGATCATTTCGAGACAGCGTTAATGAGTGAGATGTCGGAAGACTTGTTTAAAAAAATTGATATTGTCAACAAAGCTCTACAGGAGCCTGGAATTGAGTTAACGACCATCATCACCTTGTATGACAGTCTTGTTTTTAACTTTCATGATACACGCGATAAATTTGAAATGTACGAAGGTATAGCAAAAGAGCTCTCACAAACAGACTATAAAGAAGGTACACAACGCAAACGACAGCGACACCGATTTCGTGATGAAGTTGTGGATGATAAAGATCCGGCTTTAGGTATGGGGCCGTCCATAAAGTACGTCACGCTCCAAGGGGGGGGGGTATAAGAAAGTGTGACAGGGGGGGTCAGGCTAAGTGTGACGTCACATTTTTTATATATTTTTAATTTTATTTCTAATTTTATTTTTTTAGTAAAACTTAATAGTTTTAAAAATAATTTTCAAAAAAATTGTGTAACACTTCAATTAGTTTTATGTCAAAATAGCATGAAATGCATATCTTTTCAATGTGTTGTTCACAATTCCTCATGCTAGTTAGGATCGCTAATAAACTGTTGCACAGCCTTGTTTTATCAGTAGCCTTACGGAAGTGTTATTATTTCTTTGTTGTCTGCTGCATAATTATATCACTGATAAAGAAATTTGGAATTTGTATTATAATAAAAAAAATTACCGTAATTGAAGTTGCAATCCATCACTTCGTTAAAAATAATATTGATGCATTATTCCTTGCAACCAATGCACCAGGAAGAAGTGCTTATAATCGCGTGGAACATCGAATGGCTCCATTTAGCAGCGAACTGTCTGGTGTCATATTGCCAAATGAACATTATGGCATTCACTTTGATTCGCAGGGCATAACAATAAATGAGGATTTGGAAAGAACAAACTTCAAGTTTGCAGGTGGAACTTTAGGTGAAATCTGATCGCATGTGATTGTTGACCCATTTCCAACAGTTGCAGAATATATCAACCCTGAGAAATCTGAATTGGATGCAGCAGGACTGATGTCAATGGATAAGAATGGTTTGACCATCATGTTCTCACCAGCCAATACTTCACTCAAATTGTGAAATGTCAGGACATAAAATGTTGCGACAAAGTACGGAGCTCATTTTTCAACGTTTTACCTTAGAGATTATTTCCTCCCCCAAATCCAATCACAATCAACAAAACAACTGATGGACTCAGAGCTTCAGAAAGAGCAGATGCAGATGCACATACATTTCCTTCATTGTTTGTTTGTGGCACAAACTCTCAAATTTGATTACATTATGCCAAAACCAACAGGAGCTTTTAAAGTGCAACCACATGATCTTTATTGTCCATCTTTGCAGACCAGCATACATGATCGAATTTGCAAAGTGTGTCACTTATACTTTGCCTCACAAACAATGTTGAAGGAACATACAGGATAATTTAAAAAAAAGTAAAGTTTCCTTAGCCCTAAAGGGCCATCGGGGCAGATGAAGTGTAGAATTCATCTGTTTCTATAACCTAGGCACATGAAGGGATTGTGTGGTTTGCACAATTCCCAGCCGCCTTTACTCCCCCAACATAAAGTCAGGTACCCATTTAAAGCTGGGTGGACTTGGGAACTTTCACCAGGACCTGAAAAAGTCCTAAGGTTCTCACTGAGATTCCAAACCGGGACCCTCCGGTCGACAGTCTAGCGCTCTATACCACTCGACCACCCGTCTCATATGACCTAGGAGAATGTGCCAACCCCAAATTTTCCAGAATCAACTCAGATAAAACGCATTCGTCCTCCTTTGAGAATCGCTGCTAGAAGGCAAAGAGAACTCATGGCAATTATTGGCAGAATAGAAAATGCACATTCAGAGGATGTTGAGTGGCTAGATGAGGATGAAGTTGATCTGTCTGCAACTATCCTTCCAGGAAACGATGATGCGGAAAGATTTATGTCAGTCTTAACTATGGATGAACACTTCACCATGGATGGATGATGTCTAGTGAATATTTTTTTAACTAAACATAATTCACAGGCCCACTATAAACATATTCAATATAGCACCAGAGCTGCTCACATAATTTGTGAACAGAGCTGCTCACATAATTTGTGAATCTAGTCCTTTTTTTAGTCACATTGTTTTGTTTCCATTTGTATTATTTAATCACTGGTTGAGGTCAAGTTTCGCCAATCTACTTCTTATCCTGTGTCAATAGAATGCATAATCGGAAGATTATCTCAAAGTTCACCTCACCCATTGTAAATGAATAGGTAGCAGATAAATGATGTTTATAATATAGTTGTCAATCTAATTTTTGCTATTTTTTTTTTCAAATTCAATTGATTGAGTTACTGTTTTAAAGAATAACTGATACAACTATTGACAATTAGTTATTCTACTATTAAACTCATTTAATAATCTGATAGTTCTTTTAATATTTATATTTTAAGGCAGTTTAATAGTGAAGTGCGATTTAAGTTTTCGATTAAATTTTAATTAGTTCTTAATTAAAAAAAAAATTTCGAAAGTGTGACGTACTTTGGGGGGGGGGGGGTCCCGAGATTTGTGACACTTTGTGACAGGGGGGAGGGGGGGTCAAAAATCGTGAAAAATAGCGTGACGTACTTTATGGACGGCCCCTATGAGTCCTAGTGAAAAATTCCGTACTCAGTCTTTTTAAGTTATCATAGATAGACTTATTACTGAGATGGGAAAACGGCAAGCAGCATACACAAGTTTAATCTTTCTTCTGGACAGATCTCTGTCAACTGATCAAACAGTTTCGAAAGCCAAGTCACTAATAGTAATAGAGGTGTACCCATCAGATCTGGAAGAGGCATTTACTAATGAGTTTCTTTTGTTCTCACGGATGTTTGCTGACAAGAAAACTGTGGCTGAAATGCTTACAGCACAAATACAGAATAGGTTGGTGACAAGTTTTCCAAATCTAAATATTGCTTTCCGGATCTACTTTCAATTTTTGGAACAAGTGCTTGGAACGTTCCTTTTCTAAACTCAAATTGATAAAAACGTATCTTCCGTCAATGATGGGACAAACACGACTATCCTCCCTGGCATTACTTTCAATTGAAAAGGATTTGATGAGGGAAATGACAATTGAAGACGTCATATGTGACTTTACTAAGACAAAGAGCCGAAAAGTTAACATACTGTAATTTACAGATCTACAGCACTGCATCTTGACTTGCTCAGATGCTCATCTCACACGGTTATATATAGTTACTTTAATACAAACATTATTAAATTTTATGGGCATTCTGAACTTGTTTTCACTTTATATTCTGGCTTTCGTAGGCCCTTGGAAAGTCCGTAGGCCCTAGGCACAGCGCCTACCGTGCCTAGTGGATAAAGCGGCTCTGTGTTATCTCCTATAGCCGGTTTCATTTCTCAACACAATATTTCGTAATATTAGTCTACTAGCTGTACCCTGCAAAGCATTCGCAGGAAGATATACTATTGTAAAGCCATTGCCGAACCTAGGATTTGGGGTCCCTGCATTATGACATGCGATACCATGACATGAGATTATGTACTTAATATTTAATGTAAAAAATAATTTTGGGGGATCCCCTTAAGCTGGAGCCCGGTGGGACTTTCGATTTTGGATCTCCTTCACCCTAGTTACGCCTCTGTGTTCAGATTTGATACATATTATCAAAATTATTTTGTTTTTTTTTTTAAAGTTATGAAATAGTTAAAAACCTAATTAGTTGTTGTTTCTTTTTCTTACAACATCCTAAAGGATACATTATTTAAATAAAAAAAATGTCAAAGATATCTAGTTAGTTACTTTTCATTAAAACAACTAAATTGATACATTCTGAAAAAAAAAACAATAAAAAAATATGTCTCTGGGAGGAATCGAACCTGGATAGTCGGCATAAAAATAAGTCAACCCAAAGATGCTTTAACCATTCTGCCACCACGTCACTAAGCTACCATTTTAATGTAATATTAGAAAAACATTGCTCGGTTATGTTTTCACTTCCTTTGACCTAGTTTTAGGCCTATATTCTTATTTTGTAATTTTAAATATTTCAAAGTCGTATTTATTTTTTTTTAAATAAATCTTATAAAAGCTGAGAACTTAATTTGTACAGAAATTTGCAGAATTTCTTTTTTAAAATATTATATTGACTTTAATTACGAAATTAGATACGAAAACGCGGTCACTAGTCTTATTGTCGCCGACGTCGGAGATTTTCGATTATTACTATTGTTTACGTTAGACGATGTTAAAATGATATTATAAGCTAATTAATAATTTTTAATATTGGAGACTTTTACATTTTATAATTAAAAGCACAGAAACTATTGAAAACTGTAGATTTTTCAAAAACAAATATTGAATCGAGACACGGGGATGACGCCATTTTGAATTCTTGTTTTCCGCTTTCGATTTAACGCACACTGGAAATGAATAATATATTTATAGATTTGTTATCTCCTATTGCAGGTTTCATTTCTCAACACAATATTTCGTAATATTAGTTTATTTGTTATCTCCTATTGCAGGTTTCATTTCTCAACACAATATTTCGTAATATTAGTCTATTTGTTATCTCCTATTGCAGGTTTCATTTCTCAACACAATCTTTCGTAATATTAGTCTATTTGTTATCTCCTATTGCAGGTTTCATTTCTCAACACAATATTTCGTAATATTAGTCTATTTGTTATCTCCTATGTGGGAAAAGTGTGCCGCCCCTTACAAACACCAACCCCCTTTCCCCGAGTACGACGCGGCCCTGTTAATAATGAAATATACGAGTGTAATCATGCACAGCAACTCTTGAGTACACACACAAAAATCGACTTCATTAAAATTTAAAATTGTATGAGCTACATGCGGTCTACAGGTCTACTAAACAAAACATTTGTCTGAAATGTTGTAATATTTGGGCACACCCACACTCACACAAACTGGAGGTAACATTGTCCAATGCATGATTTGTTTACCGTTTTTATGCCGGCACTGTGTTTGAGTAAACAGTAATTCTGAGATACAGTAATGTCTTTCATTAGTGTGCAAACATATTATGAGATACAGTAATGTCTTTGATTAGTGTGTAAACATTTTCTGAGATACAGTAATGTCTTTCATTAGTCTGCAAACATATTCTGAGATACATTAATGTCTTTCATTAGTGTGCAAACATATTTTTTTGTATTTATATCTCAACTTGACACCCTGTTGCTTCCAATTCAAATTGATAAAAAAAGCAGTATTTCAACATGAGATAGTGGGCTATAAGATCTAATTGATAATATTGATAAATATATTATAAACATAAATCTTAGGTCAATAAATAAATAACCGATTACGTAAGTTACAAATTTGCCACGTTTTCCCCCTTTTTTTAATCAAATATCTGGAAACAGCCATATAAGCTCTGGCCATTCGAATAGGTAAAATAGGCGCTGCCTAACTCCGCCATATTCTAATAGGAATGGGTTTATTTTGATTTAACACAATAAAATGTGAAGTTTAATGTGTTGCTAATAAAAATTACAAATCTTCTGAACCATTAAGTTACTCATTCGTATTGACTAGTTTAAAAAAGATTATTGTCACACTTTGACAGGACAAAAGTATATCATAGTTGATCATTCGAAGTGTATCACAGTATATCATTAACATGACATCAATCACATTATATTAATCACAATATAGCAATCACGGTATTTAAGTTACAAGTATATCAATTACAGTAATTCAATCAAGGTATATCAATCACAGTATATCACAGTATATCAATCTCAGTATATCAATCGCAGTATATCAGTCACAGTGTATCAATCAAAGTATATTACAGTATATCAATCACAGTATATATCAATCGCTGTATATCACAGTATATCAATCACAGTATATCACGGTATATCAATCAAATTATATCAATCACAGTATATCAATCACAGTATATCAATCACAGTATATCGATCACAGTATATCAAACACAGTATATCACGGTGTATCAATCACAGTATATCATAGTATATCAATCACAGTATATCAATCACAGTATATCAATCACAGTATATCGATCACAGTATATCAAACACAATATATCACGGTGTATCAATCACAGTATATCATAGTATATCAATCACAGTATATCAATCACAGTGTATCAATCACAGTATATCAATCACAGTATATCACTCATAGAATATCACAGTATATCAATCACAGTATATCAATCAAAGTATATCAATCACTGTATATCACAGTATATTAATCACAGTATATCAATCGCAGTATATCACAGTATATCAATCTAAGTATATCAATTTAAGTATATAAATCAAGGTATAACAATCACAGTATATCAATCACAGTATATCATTTACATTATATCAATTACAGTGTAGCAATCAAAGTATATCCATCAAAGTAATTCAGTCACTTTATATCAATCACATTATATCAATCGAAGTATATCAATCACAGTATATCAATCACATTTTATCAATCAAAGAATATCAATCACAGTATATCAATCACAGTATATCAATCACAGAATATCAATCACATTTTATCAATCACAGTATATCAATCACAGTATATCAATCACAGTGTGTCCCACAATAAGGAGACAATTTAAACTATTTCCTAGATATACGAGGTGGAAGGGGTTCAAAGTTGTTCTAGCTGTTAACGAATCATATTGACATCAATTGTCTGGGACCTTCAGATAAACCATTTTCCTGGGGCCTTCAAATATACGACTAGTATATACCATTAGCATATCTTGGCTTCTAATAATCGGTCGAGGCCCCATATTCACTTTTTCAAACATTGATGCTATCACAATGCGAGAACTATAGAAAAACTCTCCCCCTTTCACCCTCTGCACGTGAGCAGAAAAATTAGGAATGACCATTCCTCCTCTCAACCCCGCTGGTTGTATTTTTGTTTGACCAAATTCAAAGACAGATGGCACTTGTTGTTGTATTTTTGTTTGACCAAATTCAAAGACAGATGGCACTTGTTGTTTGTTTTTGTTTTTTTTTTATTACGAACAAGAGACAATAATGCCAACTGTCCTATCACGTTAATATGTATCGCTTTTCGGTTTATTTATAAATTCACTTGATTTAAATTTATTCCCACAATATTTAGTTCCCTAGAATTAAATGAATTCCCGCAATATTTAGTTCACTAGAATTAAATTAATTCCCACAATATTTAGTTTACTAGAATTAAATTAATTCCCACAATATTTAGTACACTAGAATTAAATTAATTTCCACAATATTTAGTTGTAACTTTACCTATGAGTCACGTATCAGCACACTTAACATTCGTAAACGAAGATAATTTTTTACGGACAGGCTAATTAGAATACTCCATTGGCCCCTTGGAAGAGAATTTGATATAATTGTGTACTTGTCGCTGGCCATTGCTTGATGGTCAGAGAGTACCATTCCAGTACAGATTCATATCAAATTTGATGCCGATGGGCCCCGACTTTTACTTTTGCTCTTTTTGTCAATGGTCTCCAATAGACACAGAACGTCTCAGCTTACAAATTTTACCTTTAAAATAGATTCCAATTCTGTTTGCATTTATTCTTTAAAAAATCAATTCAAATTAAATTTAAAACAACTGTGGTCAAACTGAAAAAAGGAAATGTTTATTTGATAACAGTTATTTATTACAGTCAATCTCTAATAAAATTGTTTTATCAACTAGTACAAATGTTTTTTTTATTTTGTTTTATTTATTATTTATATAAATGGCCCTGTTAAATAAACTGACTAGAAGATATTGATTGAAAAAACCTGATAAAAATATTACTAAAAATAGATATTTGTTTATTTTTTTGTCTCAAATTATTTTTTCGGTGTCTTATTTTCGCCTACAGCGACACCTATACATCTCATTGAAAATCAGAATTGTTATTTGTATTTGTTTTAATCAAGAAGGAAAGCAGTCGTCTGATTATAAGACTATGATATCGTGATGACTTAATATTTTAATTCAATAAACGATGTTCAGTCTCATGTATCTATCTCTAATTCATTTATTTGTAATTTGCGATAAGCAACTTTATTCTCATCTTTATCCTTAAATACATAATCGTCTAACCCGTGTGTCTCCCTTTCTCATGTAGTTTTCATTTCGTGCGGTGTGCTTTGTAACTGTGTATTGTAACCGTGTATGATGAGGTGCAGAAGGGATAACAAAGAAATATACGAAATACTGCAACAGAAAAGAGAATATGGCCTTTATTGCCATGAACAGAACACGATATGAACAGAAATAAAAAGAAATGTATGAGATACTGTAATAGAAAATAACATTTGGCTTTTATTGCTACGAACATCCTTAAATACAACGCACACACCGCACGATATGAAAACTACCCTCGCTCGGGGAATCCCAAAACTGAGAATTTTCCCATCCGTCAGCCTCCCTCAGGCTAATGGTCAAAGAGATACAACTCAATTACAGGAGTTGACTAATCACTGTATTAGTTAACGCGTTTGTTCGGCTAACAATAGTTCAGGGAATTCCAAAACTGGAAATTTTCGCATCCTCCATAATGTGTAGAACAGTAAATAAACCACCTACTAAACATGTAGTGTATCCCTTAACTGGCGGAAACTCACGTATCTTTTTTTTTAAATACGTCATGTTGAACATGATAAATTATAAAATAAAGAACTGTGGAGAAAGAGTCCTTTAAAAATGTTATGAATGAATTAAAGTTAGTCAATGATACGGTGTGTGCGCAAATTATGTATAGTTGGATGCTAGATTCAAAGTTTGATAGTCAGTGGTTGTTTTTGTTAAGATTCTATGCCCATAATGAGGATTATTTTCTTTGGGATGAACTATATAAAATATGAACTGTATTTGATGTATTATTAAGTGTCCCTATACTTAAATGTATTTTAGCTACAATAATCTGCTCATGTCCTTTGAGGACACTTCGAGTACATAGATATGCTATTTTTTGTATATTTCTGATTGTGAACGCGTAAGTATAAATCACCTTATTCTACTCTAAATGCGTGCCTACTAGCCGGTCCGTGTACCGGGCCTTTGTTTACTAGTAAATACTAGTAGTTTTCATATCGTGCGGTGTAAGCGTTATAAACGTCTTTCTCCCTCGCAGGTAGTTTTCATATCGTATTGTGTTCATGGCAATAAAAGCCAAAAGTTATTTTCTATTAAAGTATTTCATACATTTCTTTGTTATTTCTGTTCATATCGTATTCTGTTCATGGCAATAAAGGCCACATGTTCTTTTCTATTGCAGAATTTTGTATACTTCTTTGTAATCCCTTCTGTTGGATTTCGTTCAGCCAGCTTCAGTGGACTTTTACACTAGTTAAAGAATAAAAGCAAATGGTATAAAATTAAATCTTTCACAACTGACTATTTATTGACACTTTTATTAATACTAGTACACCAAACTATTATCCTCATTGTTTATGCATTTAACTAAAATATCTCACTTCGTTATATTTATTTAAAAAAGCTTATTATCTATTAAGGCAGTCGATCTAAAAAGAAAGTTTAGCTGTTGCATTGCTTCACACAATTTTCATTTCATCCGATATATTACTTAATAGATCAGAACAGCTTTGAAACCTACCAGCCTTAATTCGGTGAGTGAAAATGTGGAGAATTTTTAATCGATTGAACAATCTGTCGCAAATAGCCTGCAACGGATAAAACGTCGTTTTATTATTGTGAAACAAATTCAGTGAATCTCAAAACCTAAATTTTAAGTGGCCATTATCAATCCATTACCGTACAATTATAGAAAGGATATCGCGTTTCCATTTAGTCTTTTAATCCATACGTTGGGAACCCTTGGTCTAGATTGAAGCTACGTGACTTTCCCTTTAACGTGATCAGTTCCCACTAACTCCTACATTCACGCCATGCTAGAGCTCACTGTTCACATCATGTGATTGACATCACAATAGTTACCTCCTGCTGCAGTCTATCGCTCATACAAGGAAGTGGTGTTGGTACTGTAAACATCTTATATGTGAGTTTTGTTTTACTAAAAAAATTTATAATACTAATATCTTTGTATAATTTTTCTTTTAGTGTGGTTTTTTCAGATAAATATCTATCAAACATATAATCTTTACCTGAGTTTATTTTGATTTAGAAAATTTAGGAAATAAATTCATATATAGTTGAATTTAGTTCTATTTTTCGAAACATTACAAAAGTTTTAAAGTCTTCAATTATTGTCATCTTTACCTTGAGTTTAACTGTGTCTGTGCATGTCGTTGTTTGTTTTCTAACTCACCACTTTTTTGTCACTATTTTTTGAAGTCAATCTTCCATTTTATAATGATGATTGAAGTTGATAATTCATCATTTTGTCAAACCGATTTGATGTCATATTAATATTACTAGCTGTACCCTGCAAAGCCTTTGCATGAAGATGGACTATTGTGAAGTCAGTGCCATACCTAGGGATTCGGGGGCCTGGGGGCTTGGCCTCTTTTGGGGCCCCTGTATTTTGACGTTTGGTCCTCACTTTTGGGGGTTCCCCTCAAGCTGGGGCCAGACGGGACTTTCGATTTTGGACCCCCCCTCCCCCACCCTACGTACGCCTCTGTGTTCAGCTTTGACACATATTTTCAAAAAAAGTTTTTTTTAAAGTAATGAAATACCTAATTAGTTGTTGTTTCTTTTTCTTACAACATCCTAAAGGATAAAATCATTTCAATAAATAATGTCAAAGAGCTCTAATAAGTTACTTTTCATTAAAATAAACAAAAGGATAAATTTTTAAAAAATTAAAACAATACATTTAAAAAATGTCAATGAGAGGTATCGAACCTGGATAGTCAGAATAAAAAGAAAACCCACAAGTTGCTTAGCCATTCAGCCACCACGTCAAACAATCATAGTGTACCCTGCAAAGCCTTTGCATAGAGAAAGACTATTGTTCATCCAGTTCCGAACCTAGGGATTTGGGGGCCGGGGGGCTTGGCCTCACTTGGGGCCCCTGCATTTTGACATTCGATACCATGACATGAGATAATGTACTTAATATTTAGACAGATCTTTGTGAACTGATCAAACAGTTTCGAAAGCCAAGTCACTAAATCAGATCTGGAAGAGGTATTTACTAATTAATTTCTTTTGTTCTCATGGATGTTTGCTGACAAAAAAAACTGTGTCTGAAGTGCTTACAGCACAAAAACAGAATATGTTGGTGACATGTTTTCCAAATGTAAATATTGCTTTCCTGATCTCTTTTAATTTTTGTAACAAGTTGTGCTGAAGGGGAACGTTCCTTTTCTAAACTCAAATTGATAAAAACGTATCTTCGGTCAACGATGAGACAAACACGACTATCCTCCCTGGCATTATTTTCAATTGAAAAGGATTTTATGAGGGAAATGACAAATGAAAATTTCATATGTGACTTTGCTAAGACAAAGAGCCAAAAAGTTAACATAATGTGATTTACAGATCTACAGCACTGCAGCTTAACTTAGGTGCTCATCTCACACGGTTATGTATAGTTACTTTAATACAAACATTATTAAATTTTACTGGCATTCTGAACTATTTTTCATTGTATGTTCTGGCTTTCGTAGGCCTAACTGATAAAGCGGCCCTGGGTTTGGGTGTAATGTGTATGTTTAGTGTGATGTTTGTGGTATGTGTGTCGTTTGTTGTGTTTGTGATGTGCCGGTATATGTAGTGTGGCTGATTGCTTGAGATGTGTGTGGTTGATGATAGAGGGTGTGGTTGATGATAGAGGTGTGTGGTTGATGATAGAGGTGTGTGGTTGAGGATAGCGGTGTGTGGTTGATGATAGAGGTGTGCGGTTGATGATAGCGGTGTGTGTACCTGTGTATATGTAATACGTATGTGAGGTGACACAACACTCTACAAGAAGTTAGACGACATCACTATTGGGGTTTAATTGAAGAGCCAAGTGGGGATGAAGTTTGATTTAAACCAGTGAAATTAAAACTCCTGTATTGGTGGTGATCACATTAAAAACAATTTGACAGCTGTTACACTCAAGTTTGTTTGATTTTTTATTAGTAAACCATAAAGAACAGAGAGGCACATTTTTAGATGTTAAGTAGATACATGTATTGATGAAAGAGAAAAAATAATCATACTTAGATTAGATTATACATAGATCCATCAGACTTAGATATAGATGATAGATAGATCAATAGACATAACACTTATATCTGTCAGGAAACATTGTGTTGATGTCAGTTGAAAAAGAGGACCAAGGACATTTTTCAGGTCTTGGCTCTAGTCACCGCTAAGTTTTCCATGACCATTACACTCCCGGCTGTGTTGGAGATGAAAGAAGGGCACTATAAAAACCGTCCCATTAGTGGTTTATAGGATCTAAGAGATTTCATCTCATCCTTACAGGGACTTCACAAACATAAACGATTCATTTTTTGTCGTTGACTAGATGTAACTGTTAAGTTAAAAGCGGGCCAAGACGCTGAAGAATTATTGACGGGGAAACATAACCATGTAACATGTGCTACAGAAACAGGTTGTAAGCTATTTACTTCTTAAAGAAACAGTTTTGTGTTTTTAAAAGTTTACAAATGTACGGAAGAAAAAAAAAGTAAAATTTAATTTCACTCATTAAGTAACAAATGCGGTTAAATAGGAGGAGGGAAGCTAGACATAGATAAGTGATTTCAAAATGGCATTTCTTAATGATTTCTCTATAGTTATTATCACTGTTAGCTTAATTTATTAAGTCCTCTTAGCGCAGGGTTCTGACAAACGCTCAAATAACCCTTCCTTGTGGCGAGCCTGACTGATAGCACTGTAGGCTTGTGACGAGCCTGACTGATACCACTGTAGGCTTGTGGCGAGCCTGACTGATAGCACTGTAGGCTTGTGGCGAGCTTGACTGATAGCACTGTAGGCTTGTGGTGAGCCTGACTGATAACACTATAGGCTTGTGGCGAGCCTGACTGATAGCACTGTAGGCTTGTGGCGAGCCTGACTGATAGCACTGTAGGCTTGTGGCGAGCCTGACTGATAGCACTGTAGGCTTGTGGCGAGCCTGACTGATAGCACTGTAGGCTTGTGGCGAGCCTGACTGATAGCACTGTAGGCTTGTGGCAAGCTTGACCGATAACAATGTACCCCCCCCCCCCGTAAAAATGTAAAACTCACCCAAAAATAGTAAGCACCTCTTAAACAGAAAAGTGTACCAAATTTTTTTTTCCATTTAATAACAATGGGCCCCATGTATGTCTAGAGTCCGCCATAGACGCCGCTAACAATAAGTGGGGTCCAGGTGGTGGTAAAACTCAGAGGTGATAGGAAGGAAAGGTCGTGGGGTGGAGATGTGGTAGGGAGTATGGGGGACGTGTGGGGTGGTGCCCAACAAAGCAGGGGGAATGGTCGGAGGACGGATGGTGGAGAATGGATGCAAGTTATGGATGCAGGGTATGTATGTAGGGTAGGGTGGTTTATTTAGATATGGCAAAAAATGAAATGTGTGTTATAGAGCAAGACACCCTCCCAATTTTTTACATCTGCTAATAGTAATGTTTTGGTAAAGTTTTAGATTTAAATTCCAACTACAAGACGGTGCTTAAGAGTAATATAATATCCACATTTTATGAAATTCTAGCAAAATGAAGAAATATGCATATGTTGAATGTTTCAAAATTACAACCAGCAATAGCTTTTTTAATTTCAACAGTTAAACACTCTTTTGCAAATTAACCATCTAGCTTAAACATATGGCTGTTGGCATCTGTTACAATTAAAAGGTTACAATGTGCTATTCCATCAAAAAAACTAAAAAAATTTAACTTACTCAAAATCAAGTCACAAAACCATACATTATCAGTCAATGTTATTGTCATTCTGACATTAAGGCCTGAACAGAAAACTTTTTGGTGATTTGTGTTGGAACAGTCTTGTGGTTTGCTTCCACTACTTGCAATAAGAGTTGTTTTTTCTTCTTCGTCGTTAGTAAGCGGTGTGTTGTATTCTTCAAAAAGCTTCACTGCTTCCTCTGCAGTATCGTTCACAACACTTAATGACTTGAATCGTGTCTGGCCATATGGATACTGTTCACTTGCATGCCACTCTTGTGATAGCAAATCAAGAAATGCACTGTCAATGTTATAACAACAAAGAAGGTTCCCATTCCGGTAGTTGCAAAGTCACCTAAACATACATCTGGTTTTCTTTTCATTTGCCAGCTTCACTGGTGATTCCCTGCACAATTCCCATCATTGCAGCTGCTGTCAGAGGATCTGAGAACAGGGCTAATCCAACAAGCTCGTCTGAAAGATACCAGAGATGATTTTTCAAGGACTTTTTCTTGCATCTGAACTGATGTCAGGATCGATGATCTAGTAACTGCTGAGATCAGTCCACAGCTGTAAATCTTTGGATGGAGCTCCAGTTGCACGAGGACCAGTTACCCAATTCTTGGTGTAAAATAGTGCACCAAACTACAAAGCGCTCAACTTGGGCTTCTTCCTTGTAAGCTTTAATACATCTGTTTGGTTGCGGAACAGATTTATTTTCATGGCATAAATTAATTTTGCCATCCAGCGAGCACGATGTACTGGTCCTGGAGCTCTCCAGTGGATTGTACACGGTGGATGTCCCAAACAATCAGTGTCAACTTAATAAGCTCCATGTAACCATCTCTGACTTCTTCTTTTTAGGGTGTTCTTTAGTCAGGACTGTAATGGTTGCAGGTGATAAACTGGAAGCTTCAGGTGTCACTTGGGATTCTGAAAAACTCTGCCTGGTGGTGACACTCCAACAGCCTTTGAATCGTTTGAAAAGCGGGATATCTGGGGAGTATGAAGGTCCAAAGCAGATAGTGAAAACCTTTGACAAGATGATCTCCATTACATGATGACGACAGGCTAACCTATGAAGTTCAAGGCCAACACATATGCCATTTATTCTGCCGGTATTCTGCGGTTGTTTCAAACAACATAGCCTGAACCTTCTCAACCAGTTGCCACTCCACCAACAACTTGTGAACAGCATTTGCTTCTCACCAGTTCCAGAGCTCACCTTTGGTACACCTAACAGTTTGTCCATCCCATTACCTGAAACTAAAACTGGTAGCCTGTCTACTGAGCCCTCCCCAAATGTTGCTGGAAGTATCTTTTGCATCCAAATAGATTACTAATGGGCAAGTTGGCTCAAAATTATCTTTCATTGCTTAAGAAATTTCATGCCTAGCACTTGACTGCGCTCGTTGAATAGAAAGTGCATTTGGATCGTGACAAAGGGCTGCAGCAATAGGAATAAGTAGTCAAACAGCTTCACGATCAGATGTTTTATTACGGTCAAAGGCACTTGTTACATTTGGATTGAACAATTGGTCTTGAGAGGTTTTCTTTATATGAGTTATCTTGTCTTGCTTTTTATCTGATTTGCTAATTTTGGTCGGTATATACTCATCGTCATATTTATTTTTATCATCAAGAAAACTGCTTGCAAATGCACAGTCATCATCAACAGGAAGTTGTGACATAAAATAGTTAAACAGCCAACCCTAAGTAAGTAAAATATAACACAAAGAAAAGGATAATATGCAAAATGTAAATTACATGAAAGTTTGGCAATTTTCAATGAAATTTTGAAAATCCATGGTCGATGAGCATCACCTTACAGCTGGCACAAGAGGCTGAAACTCTGCCCTAATTAAAGGTTTGCTAAAGGAAAAAAGTTAGAGGGTGTCTGTAGGTGAAAGTTTAGTTGTTTTTTTTTGGGCCACCCTAATGTAGGGTATGGATGTAGGGAATGGACGTAGGGTATGTATGTAGGGTATGGATGCAGGGAATGGATGTAGAGTATGGATTAGGGATTTGATGTAGGGAATGGATGTAGGGTATGGATGTAGGGAATGGATGTAGGGAATGGATGCATGGTATGGATTTAGGGAATGGATGTAGGGAATGGATGCAGGGTATGGATGTGAGAATACAGAGGGGTCGGATCTCCTGATGGTGCTGCGATGGTGGGATTGCAGAATAAGAGCCATGATGTGCATCATTGCTATTAGACATAAGCAAATTATTTTTTTAAAAGGGCCGGCTACTTCCATTTGGACAAACAATTTGGCCAGATTTTTCATTTTTGTTTTTTGTTGATTGAACGTCAGAATGGGGACGTTCCGCCTATTTGTCATGAAATTTTCCAAATTTAAAAAGTGAAGCGTTATACATTTCCACATTAGCAGTGTAGAGAGTTTTTTTTTTTCGCAATTTACTAGCAACAAAGTGAGCTGTATCTTGGGAATTGAAGTTAATTGTGAGAGTGGATGGCGATCCTGTATTTTCCTCTCTGTAGTATTTATCCAAAAGATCCGTGTTTAAACTGAAACAATAAACTAAGGTTGCTAAGAGATACAGTCTTAAAATGTTCGATAATATAATTATGCGGTAGTTGAGGGTTAAAACTACGCTAAGATTTTAAAACACAGAATTATATCTGTCAAACGTAAATAAGCCATTGTGTGACCCGATGTTCCATCCAGTTTTCTAAAGATATCGGTTGTGAGCAATATGAGAAGGAATTTAAATAATGTGCACATTAAAATCGTTTACATGCCTATTAAGCGAAACACGTGTGCAATACGTCGTAATGTGAGTAGTCGCGCACACGTGCAAAGTTTAGAGAAATCAGTGCAAGTGAGCCTGTTTCGCAATGGAATGGTGATGAACTGTTTCAATGAGACTGAACTGTTAGAACATATACCAAACAATCTCTCATAAACATCGAGATTACTTTCTAGTGACTATACCCTTCAACACTGATATTAATTAGCTATGATCTAGATATAACCCCCATAATAGACTTGTGCAGAATATTGCTTTTTTTGTATAACTGTATAGAATGTACTTAGCTCACACAAATCAAAATCATTTTCACAATCACAAATATTATTTTGCTTTTCAGATATCTAAATGAGGATAAAAAGATAGTTTCTAATTTTACAAGATGAAGTGTCGATTTACGCTCTGTAGAAGCTCATATATGTACGTCAATGTATTTTTATATATGTTGTACGGGTTGTCTTACTGATTGTAGCTCTACTCATTGATTATATCATTAACAATCTTACGCACACAGAAAACAAATTAGCAAGAAATAAAAAATTACGTTTGGTTAACTAAAAACCTTTCGGTTATTTATTTTTACCGTATAGATTCAGTCGATGAGAGCTACAGGTGAACTTAAAAATGTGATGAATGTCAAGGTCCCCTTGCGGGGTCCCTGCGGTCGTTGTCTAAAGGTATGATCAACTACTGAGTTCTGGCCAGCATTTATATTTGTCCCAGCCACGTGGTTACACAGGACGCACAACACAACGAGAAATTGAGCACAAACTCAAATGTAAAATACATTACAACACATATTTATTTACATCAAAAGGAATGGACATCAGCGTGCCCTCAAAAGGACAGTAGCTTAAACGGCTACTACAAAGCGATATTATAAATGAACATAATAAAATGATAGAATAGTTACCTGGGACGGGGTAGTTCTAACAAGAACTCAGGACTGAGGTGGTCGAACATCTGAGTCCTGCAACACTAACAGCCTGGTTTACCCACGTCCCGGCTCGAGACTTGAGCTCGACTTCCCTCTCTGACTAGCTAACGCTGACTGACTAACTCTTCCTGATCAACTCTGACTTCCTGCCGACTTCAACCTCGCAATCAACTCTCGCGTTGCGAGATTTCGCTGCTGACCAATGGGCAGCGCCAAGTAGCTCACGCTCATCACTTGTGATGGGCTGCCCCCTCACTCGTGGACAGTTCCAACCAAGCGAGGGGCGGTAAAGGTACAGGGTATCCACTTCTCACTCACTTGGATATAACATGGGCATAGATTAACTCCCATGTCCACTTTAACCCTTCCTTTGTCTACTTATCATCTTCTGGCGGGGTTGCCCGCAATACCAACACATGGGAAAACAAAGATTTGACCATCCCCATTTTAATCTCGATGACGCCACACAAGGGAGGGGGGTGATGAGAAAATAGGAGAGTGCTCTTGATTTCATTTAACTATAACTCACATAATGTGACAGATGACATATGTGATAAGGTGAGCCTTGAACACTTGGCTAAATGTGTGAGAGTTGCTGAATAATATCAATTTTAAAATATTGATTGACGAGTACAATGTAAAAAATGGTGTGACTTTATGGCTTTCAAATGACAACGATTTTTTTTAACATTTCTTTTAACGTTCCGTCAATGCAGAGGCCTTTGTTGAGAGAATATACTGAGGATTGTGTTGAATGTATATACTGAGGTTTGTATTCAATGTATATACTGAGGATTGTGTTGATTGTAAATACTGGGGATTGTGTTGAATGTATATACGGAGGCCTGTGTTGAAAGTATATATTGAGGATTGTTTTGAAATTATTATACTGAGGATTGTGTTGAATGTATATACTGATGCCTGTGTTGAAAGTATATACAGAGGCCTGTGTTGAAATATATACTGATGCATGTGTTTAAATATATACTGATGCCTGTGTAGAAAGTATATACTGATGCCTGTGTTGAAATATATACTGATGCCTGTGTTGATAGTATATACGGAGGCCTGTGTTGAAAATATATACGGAGTCCTATGTTGAAATATATACTGATGCCTGTGTTGAAAGTATATACGGAATGGTGCATTTTAGTACCGATTGTTTAGCTATTAATTAGAAATATATAATTTTAATTACGTTTCAATAATGCCTGGCATATTGCAGTTTTGTTAAAAATAGTTTAAATAGTAAAGAGTTTTATTGATAAAAAAAATATTGAGGCTGTGCAATTTCTGATTCCTGTTATAAATATATTGACCATTTGTTCTGCTACACAATTGTTACATAATAGATACCTGATTTATATTATTATACTGTTGGTTTAACGTACAACCCGGGAAGAACGACAAAGATGCACGAATATAGCTTAGCAATTTGTGTGATATTTCTTATAAAATATTGAAAACAAAGAATAGATCTATCAACAACAAATTGACCAGTCGCAATTATTCAATTTAGAATACAAATTAATTCTGCTAAAAAGTAAAAATTTGCAAATTAAATAACATCATTCAGAAATCACGGAGTTTGTACATTATTATTTTATTATGCATATGTATTACATGGAATCAGAAGCCAATGTTATTTTATTAACTTATTTAAGCTGCTAATTGTCCTCAGAAGATATCAATATATAAAACTATTACAAGGTTGCGAACAGCCCCATCGACAGAAATTTCGGACTCCTGGGCAGGAGTGACACTCCCCCGTGCTGATATTAATATTTTAAAAAGATGATTGGCCAGCTCAGTCCGGGCCCCTAAAACTCACCGGGCCCCTGGGCATTTGCCCACCCCCAACTCGTCGGCACTGGTTGCGAACTTATATTATTATACGTTTCAAATTTGCAAACTTCGTGGTTTAGCACTGAATTTACCTAAAAATGTTTCAGCATTCAGATTGTCGGTTAAATCTTTTTCAAATGCAAGCAAGACAAGATTGCTTAAACGCTTTTGTAACATTGATCTGCGATATGGGGTGAGCATTCGTGTGAGGGTTCAAAAACTGCCCGAAATACCCAGAAGTGAACTTCAATAAGATTCAATCTTTTATGCCCAAAAATTAGATAAGCTATATATGTAAGTAAAATAGCCTGAATGATTGCCAAAATATAAACTTTTAATTTTTTTATTATTGATCTATTGAACAAAATGATTGATGTTTTATAACCATTATTATTAACATTGTGTCAAAAAGCTCAAATCATACACGGGGGGAGCTAAGGTCATGAACGGGGGGCTCAGCCCCCTAGTCCCCCTCTGGCTACGGACCTGGGCCTGTGTTGAAAGAATATACGGAGGCTTGTGTTGAAAGAATATACAGAGGCCAGTGTTGAAAGTATATACGGAGACCAGTGTTGAAAGTATATACGGAGGCCAGTGTTGAAAGTATATACGGAGGCCAGTGTTGAAAGTATATACGGAGACCAGTGTTGAAAGTATATACGGAGACCAGTGTTGAAAGTATATACGGAGGCCAGTATTGAAAGTATTTACGGAGGCCAGTGTTGAAAGTATATACGGAGGCCAGTGTTGAAAGTATATACGGAGACCAGTGTTGAAAGTATATACGGAGACCAGTGTTGAAAGTATATACGGGGGATTGTGTTGAAAGAATATACGGAGACCAGTGTTGAAAGTATTTACGGAGGATTGTGTTGAAAGTATTTACGGAGACAAGTGTTGAAAGTATATACGGAGACCAGTGTTGAAAGTATATACGGAGACCAGTGTTGAAAGTATATACGGAGACCAGTGTTGAAAGTATATACGGAGACCAGTGTTGAAAGTGTGTTCGCCTAAACATAGTCTAAGGCTCTCGCTGTAAAAGAAACATATCTAGTTAACTGCCTATACCATATCAGTGCCTGTCTTATTATCTTTGCAGCCCTGGGCAAATAAAATTTGAAGGCTCCAGACAAAAATTTATTTCACGAATTTACATTCAGGGTACGTAGACTAAATCGTTTTCATGGCCACCACATCGACCATCAAATAATGTTTTATAACCAGGGCCTCTCTGGGCCGCAACTGTTAAGTCATGTTACGAGTCATTTTAGGTTAATGTCATGGGAGAGGGGGGGTGGTGGCGACCCTCAGCTGTGGCCTGGTTTACCAAACCATTAGACCGGTCCTTACGTCTGGTTTACCAAACCATTAGAGCGGTCCTTACGTCTGGTTTACCAAACCATTAGACCGGTCCTTACGTCTGGTTTACCAAACCATTAGACCGGTCCTTACGTCTGGTTTACCAAACCATTAGACCGGTCCTTACGTCTGGTTTACCAAACCATTAGACCGGTCCTTACGTCTGGTTTACCAAACCATTAGACCGGTCCTTACGTCTGGTTTACCAAAACCATTAGACCGGTCCTTACGTCTGGTTTACCAAACCATTAGATCGGTCCTTACGTCTGGTTTACCAAACCATTAGACCGGTCCTTACGTCTGGTTTACCAAACCATTAGACCGGTCCTTACATCTGGTTTACCAAACCATTAGACCGGTCCTTACGTCTGGTTTACCAAACCATTAGACCGGTCCTTACGCCTGGTTTACCAAACCATTAGACTGGTCCTTACGTCTGGTTTACCAAACCATTAGACCGTCCTTACGTCTGGTTTACCAAACCATTAGACCGGTCCTTACGTCTGGTTTACCAAACCATTAGACCGGTCCTTACGTCCTGGTTTACCAAACCATTAGAGCGGTCCTTACGTCTGGTTTACCAAACCATTAGACCGGTCCTTACGTCTGGTTTACCAAACCATTAGACCGGTCCTTACGTCTGGTTTACCAAACCATTAGACCGGTCCTTACGTCTGGTTTACCAAACCATTAGACCGGTCCTTACGTCTGGTTTACCAAACCATTAGACCGGTCCTTACGTCTGGTTTACCAAACCATTAGACCGGTCCTTACGTCTGGTTTACCAAACCATTAGACCGGTCCTTACGTCTGGTTTACCAAACCATTAGACCGGTCCTTACGTCTGGTTTACCAAACCATTAGACCGGTCCTTACGTCTGGTTTACCAAACCATTAGACCGGTCCTTACGTCTGGTTTACCAAACCATTAGACCGGTCCTTACGTCTGGTTTACCAAACCATTAGACCGGTCCTTACGTCTGGTTTACCAAACCATTAGACCGGTCCTTTACGTCTGGTTTACCAAACCATTAGACCGGTCCTTACGTCTGGTTTACCAAACCATTAGACCGGTCCTTACGTCTGGTTTACCAAACCATTAGACCGGTCCTTACGTCTGGTTTACCAAACCATTAGACCGGTCCTTACGTCTGGTTTACCAAACCATTAGACCGGTCCTTACGCCTGGTTTACCAAACCATTAGACCGGTCCTTACGTCTGGTTTACCAAACCATTAGACCGTCCTTACGTCTGGTTTACCAAACCATTAGACCGGTCCTTACGTCTGGTTTACCAAACCATTAGACCGGTCCTTACGTCTGGTTTACCAAACCATTAGACCGGTCCTTACGCCTGGTTTACCAAACCATTAGACCGGTCCTTACGTCTGGTTTACCAAACCATTAGACCGGTCCTTACGTCTGGTTTACCAAACCATTAGACCAGTCCTTACGTCTGGTTTACCAAACCATTAGACCGGTCCTTACGTCTGGTTTACCAAACCATTAGACCGGTCCTTACGTCTGGTTTACCAAACCATTAGACCGGTCCTTACGTCTGGTTTACCAAACCATTAGAGCGGTCCTTACGTCTGGTTTACCAAACCATTAGACCGGTCCTTACGTCTGGTTTACCAAACCATTAGACCGGTCCTTACGTCTGGTTTACCAAACCATTAGACCGGTCCTTACGTCTGGTTTACCAAACCATTAGAGCGGTCCTTACGTCTGGTTTACCAAACCATTAGACCGGTCCTTACGTCTGGTTTACCAAACCATTAGAGCGGTCCTTACGTCTGGTTTACCAAACCATTAGACCGGTCCTTACGTCTGGTTTACCAAACCATTAGAGCGGACCTTACGTCTGGTTTACCAAACCATTAGACCGGTCCTTACGTCTGGTTTACCAAACCATTAGACCGGTCCTTACGTCTGGTTTACCAAACCATTAGACCGGTCCTTACGTCTGGTTTACCAAACCATTAGACCGGTCCTTACGTCTGGTTTACAAACCATTAGACCGGTCCTTACGTCTGGTTTACCAAACCATTAGACCGGTCCTTACGTCTGGTTTACCAAACCATTAGACCGGTCCTTACGTCTGGTTTACCAAACCATTAGACCGGTCCTTACGTCTGGTTTACCAAAACCATTAGACCGGTCCTTACGTCTGGTTTACCAAACCATTAGAGCGGTCCTTACGTCTGGTTTACCAAACCATTAGACCGGTCCTTACGTCTGGTTTACCAAACCATTAGACCGGTCCTTACGTCTGGTTTACCAAACCATTAGACCGGTCCTTACGTCTGGTTTACCAAACCATTAGACCGGTCCTTACGTCTGGTTTACCAAACCATTAGAGCGGTCCTTACGTCTGGTTTACCAAACCATTAGACCGGTCCTTACGTCCTGGTTTACCAAACCATTAGACCGGTCCTTACGCCTGGTTTACCAAACCATTAGACCGGTCCTTACGTCTGGTTTACCAAACCATTAGACCGGTCCTTACGTCCTGGTTTACCAAACCATTAGACCGGTCCTTACGTCTGGTTTACCAAACCATTAGACCGGTCCTTACGTCTGGTTTACCAAACCATTAGAGCGGTCCTTACGTCTGGTTTACCAAACCATTAGACCGGTCCTTACGTCTGGTTTACCAAACCATTAGACCGGTCCTTACGTCTGGTTTACCAAACCATTAGAGCGGTCCTTACGTCTGGTTTACCAAACCATTAGACCGGTCCTTACGTCTGGTTTACCAAACCATTAGAGCGGTCCTTACGTCTGGTTTACCAAACCATTAGACCGGTCCTTACGTCTGGTTTACCAAACCATTAGAGCGGTCCTTACGTCTGGTTTACCAAACCATTAGACCGGTCCTTACGTCTGGTTTACCAAACCATTAGACCGGTCCTTACGCCTGGTTTACCAAACCATTAGACCGTCCTTACGTCTGGTTTACCAAACCATTAGACCGGTCCTTACGCCTGGTTTACCAAACCATTAGACCGTCCTTACGTCCTGGTTTACCAAACCATTAGACCGGTCCTTACGTCTGGTTTACCAAACCATTAGAGCGGTCCTTACGTCTGGTTTACCAAACCATTAGACCGGTCCTTACGTCTGGTTTACCAAACCATTAGACCGGTCCTTACGTCTGGTTTACCAAACCATTAGACCGGTCCTTACGTCTGGTTTACCAAACCATTAGACCGGTCCTTACGTCTGG
This sequence comes from Bulinus truncatus, assembly GCA_021962125.1. Classification (NCBI taxonomy): domain Eukaryota; kingdom Metazoa; phylum Mollusca; class Gastropoda; family Planorbidae; genus Bulinus; species Bulinus truncatus. The sequence continues at coordinate 12,174,214 of JAGDYQ010000003.1, read as the reverse complement.
TTTACCAAACCATTAGACCGGTCCTTACGTCTGGTTTACCAAACCATTAGACCGGTCCTTACGTCTGGTTTACCAAACCATTAGACCGGTCCTTACGTCTGGTTTACCAAACCATTAGACCGGTCCTTACGTCTGGTTTACCAAACCATTAGACCGGGTCCTTACGTCTGGTTTACCAAACCATTAGACCGTCCTTACGCCTGGTTTACCAAACCATTAGACCGGTCCTTACGTCTGGTTTACCAAACCATTAGACCGGTCCTTACGTCTGGTTTACCAAACCATTAGACCGTCCTTACGTCTGGTTTACCAAACCATTAGACCGGTCCTACGTCTGGTTTACCAAACCATTAGACCGGTCCTTACGTCTGGTTTACCAAACCATTAGACCGTCCTTACGTCTGGTTTACCAAACCATTAGACCGGTCCTTACGTCTGGTTTACCAAACCATTAGACCGGTCCTTACGTCTGGTTTACCAAACCATTAGACCGGTCCTCACGTCTGGTTTACCAAACCATTAGACCGGTCCTTACGTCTGGTTTACCAAACCATTAGACCGGTCCTTACGTCTGGTTTACCAAACCATTAGACCGGTCCTTACGTCTGGTTTACCAAACCATTAGACCGGTCCTTACGTCTGGTATACCAAACCATTAGACCGGTCACGTCTGGTCCTTACGTCTGGTTTACCAAACCATTAGACCGGTCCTTACGTCTGGTTTACCAAACCATTAGAGCGGTCCTTACGTCTGGTTTACCAAACCATTAGAGCGGTCCTTACGTCTGGTTTACCAAACCATTAGACCGGTCCTTACGTCTGGTTTACCAAACCATTAGACCGGTCCTCACGTCTGGTTTACCAAACCATTAGACCGGTCCTTACGTCTGGTTTACCAAACCATTAGAGCGGTCCTTACGTCTGGTTTACCAAACCATTAGAGCGGTCCTTACGTCTGGTTTACCAAACCATTAGACCGGTCCTTACGTCTGGTTTACCAAACCATTAGACCGGTCCTTACGTCTGGTTTACCAAACCATTAGACCGGTCCTTACGTCTGGTTTACCAAACCATTAGACCGGTCCTTACGTCTGGTTTACCAAACCATTAGAGCGGTCCTTACGTCTGGTTTACCAAACCATTAGACCGGTCCTTACGTCTGGTTTACCAAACCATTAGAGCGGTCCTTACGTCTGGTTTACTAAACCATTAGACCGGTCATCTGGTTTACCAAACCATTAGACCGGTCCTTACGTCTGGTTTACCAAACCATTAGACCGGTCCTTACGTCTGGTTTACCAAACCATTAGACCGGTCCTTACGTCTGGTTTACCAAACCATTAGACCGGTCCTTACGTCTGGTTTACCAAACCATTAGACCGGTCCTTACGTCTGGTTTACCAAACCATTAGACCGTCCTTACGTCTGGTTTACCAAACCATTAGACCGGTCCTTACGTCTGGTTTACCAAACCATTAGACCGGTCCTTACGTCTGGTTTACCAAACCATTAGACCGGTCCTTACGTCTGGTTTACCAAACCATTAGACTGGTCCTTACGTCTGGTTTACCAAACCATTAGACCGGTCCTTACGTCTGGTTTACCAAACCATTAGACCGTCCTTACGTCTGGTTTACCAAACCATTAGACCGTCCTTACGCCTGGTTTACCAAACCATTAGACCGTCCTTACGCCTGGTTTACCAAACCATTAGACCGTCCTTACGTCTGGTTTACTAAACCATTAGACCGTCCTTACGTCTGTGTTTACCAAACCATTAGACCGTCCTTACGCCTGGTTTACCAAACCATTAGACCGTCCTTACGTCCTTACGCCTGGTTTACCAAACCATTAGACCGGTCCTTACGCTCTGGTTTACCAAAACCATTAGACCGGGTCCTTACGCCTGGTTTACCAAACCATTAGACCGTCCTTACGCCTGGTTTACCAAACCATTAGACCGTCCTTACTTACGTCTGGTTTACCAAACCATTAGACCGGTCCTTACGTCTGGTTTACCAAACCATTAGACCGGTCCTTACGTCCTGGTTTACCAAACCATTAGACCGGTCCTTACGTCTGGTTTACCAAACCATTAGACCGGTCCTTACGTCTGGTTTACCAAACCATTAGACCGGTCCTTACGTCTGGTTTACAAAACCATTAGACCGGTCCTTACGTCTGGTTTACCAAACCATTAGACCGGTCCTTACGTCTGGTTTACCAAACCATTAGACCGGTCCTTACGTCTGGTTTACCAAACCATTAGACCGGTCCTTACGTCTGGTTTACCAAACCATTAGACCGGCTAACTTAGTTACACAATACATGTGCAGGTTACTTAGTTACACAATACACGTGCTGGCTACTTAGTTACACAATACACTTGCAGACTACTTAGTTACACAATACACGTGCAGGCTGCTTAGTTACACAATCCATGTGCAGGCTACTTAGTTACACAATACACGTGCAGGCTGCTTAGTACACAATACACGTGCAGGCTGCTTAGTTACACAATACACTTGCAGGCTGCTTAGTTACTCAATACACGTGCAGGCTGCTTAGTTACACAATACACTTGCAGGCTGCTTAGTTACACAATACACGTGCAGGCTACTTAGTTACACAATACACTTGCAGGCTGCTTAGTTACACAATGCACTTGCAGGCTGCTTAGTTACACAATACACGTGCTGGCTACTTAGTTACACTATACAACAAAGCGCACAAATAATTTGTTTAGTAGTCTCTTATAACGCTTTATTACGTATACAGATGTAAATTTTCTTCCATAGTTGTTCACAGCCAATAAATGTTGCCGCATACAGCAATCGGTATACATAGGGCACGTTGTTCAAACTTTACAAAGTAAAGCATTATTTGTGTATTTCATTCATAGTCAATATCTCCAGTAACAGACAGCTATAATATTCGATCCATGACAATTGAAATGAGCATTCAGATTTAATAAACAGTTTCATTATTTGTACATTCTCTACTAAACATGTTATTATGAATAGTGTGTAGACAGTGTATTTACTTTCAATCTTAAATATTGGTTTACTGATAGCGTCTATGTACTTTCACGGTTAAATGTTGGTTTAATGATAGCGTCTGTGTATTTTCACGGTTAAATATTGGTTTACTGATAACGTCTGTGCACTTTGACGGTTAAATATTGGTTTATTAATAGTATGTAGGCGATTTCAATTTCTAATTAAAGATGTTTTATTATTGGTGTTTAGGTACTTTAAATCCTGAAGATTGGTTTAGATATAGTGATTGTGTATTTTTCACTGCTCAAGATTGTTTTTTAGAAGTGAATATGTACTTGCAATCTTAAATATTGGTTCAGTTATTATGTTTATGTACTTTCATTGTTACAAATTGTTTTATTAATAGTGGATGGATACTTTCAAGCTTACAGATGTTTTATTGATTGTGTTTGACCATTACACTCCAAGGATAACGTACGCTGACAATATTTTACTAAGTCCATTGATAAATGTAAATTTTAATTTTCACTTTAACCAGATATTTAGCAATCATGAAATATGTGTATGTCCCTTAATGTTTCTTCAAGTCAAGTTCATTAAGTTCAACTATTTGTATGCCCCTTAATGTTTCTTCAAGTCAAGTTCATTAAGTTCAACTATTGTTATGTCCCCTTAATGTTTCTTCAAGTCAAGTTCATTAAGTTCAACTATTGTTATGTCCCTTAATGTTTCTTCAAGTCAAGTTCATTAAGTTCAACTATTGATGTCCCTTTAATGTTTCTTCAAGTCAAGTTCAATAAGTTCAACTATTGTGATGTCCCTTTAATGTTTCTTCAAGTCAAGTTCAATAAGTTCAACTATTGTGATGTCCTTTAATGTTTCTTCAAGTCAAGTTCAATAAGTTCAACTATTGTGATGTCCCTTTAATGTTTCTTCAAGTCAAGTTCATTAAGTTTCTGTGTTTTTCTTTCTACTTCTTTATAGGATTTTTTTTTCCCTTTCCGAAGATACCGAGGAAATAAAGCGAATGTTTAAACAATCAGGAAGTCGTAACATCTTTTCAACTCTCATAAACTCCTTCCCCCCAATCCACATTGCCTCTTGCAGTTGCTCTCACTGTATTCTATTGGGTAGGTAAACCACACTCAGCACATGCAGTGTAAAATCATATTACTGCTCAATTCTGGGTTGGGTTATGTGTATTGAATGACCATTCATATCAAAGATTTGTGTGATTTGGTTGTCATGGTTACTGCCAAAGTCGTAGAGAGAAATTGTGGCTCGGTGCAATGATGCTTATTGTTATTGTTCAAGTGTTCATAGTTTATGATGTGTATTGAAATGGATAACTAATTGGAAAAAAACAAATAACAAGTTTGAATTGAATTGAGATTTGAGAACAATAATTCTGTATTTCTGTACTTTACAAGTACTTTACAAGTTCCAGTGGTGCCACACAATCACAGCTGAGCACCGCGGGCCGCGGCTACGTCATACCGTCGTTTAAACCAAAGAACACAGATCATAGAGCAAGCGAGAATCGCCGAAGATGGCTTGGTGACATAGAGATCACCAAAGACCTTTAAATTTATACTAGACCGCTAACGTAATGTTAATTTTTACTCAAAAATGATACGCATTTTTAACAATTGAGTGAACGATAATATAAATCAAAATTTTTTTAAAGCATATTTGACTTTTAATTCCTTGTTTAAATAGAATTATAATAACCTTTATTATAAAATAGAATGAAAAAATAGAAAAATTGGGAAGGAATTGCTTTTAATGGAAGACGTTACGTTAGGGTTAGATTACCAACTCAGTGACTTGTTATATTAATTAGTGTTAGAGAATTAGTGTTTCTTCACGGAAATTTTCAGAATGGAAAAATATTCTATTTTTCATTTTACAATATTTAATATTCATATTTGAACTATTTTTCAACAGGAAATCTCGTGGGTGATGCATTTTAATTTAATAACAAAGAAGACATCTTTTCCATCTCTCAGAGAAATCTAAATAACTTAAATGTTGAATTTATCAAAAACCATTCATTTCTGTTATTTATTTTGTTATGAAGGTGGCGGGCTGGTGGCCAGGCGCTTGGGCAGTATAGTTGCTTATTATTTCTGTTACAATGTCATTGGTGATTGCGGTTAAGATGACGTCACGAATAATAATTACTCATCCCCGCACTATCATGTATGGGATTGGGTCGATTGGCCACTATTAGCGGTGCTGACTCTAGCCTCTGGTATGTTCAAAACATTAAACAAGCTCAACGCTCGAAACAATCGATTAATGTACCGTGATCGTGTGGGAATTCGGGAAAGAGAATTACTTTTATTTCAGATTATGATCCGGTGAGTCACAAAATCTGGTAAAATTCCAAAACAGGTATATTCCGGAATCCGGAATCCAGTTATTCCGATACATGTAAATGGTAGAACCGGATTTCACCGGATAGTGCAAAATCCGGCGGAACCGGATTCCGGACCGATTCCGGCACACCCCTACAGAAGATATTGTTTGAAATATAGACCTTTATCTGAACATTACAGGATGACTGAAGATATTGTTTGAAATATAGACCTTTATTTGGACATTACAGGGGTTACAGAAGATATTGTTTGAAATATGGACATCAAAACCAAGACTGGACAAACATTCATATGGGAAACTTTTCAAGAATTCAACAATCATTGTAAACAAAAGAATTTTTAAAAAGACTTATCGAAATAAAAAAAGATTATTTAAATGATGTTATGTTGTTGCAAGAAACACACAAATGATGTTATGTTGTTGCAAGAAACACACAAATGATGGTATGTTGTTGCAAGAAACACACAAATGATGTTATGTTGTTGCAAGAAACACACAAATGATGTTATGTTGTTGCAAGAAAAACACAAATGATGGTATGTTGTTGCAAGAACACAAATGATGTTATGTTGTTGCAAGAAAAACACAAATGATGGTATGTTGTTGCAAGAAACATACAAATGATATTATGTTGTTGCAAGAAACACACAAAGATATTATGTTGTTGCAAGAAACACAATGATATTATGTTGTTGCAAGAAACATACAAATGATGTTATGTTGTTGCAAGAAACATACAAATGATGTTATGTTGCAAGAAACACACAAATGATGTTATGTTGTTGCAAGAAACATACAAATGATGTTACGTTGTTCTAACGAAAACAATACTCAATTCCTCCAATACTCAATCCACTAAAAAAAAAGAATGAAAGACCTGAAAAACATTTCTTTTAATCTGGTAACTAAATGTCAGTTTTGACATGCATTGGAATATGTTATCTTGACATCTGACATTGTTTCTTTCCTTTGAAATTTACAGAATTAACATAGCTGGAATACCTTGTACACAAGTTTCTCTGGTGTGTTCTTTCCAGTATTCCAAACTCCTCGTCATTTCCTTTACGTCTGCGTGTCTTAGATCGTTACCCAAAGATTCAAGAAAACGTTGCGTATGTTTTTCGTTTTTTTTTTTTGTATCTGTTTCAACTCATCACTATTGGGCTGTGTGTCAATCTGGTTAAGGGGAGTGAATCGTACACTGGAAGGTAAATCTTACACTCAGCTTTCTTGTGTAGGTGAGTGAGTGATTCTGAAAGAGAGTATTATTTCTATTGATCACAATTAGTGCTCACTATGAATACGGTGAAAGTATTTTAGTGCTGACAACTTACTATTAATACGGTGAAAGTATTTTTGTGTTGACAGCTCACTATTAATACGGTGAAAGTATTTTAGTGTTGACAACTCGTAAACCAGACGTAAGGGTCTAATGGTTAGGTAAACCAGACGTAAGGACCGGTCTAATGGTTTGGTAAACCAGACGTAAGGACCAGGTCTAATGGTTGGTAAACCAGACGTAAGGACCGGTCTAATGGTTTGGTAAACCAGACGTAAGGACCGGTCTAATGGTTTGGTAAACCAGACGTAAGGACCGGTCTAATGGTTTGGTAAACCAGACGTAAGGACCGGTCTAATGGTTTGGTAAACCAGACGTAAGGACCGGTCTAATGGTTTGGTAAACCAGACGTAAGGACCGGTCTAATGGTTTGGTAAACCAGACGTGAGGACCGGTCTAATGGTTTGGTAAACCAGACGTAAGGACCGGTCTAATGGTTTGGTAAACCAGACGTAAGGACCGGTCTAATGGTTTGGTAAACCAGACGTAAGGACCGGTCTAATGGTTTGGTAAACCAGACGTAAGGACCGGTCTAATGGTTTGGTAAACCAGACGTAAGCACCGGTTTAATGGTTTGGTAAACCAGACGTAAGGACCGGTCTAATGGTTTGGTAAACCAGACGTAAGCACCGGTTTAATGGTTTGGTAAACCAGACGTAAGGACCGGTCTAATGGTTTGGTAAACCAGACGTAAGCACCGGTTTAATGGTTTGGTAAACCAGACGTAAGGACCGGTCTAATGGTTTGGTAAACCAGACGTAAGGACCGGTCTAATGGTTTGGTAAACCAGACGTAAGGACCGGTCTAATGGTTTGGTAAACCAGACGTAAGCACCGGTTTAATGGTTTGGTAAACCAGACGTAAGGACCGGTCTAATGGTTTGGTAAACCAGACGTAAGGACCGGTCTAATGGTTTGGTAAACCAGACGTAAGGACCGGTCTAATGGTTTGGTAAACCAGACGTAAGGACCGGTCTAATGGTTTGGTAAACCAGACGTAAGGACCGGTCTAATGGTTTGGTAAACCAGACGTAAGGACCGGTCTAATGGTTTGGTAAACCAGACGTAAGGACCGGTCTAATGGTTTGGTAAACCAGACGTAAGGACCGGTCTAATGGTTTGGTAAACCAGACGTAAGGACCGGTCTAATGGTTTGGTAAACCAGGCGTAAGGACCGGTCTAATGGTTTGGTAAACCAGACGTAAGGACCGGTCTAATGGTTTGGTAAACCAGGCGTAAGGACCGGTCTAATGGTTTGGTAAACCAGACGTAAGGACCGGTCTAATGGTTTGGTAAACCAGACGTAAGGACCGGTCTAATGGTTTGGTAAACCAGACGTAAGGACCGGTCTAATGGTTTGGTAAACCAGACGTAAGGACCGGTCTAATGGTTTGGTAAACCAGACGTAAGGACCGGTCTAATGGTTTGGTAAACCAGACGTAAGGACCGGTCTAATGGTTTGGTAAACCAGACGTAAGGACCGGTCTAATGGTTTGGTAAACCAGGCCACAGCTGAGGGTCGCCACCACCCCCCTCTCCCATGACATTAACCTAAAATGACTCGTAACATGACTTAACAGTTGCGGCTCAGAGAGGCCCTGGTTATAAAACATTATTTGATGGTCGATGTGGTGGCCATGAAAACGATTTAGTCTACTTACCCTGAATGTAAATTTGTGAAATAAATTTTTTGTCTGAAGCCTTCAAATTTAATTTGCCCAGGGCTGCAAAGATAATAAGACAGGCACTGATATGGTATAGGCAGTTAACTAGATATATTTCTTTTACAGCGAGAGCCTTAGATTATGTTTAGGTGAACACGTTTTCAACACTGGCCTCCGTATATTCTTTCAACACTGGCCTCCGTATATTCTTTCAACACTGGCCTCCGTATATACTTTCAACACTGGCCTCCGTATATACTTTCAACACTGGCCTCCTATATACTTTCAACACTGGCCTCCGTATATACTTTCAACACTGGCCTCCGTATATACTTTCAACACAGGCCTCCGTATATACTTTCAACACAGGCCTCCGTATATACTTTCAACACAGGCATCAGTATATACTTTCAACACAGGCATCCGTATATACTTTCAACACAGGCATCAGTATATATTTCAACACTGGCCTCCGTATATACTTTCAACACAGGCATCACTATATATTTCAACACAGGCCTCCGTATATACTTTCAACCTTGGTCTCCGTATATACTTTCAACACAGGCCTCCGTATATACTTTCAACACAGGCCTCCGTATATACTTTCAACACAGGCCTCCGTATATACTTTCAACACAGGCATCAGTATATATTTCAACACAGGCCTCTATATACTTTCAACACAGGCATCAGTATATATTTCAACACAGGCCTCCGTATATACTTTCAACACAGGCCTCCGTATATACTTTCAACACAGGCCTCCGTATATACTTTCAACACAGGCCTCCGTATATACTTTCAACACAGGCCTCCGTATATACTTTCAACACAGGCCTCCGTATATTCTTTCAACACAGGCCTCCGTATATACTTTCAACACAGGCCTCCGTATATACATTCAACACAATCCTCAGTATAATAATTTCAACACAATCCTCAATATATGCATTCAACACAATCCCCAGTATATACGTTGAATACAAACCTCAGTATATACATTCAACACAATCCTCAGTATATACATTCAACACAATCCTCAGTATATTCTCTCAACAAAGGCCTCTGCATTGACGGAACGTTAAAAGAAATGTAAAAAAAAATCGTTTTCATTTGAAAGCCATAAAGTCACACCATTTTTTACATTGTACTCGACAATCAATATTTTAAAATTGATATTGTGTCATTGAAGTGTATTTCCAGTTCACCTTATTCAGCAACTCTCACACATTTAGCCAAGTGTTCAAGGCTCACCTTATCACATATGTCATCTGTCACATTATGTGAGTTATAGTTAAATGAAATCAAGAGCACTCTCCTATTTTCTCCTCACCCCTCCCCCCTGTGTGGCGTCATCGAGATAAAAAGAGGGATGGTCAAATCCAGGCTTGCGGAGCCGGAGCTGGAGCCGAGGAGCCGGGAGCCGCTACTTTTTGCTGGAGCCGGAGCCGAAAAAATCTGGTGTTCCACGGCTCCCAATTTTTTTCTTACAGCAGAATTTTTTTTTTAGCTTTAAAATTACAAATTTGTTTGAATGTTTGCCTCCTACAATTTGAAATGTTGTCATGCTTTACGAACGCCACAATAGTAACACGCACATCACCACAAGAAATCTTTAATCAGGAATCGTTTTGTGTTCGTTTTAAATCTTGTTTACCCTCCGAAATTTTTTTAATGGCATGTTATTTTGTTATATATAAAGTTAAAACAGTTTTATAGAATAATTGTATCAATCATTTAAAAATAAATTTTTACTAAGACGACAAATAGAACGCGTCATTTCGTGTATTATTTGACCGCGAATTTGTAATAGACTAAAAACAAAATGGTAGCTTTCTGTATTTAACAATTTTATTATATACAGAATATCTGAAATAGAGCAGATAAATTTATAAGGCTGTGGCTATTCGGACTCGGGTCCCAATAAAATCCGATTGTTATTCGGACCCGTGGCAAATATGCACTAAGCTTAGCTATATTTAAACTTTATTAGACAGAACCCGAAAAAATAATAATACAGAGTCCGCTTTGTGAAACCCTAGACACTGAGTAACGATTAAATCATACAATTCAAGCAATTATAAAAAAAATAAACAAAAAACAATAATAAAGTTTATGTATAGCTAAGCTAAGTGCATATTTGCCACGGGTCCGAATAACAATCAGACTTTATTGGGACGGGGTCCGAATAAAAATCGGAGTTTATTGGTACCCAGGTCCAGGCCCGTAGCCAGAGGGGGCTAGGGGGGCTGACCTCCCCGTTCATGACCTGAGCCCCCCCCCGTGCATGATTTGAGTTTTTTGACACATTTTAATAATAACGACTATAAAACATCAATCATTTTGTTCAATTTAGTTTTAGGGGCCCGGACTGAGCTGGCCAATCAACTTTTGAAAATATTAATACCAGCACGGGGGCCCGTGTCACCCCTGCCCATGGACCCTAAATTTCTGTCGGTGGGCCTGTTCGCAACCTTGTAATAGTTTTATATATTGATATCTTCTGAGGACAACTAGCAACTTAAATAAGCTAATGAAATAATATTGACTTCTGACTTCACTTTTATACATATGTTACATATGATATGTATAATAAAATAATAAAGTACAAACTCCGTGATTTCTGAGTGATGTTATTTAATTTGCAAATTTACGTTTTAGCAGAATTAATTTTATTTTAAATTGAATAATTGCGACTGGTCAATTTGTTGTTGATAGATCTGTTCTTTGTTTTCAACATTTTATAAGAAATATCACACAAATAGCTAAGCTATATTCGTGTATCTTTGTCGTTCTTCCCGGGTTGTACGGTTAACCAACAGTATAATGATATAAATCAGGTATCTATTATGCAACAATAGTGTAGCAGAACAAACGGTCAATATATTTACAACAGGAATCAGAAATTGCTCAGCCTCAATACATTTTTATCATTAAAACTCTTTACTATTTAAATTATTTTTAACAAAACTGCAACATGCCATGCATTATTGAAACGTAGTTAAAATTATATATTTCTAATTAATAGCTAAACAATCGGTACTAAAATGCACCATTCCAGATATGGAACTGCAAAAAATTTCTTGGGGAAGGGACTCACTGAGGTCCCCTCCCAAAACCCCTCCTCTCCGTTCGCAAGCTTTCGGAACTTCGCACCTCCATCTTCGCCCCCCCCCGCACATTTCTTCTACCCCACCAGGGGCGGAATTATGGGGAAGGGCTGGGGGGCATTTCCCCCCCCCCCCGGTTATCGCAAGTTTAGGTAATACATCATTAAATTATCGAAATATTTTTTGTTCAAAGTCCAATTTTCAACAATGAAAACAGTTTCGCCCCCCCCGGGTGGGTCAAAGTTTTGCCCTCCCCCCGGTCAAAGTTGTCTAGATCCGCCGCTGTACCCCAGAATCAATTCTTCGGCACCCTCCCCCCCGCCGAAAAAAATTCTTCCCCCCCCCCCCGCAATGCAATAATCCTGGCTATAATAAATATAAATACTGAAGTCTTTAAAATATTTTAAATAATGTATCAATTTACTATTGGCTAATTTGACCATTGAAATAACTTTTTATTACTAATGAAAATGGCGACTAGTGAAACCTCGATCGAAAATAATGATACGTTTCTGGATGCACTGAGATGGTTTGTCTTTAGTAAAACCGACAATGCGTATATTTCTCAAGTTCCTGACTATGGGGGTGAACGCGGCAAAATTTGCATAACTTTTTATCAGCGGGATGTTAGCGTGGAGCAATTACACAAATTTTTGTCTCGTGTGATACTATCTTAATAGGGAGCCGGAGCCGGAGCCGTCAAATTTGTGGGAGCCGGAGCCGAAAAAAAATATGGCGGCTCCGCAAGCCTGGTCAAATCTTTGTTTTCCCATGTGTTGGTATTGCGGGAAACCCCGCCAAAAGATTATAAGTAGACAAAGGAAGGGTTAAAATGGACAGGGGAGTTAATCTATGCCCATGTTATATCCAAGTGAGTGAGAGGTAGATACCCTGTACCTTTATCGCCCCTCGCTAGGTTGGAACTGTCCACGAGTGAGGGGGCAGCCTATCACAAGTGATTAGCGTGACCTACTTGGCGCTGCCCATTGGTCAGCAGCGAAACCTCGCCACGCGAGAGTTGATTGCGAGGTTGAAGTCGGGAGGAAGTCAGAGTTGATCAGGGAGAGTTAGTCAGTCAGCGTTAGCTAGTCAGAGAGGGAAGTCGAGCTCAAGACTCGAGCCGGGACGTGGGTAAACCAGGCTGTTAGTGTGGCAGGACTCAGATGTTCGACCACCTCAGTCCTGAGTTCTTGTCAGAACTACCCCATCCCAGGTAACTATTCTATCATTTTATTATGTTCATTTATAATATCGCTTTGTAGTAGCCGTTTAAGCTACTGCCCTTTTGAGGGCACGCTGATGTCCATTCCTTTTGATGTAAATAAATATGTGTTGTAATGTATTCCACGTTTGAGTTTGTGCTCAATTTCTCGTTGTGTTGTGCGTCCTGTGTAACCACGTGGCTGGGACAAATATAAATGCTGGCCAGAACTCAGTAGGTGATCATGCCAATAGACAACGACCTCAAGGACCCCGCAAGGGGACCTTGACATTCATCACATTTTTAAGTTCACCTGTAGCTCTCATCGACTGAATCTATACGTTAAAAATAAATAACCGAAAGGTTTTTAGTTAACCAAACGTGATTTTTTATTTCTTGCTAATTTGTTTTCTGTGTGCGTAAGATCGTTAATGATATAATCAATGAGTAGAGCTACAATCAGTAAGACAACTCGTACAACATATATAAAAATACATTGACTTACATATATGAGCTTCTACAAAGCGTAAATCGACACTTCATCTTGTAAAATTAGAAACAATCTTTTTATCCTCATTTAGATATCTGAAAAGCAAAACAATATTTGTGATTGTGAAAATGATTTTGATTTGTGTGCGCTAATTACATTCTATACAGTTATACAAAAAAGCAATCTTCTGCACAAGTCTATTGTGGGGGTTATATCTAGATCATAGTTAATTAATATCAGTGTTGAAGAGTATAGTCACTAGAAAGTAATCTCGATGTTTATGAGAGATTGTTTGGTATATGTTCTAACAGTTCAGTCTCATTGAAACAGTTCATCACCATTCCATTGCGAAACAGGCTCACTTGCACTGATTTCTCTAAACTTTGCACGTGTGCGCGACTACTCACATTACGACATATTGCACACGTGTTTTGCTTAATAGGCCCGTAAACGATTTTAATGTGCACATTATTTAAATTCCTTCTCAGATTGCTCACAGCCGATATCTTTAGAAAACTGGATGGAACATCGGGTCACACAATGGCTTATTTATGTTTGACAGATACAATTCTGTGTTTTAAAATCTTAACTTAGTTTTAACCCTCAACTACCGCATAATTACATTAACGAACATTTTAAGACTGTATCTCTTAGCAATCTTAGTTTATTGTTTCAGTTTAAACACGGATCTCTTGGATAGAGACAACAGAGAGGAAAATACAGGATCGATTCTTAAGTCGACACCCCTTATATGTGGTGAAATATCGCCATCCACTTTCACAATTAACTTCAATTTCCGACAGAGGCGTTGCTAGGGGCTTGGGGGCCCGGGGGGCTTGGCCTTTTTGGGGGCCCCTGCAGATTTGACATGCGATATCATAACATGAGATAATGTACTTAATAAATGCATGCCTAAATTCAAATTAGTACAGTATATCAATAAAAATAACAAAAAATAATCATTAAAACTCTTTTAATGAATAATTCCATTGTTTAGTGACGAGATAATGCACAAGTGACAAATCTCAATTCACATTGCCTCACGTCGTGTTTTCTGTGCAGTAAAGGCATTCATAACATCATCTAAATCAATGGTGTCTAGTATTTTTGACTTCGCTGACATTAAAGCCATGCTTTTAAGTCTTTCTTGCGTCATTGTGCTCCTGATATACTTTTTGAGTGACTTGAGTTTTGAGAATGATCTCTCACATGATGCAATGGAAGTGGCCTGAGTTAGCAGTATTCGGATGGAGGTTGCAAGATTTGAGCACACGTCATTACCATATGAAGCCAGCTTCCTCAATAAGACAATTGGTGATTGTGGTACTGGTTTGTTGATTAAAGTGCTCGTGCATCAATGACACCATCGAAAAAGTGATTTGCCTGTATGTCATCATACAAACAGGAAAAAGTAACAGTTTTTCATCAACGTGTCAGCATCCATAGAATTCAACAGCTGTCTTGGTTTAAAAAGATCTCGAAAGGTGCCCACATGGTTTTGCAACCTTTGGAATCTATCCTTCATCTTCATGTCGCAACACGTTTGAATTGCAGTTCTATTGACAGTCCTACATCAGAACTCAACTCCTTATCAAGTCTTTTCTTTCTTCTGGTTGTTTTGCCTACAAGAAATCCATATCATTCAATGCCTTCTTTTGCTCTTTCGATGGATTGGGTGATCAGTTTCGTCCGTTTCTCATCATTTTGCAGAAAGCATGAAAGGGTCTTAATCTCTTAAGCACTTTTGTCAAGATGCAAGTAAACTGACGACTTACCTTCTTCTCTTGAGTTCCACCATGTACTACTCTCCTTTTTTAGTTTCCCGGCTCCAGTTTATTTCAGTTTGATCTATCTCTGGGGTGAATTGGAAAAAAAAGTTCAGCAATTCATGAAAAAAGGTGACAATTGCTAGATCTATCTCAGCAGAATGAAGAGCTGCCAAGTTGAGCGATTGATTATCACAGTTCAGAAATGTTACGTTTGGATTTATGTCTAAGAGACGTTTCTGCCGGCCAGACCGACGGCCACTCATTATGGCTGCGTTATCATAGGTTTGATATGTGCACAGATTAAAGTCTAATCCAATGTCTTAAAGAGTTTTCAGAACAAGTTCTTCATTATGTTGTGCATCTGGCTTCACAATTTCAAAATAACCAAGGAATGACTCTTTTATTTCAAAATTCTCGACATCCAAGTAACGAACTTTAAGGGAAAGCCTACTTGTTCTTTGTAAGAAACATCTGGAGTGGAATCAAACATCAGAGAAAAGTAACAAACTTGCTTGACTTTCCCAACAATTGATTCCCTATCTTTATTGCCCATCAAGCTTATGAACTAATTTTGAATTATTCAAGTGATGTTACGTAACTTCATCAAATTCTGCAAAAAATTTCAAAGATTCTAGGAAGTTCCCAGGACTGGGAGAATCCAGTTCTTCTTTGTGGCCAAGTCAGCTTGAGTCTGTTTTTGCTAAGTACTTGACAGAAGTTGCTACACTGCTGTATCTTTGTATGAATTATCTGAATGGTGATTCTTTTCTTCGCCATGTTCATGGTCTTCTTTGTTTTCAATGCTATTATCAGGTTTCTTCTTAAAAAACCCTTCAAATTTTCCTTGATTTTGCAGCCTCTCTCGTCTCTCTGTAGCACGCTATTTTCCGTTTTGTAGCCCCACTCTGAAAAACTCATTCTTTCGGCAAGGGTGAAGTTTCTCTATAAAGAATAACATTCTTTACATATCACAAATAAAAAATCTACAAAAAATTATGTATCCTTGTGTCATCCGCCATGATTGTGAGATTTTGTCAGTCGAATAGACATAAGTATACGAACTATGATCCTTCTATTTATGTCTATAGACAGATGGATTGTAGCATGGACAAAAAATGGAAGATAAAATGCCGTCAAGATGACGTGTTTTACAACAACCGAAACTATGTTTTGATACTTTTAGTAAACTTTTTACCAGTTTTTATTTGCGTGATGATTTACGTAATTCTGAAATCCTTAATCTGTATGGAATACATGCAACAGTGCCACTAATTCAGTGGCATCACTATGGTTGGTGTCACCCGATACGGACAATTCAGGGTGTCACCCCCCCTCCCACAAGACTTCCACCATGAACAATAGTACACATTTCGAATGTTCCTGCTCTATACCAGTGCTTCTCAAATTTGAAAAATAAAAAAAATTAAGCAATCTAAACCAAAAAAAAAAATAGGGGGGCCGCGACATATTGATTGGCGTTCCAAGGGGGGCCGTTACTTCAAAAAGTTTGAGAAGCACTGTTCTATATGGTCTTTGCCTTAGAGAATTTACTTTAAAATATTTAAGCGATGAAAACGATAGTATTACTGACTGTATTTTAAAAATATATATATTACTTAAATTCAACTGAGTTTATAAACTACGTCTCCTATTTCATAAAGCCACGTGACTACCTCTGTCCTTTTTTCTAGCGCGTTTATAAAAACTCCAGATTGATCCGAGCAGCTTTAAATTAGATTCATTTACCTAAGCTCAAGACGCTCTGCATGATGGCACCCTGTGCAACTGCTCGTATGGTGGCACCCTGTGCTACTCATCATGTTTTTGACTATGACCGGTTATAAAAATGACCATGCCAAGTTCTTTCTGCTATGAAATTTAGAACTGTTCATGTTGTTGTTACCCGGTGCGACCCGCACCTTCCGAGTGACGCCTCTCCACTAACTTATATAACAACGTGCATAGCAAGATTACATGGCTTTGGCTTTATCTATATAAATAAAAATGTTAATAGGATTCACGCCTTGCTAATTACTTCTAAAGTTCTTTACCAATTGCCTTGAAATTTACACACAAAATTGCAGTAAATTAATAAACTGAATTAGAAAAGACATTTTTCTCAATGCTTACTTTTTACATTAAAGTAGGTGTCATAGCTACTTGTATTATTAGTTATGCATTGTGAGTTCTTGTGACGATCTGTCTATGTCTTCTATGGTAGGGATCGACACTTTATCTAAGCGTGTACTCAAACACATACATTACGAATAAATGATATAAACTGCCAAGTCCGATTCATATGCTTTATTTGACGATTACGCAAAATTTAATTTCAAAATATAAGTAGAATGAAACTCTACACTGCAAGATCCATATTAACTGAAACATCACTACTCTATCCTGTGTGCTGCCTATTTTTGTCAAACTGCATGTCTGTTCTGTACCTCCCTGTTCTCCTCCTTTCTCCCCTTAATTAATTAACTCATCCCTGACCCAATGATCCATATTCTTGAAAACACAATGTTTGATCTATATCCTTGTAAATACAATGCTCAATAATGCTCTTTGTATCACTAATCAAGCACATGTAGAAGTTTGGTGCCATGTATATGAAACCAGACAGTAGATAATTAGCTTATCACAACATTTTTCTCTCGAAAATACAAGGACGCTTAGCCTTGCTTTTAATTTCAGCCTAACTAGGACATCTAACTTAACAGGTATGTGTCCCCTAAAAATACAAACTCTCTCTCTAAATGTGACCGTCATTGTACCTATGGCGCATTTCCAGCCATTCCAAAGTGTGTTATAAAAACATTACCGACTTGTGGTCGTTTCAGAAGGCTTGGTCACGGCAGCGTGTGGCGGTTACAGCTAGTATTTAATATTTAGTCTTAAAATAATTGATTGGAAACTCGTTTGGGGGCCCCCCTCAAGCGGGGGCCCGGGGGGACGTTCAAATTTGGACCCCCCCTCCCTAGTTACGCCACTGATTTCCGAGACACAGCTCACTTCGTTGCTAGCAAATTGCGAAAAAAAAACTCTCTACACTGCTAATGTGGAAATGTATAACGCTTCACTTTTTAAATTTGGAAAATTTCATGACAAACGGGCCGAAAGTCCCCATTCTGAGGTTCAATCAACAAATTCAAAAATGAAAAATCTGGCCAAATTGTTTGTCCAAATGGGAGTAGCCGGCTATTTTAAAAAAAAATAATTTGCTTTATGTCTAATGGCAATGATGCACAGCATGGCTCTTATTCTACAATCCCACCATCGCACCATCCCAGCACCATGAGGAGATCCAACTCCTCTGTATTTTCACATCCATACCCTGTATCCATTCCCTACACCCATACCCTACATCCATACCATACATCCATTCTCTACATCTATACCCTACATTAGGGTGGCCCAAAAAACTAAACTTTCATCTACAGAGCAAGAAACCCTCTAACTTTTTAGAGCATTTTCGAAAAAAATGCTCTATTGTCCCCGTTTTGTCTGTCTGTCTGTCCGTCATCACCCTAGATCCCAACAACCATAAGTCATAGACCCATGATGTATATATCATTTTGTAGGTCTTGGCCTGCCAAGAAAACACTTTTGTTCATTTCGCGATCTGACCTCTGAGGGCCGAAAAAGGGGGCTTTTTAAGTACCGTTTTTGCTTATATTTTAAATATAAATAATAAAAGCTAATCGAAGGAGCGTAATCATTATTTATTTTTGTAACAGTTATTCAACATGATTACTTCCCTCTCTATTTAGCAAAATCTATGGCTGTAACACGGAAAAAATACGGATTTCGTCCGGCGTGACCGTTGACGAAAATGCTCTAAAATGTCCTTAGTCCGAAACGGAAAAGACTTGAATTGTTTTTTTTCCTTATAGCAAACCTTTAATTAGGGCAGAGTTTCAGCATCTTGTGCCTACTGCAAGATAATGCTCATCGACCATGGATTTTCAAAATTTCATTGAAAATTGCCAAACTTTCATGTAATTTACATTTTGTATATTGTCCTTTTCTTTGTGTTATATTTTACTTACTTAGGGTTGGCTGTTTAACTATTTTATGTCATAACTTCCTGTTGATGATGACTGTGCATTTGCAAGCAGTTTTCTTGATGATAAAACTAAATATGACGATGAATATATACCGACCAAAATTAGCGAATCAGGTAAACAGCAAGACAAGATAACTCATATAAAGAAATCCTCGTAAGACCAAATGTTCAATCCAAGTGTAACAAGTGCCTTTGACCGTAATAAAACATCTGATCGTGAAGCTGTTTGACTACTTATTCCTAATGCTGCAGCCATTGGTCACGATCCAAATACACTTTATATTTCACATAACACTATTCAACGAGCGCAGTCAAGTGCTAGGCATGAAATTTCTTAAGCAATGAAAGATAATTTTGAGCCAACTTGCCCATTAGTAATCCATTTGGATGCAAAGATACTTCCAGCAATATTTGGGGAGGGCGCAGTTGACAGGCTACCAGTTTTAGTTTCAGGTGATGGGATGGACAAACTGTTAGGTGTGCCAAAGGTGATCTCTGAAACTGGTGAGAATGAAGCAAATGCTGTTCACAAATTCTTGGTGAGGTGGCAGCTGGTTGAGAAGGTTCAGGCTATGTGCTTTGACACAACCGCAGTAAATACCGGCAGAATAAATGGCATATGTGTTGGCCTTGAACTTCATCGGTTAGCCTGTCGTCATCATGTAATGGAGATTATCTTGTCAAAGGTTTTTACTATCTGCTTTGGACCTTCAAACTCCCAAGATATCCCGCTTTTCAAATGATTACTAGGCTGTTGAAGTGTCACCACCAGGCAGAGTTTTTAAGAATCCCAAGTGACACCTGAAGCTTCCAGTTTATCATGTGCAACCATTACAGTCCTGACCAAAGAGCACCTTAAAAGAACAAGTCATGGAGCTTATTAAGTTGACACTGATTCTTTGGGACATCCACCGTGTACAATCCAATGGAGGGCTCCAGGACCAGAACATCGTGCTCGCTGGATGGCAAAATTAATTTATGCCACAAAAATAAATCTCTTCCGCAAATAAACAGATGTATTCAAGCTTACACAGAAGAAGCCCAAGTTGAGCGCTTTGTAGTTTGGTGCACTAATTTACACCAAGAATTGGGTAACTGGTCCTTGTGCAACTGAAGCTCCATCCAGTGATTAACAGCTGTGGACTGATCTCAGCAGATACTAGATCATCGATCCTGACATCAGTTCAGATGCAAGAAAAGTCCTTAAAAATCATCTCTGGTATCTTTCAGATGAGCTTGTTGGATTAGCCCTATTCTCATATCCTCTGACAGCAGCTGCAATGATGGGAATTGTGCAGGGAATCACCAGTGAAGCTGGCAAACGAAAAGAAACCATGTGTATATTTAGGTGACTTTGCAACTACCGGAATGGGAACCTTCTTTGTTGTTATAACATTGACAGTGCATTTCTTGATTTTCTCTCTCTCTCTCTCTCTCTCTCTCTCTCTCTCTCTCTCTCTCTCTCTCTTTGAACTCTCTCAGTTTTATCTGCGGGCTGAGACTTAGTCTCTTAGAGCCCGTGAGATCAGACCTGCTGTGTCTCTCAACATCGGGAGACTGCCATAGAGCCCGATGGCCAGCAAGCTTCCGGACTGGTCCACCCTGTGGTCCGCCAGTCCAGGGCACTCGAATAGCAAATGATCTACGGTTTCCTCCACTTTCCTGCAGTGTCTGCAAAGGGTGTCGACATTGGGCCTCAACCTCCCAAAGTACGCGCCAATAGGACAGTGCCCAGTTCGGAACTGGGCTATTAGCGCCTGCTCGACACGCCTGAGCTGCCACCACGGGTCAGTTTTGGACGGCCGCTCCAGAAACTTTCGGATGTTAACTCCGTTCACCCCATGAGCCCAGCCCGAGAACCACTTCGATTGTCCAAAGAGGCAGATCATGGAACGTGCTGCCTCGAATGAGCTCTTTCTTGCATTCACGGGCAGCACTTGGGCATCTGTCGACTGGACTATTGCCTTGGCAATGCCGTCTGCCCTTTCATTTCCGGGCACGTCCGCATGCCCGGGAACCCATTGAAGGGTCACATGCACGTGATGTTGGGACACAAGACCCTGTATTGCCATCAGCATGGCTTCCAGCAGAAGCGGCCATTCTCCTGTCCCTTTTACAGCTTGGAGAACAGAGAGCGCGTCAGTGAGAATGACAATGTCCAGAGCAGGCAAAGTACCCTCACCGATTAGCTCCCCTATGTGGTCCACTGCCTCAGTAATGGCTGTCATCTCTGCCTCGTAAGCACAGAGTGACCCACATAGGCCAGCATGGTCTTTCACAAAGCCAGTTTGTGGGAGAGTGATGTGGACCCCATACGAGGCGCTTGTCCGGCCGTCTCTACTGGATACAGAGGCATCAGTATAGGCCAGTATAGCGTTCCCCGAATAGTTTCCAATCATCTCCATAGCCACATCCGTGATGGTTCGGCGATCCTTTGCGTTCCCAGCATTGGTTTCGACCAGGGTCGTGCGTACCTCAGGCATGTAGAGAGCCTCGCCAGGAGGGGGCCTTGAGACAGTCTCTAGCATTAGGCGGTCAGTCGGCAGCTTGATCTCGGAGGCAAGTCTCACTGCGTGGTGCATAAAAGACTGCATCGAGAGCCGCTTTCTTTCCACCCAGCCCTCGACCATCTCCCTTAGGACAGAGGTCTCCTCCTGCCGCTTAAACCGCTCGTACGCGGTTATAACGGCCTGCTCTCTACGGATACCTAGAGGTGGCACATTTGCCATGATTTCCACCGCTGCTGTGGGTGCCGTTCGAAAAGTGCCTGTGATCAGCCGGAGAGCCTGGTTTTGTACAACATCTAGGGCCTCTAAAGAGGACAGACCCATAGACCTGCACAACTTGGCTATAATCAATCTGAGACCTTACTGCACCCATGTACAGTGACCTCAGGACATCTGCTCGAGCCCCCCAGGACGTGCTCGCCAACTTCTTGACAATATTCAGTCTGTCAGAGGCGCAGCGGGCAACCTCCGACAGATGTGTGCAGAGAGTAAGCTTTCTGTCAAGTGTTACTCCCAGGTACTTGGGCTTAGGTTCCAGAGCAAGAACCTCACCCTCTACCTCCAGTCTAAATGGCTCCTTAAGGATACTCGTGCCCATGGTAAACAGCGAGTAGACGGTCTTCGAGACGTTAATCTCTAGCCCCCACATCCTAGTATAACAGCCGACCGTAGTCAGGTCCTTCTGGAGTGCTCTCTCAAGGACTGAGGCACTCTTTCCGGTCTTCCAGATCGCTAAATCGTCGGCATACAGTAGGCTTTTACATCCCAGAAACTCAGGCAGGTCATTGATGAAAGCTAGGAACAATGTACAACTGAGGGCAGAGCCCTGTGGGAGACCCTGTTCGAGGGTCCGTTTCCTCGACACGCTGCTCCCAACACGTGTCGTAATAGTACGATTACTGAGGAAACTGCGTAACCAAATGTACATCTCAGCGGTGGACGAGGAGCGTGACCATGTCCATCGCACTCTTACCCCGCCGAAAGCCTCCTTGCTTTGGGGTAATGAGCCCTTTTTCCTCTAAGAACCACATCAACCTTCGGTTGACCATGCGTTCAGCTACTTTCCCAACACATGAAGTGAGGGAAATAGGACGGTAGCTTTCTGCTTGGTCAGTCTTTTTCCCTTTTTTAAGTACCGGCACTATGACAGCCTCCCTCCACCTCTGAGGGAGTTCTCCTGTCAACCACGTGCGATTGACAAACTGGAGAAGCTTTGCTTGTCCCGCTGCCCCGAGGTGTGTGATCATCTCATTACTGATCAAGTCACTACCTGGGGCCTTTCTCATGCGACACTTCCTGACTGCGTATGCCAATTCATTGACAGAGAATGGGGCTCTGAACGTGTCTCGATTTTCCGTGCCAAACTCAGCCTTCTCTTTGACCCGTCGGACTTTATCCAGTGCCTTGGACAATGTACTCTTCTTACTCGACTTACTGACCTCTGCAAAGTGCTTGTTAAGCACTTCGGCCTTCTTGCTATCGCTAGCCGTCAGGCCTGAGTCCGTTTGCATCGGGGCACCAGTTCTAATTGCCCCAGCCTGGGTCAAGTCTTTCAGCAATTTCCATGTCTTTTGGCTCTCCCTTAGATCCAACTTCTCGCAAGTATCAGTCCATTTCTGCTTTTTGGCCTCAGCAGACGCCCTTTTTACTTGCTCAGTTAGTTTATTGTACTCACGGCGCGCCTCAGCCGTTTTCAATCGACAAGCTTTCTTTCGAGCGGCTTGTCTTTGCCGAACTAACCTTGCAAGGGCTGTAGTCCAAAATGGTCTGAACTTACGTTTCGGGAGGCTCTTTGGGATCGTCCTACGTGCGGCACCTAAGATCGCTTCAGTGATCTCCTTGTATACAACGTCGACTGTTCCACACTCGGTATCTACCCTCTCCAAGGCAGCGTCAGCTGCTACCTTGAAGGCGTCCCAATTTGCTTTTGAATAGACCCAGCACCTGTGCTTAGCCCCATGCCGGAGACATGGCGTTGAAATCACCACATACGAAGGTGCCAAGCAGAGTATCCTCAGCTGTTATTAGACTGAGCTCCGTCTTGGGGGGATTGTACACGTTTACACAATGGTACTTCCTCCCATCCTTATAAACATCCACCGCAAGCGTATCCGTTTTTCCGCGTGAGCCGTGGGCGCTGCTCGGCTGAGCATTTAGCGTATTTCTGACCAGGGTCACCAATCCCCTGCAGTTCTTGCACCCACAACGGAAGCACGAATAGCCAGTGAAGTGGACTGTCCTAAGTCCAAGGATGCACTCTTGTAACATTGCAACATCCACGTCATTCTCGTTCAAAAGCTTTGCGACTTCTAGGCTCTTGGGGATGAGACCCCGGACATTCAGGTGGACAATCCTGAATTGAGCCTTACCAGAGCGTTTCCCAAGTCTTCGCTTGTCAGTTGTGGTGCCGGCCACCTCAGGCGGGGAGCTTTCGGCTACACCCGGAAACAGTGACCTGCTCTCCTCAACTTTCGGCTTCTCGCAGACAGAGCAATCAGCGTTTATCACCGAGGGCTGGGCTTGACAGTTCCCAGTCTCTTTTGTCTCGCCGGGCACCATAGGCGGGGAGCCTTCGGCTACACCCGTTGGCAGTGCCCTGCCTATGTCAGTCTTGGTGCCGGCCACCTCAGGCGGGGAGCTTTCGGCTACACCCGTTAACAGTGACCTGCGGTCCATGACTTTCGGCTTCCCGCTGACAGAGCAATCAGCGTTTATCACCGAGGGCTGGGCTTGACAGTTCCCAGTCTCTTTCGTCTTGATTTGCTATCAGTATCCATATGGTCAGACAAGATTCAAGTCATTATGTGTTGTGAACGACACTGCAGAGGAAGCGATGAAGCTGTTTGCAGAATACAACACACTGCTTACTAACGACGAAGAATAAAAAACAACTCTTATTGCAAGTAGTGGAAGCAAACCACAAGGCTGTTCAAACACAAATCACCAAAAAGTCTGCTGCTCAGGCCCTAATATCAGAATGACAATAACATTGACTGATAATGCATGCTTTTGTGACTTGATTATGAGTAAGTTAAAGTTTTTTTAGTTTTTTGATGGAATAGCACAATGCAACCTTTTGATTGTAACAAATGCCAACAGCCATATGTTTAAGCTAGATGGTTAATTTGCAAAAGAGTGTTGAACTGTTGAGATTAAAAAGTTATTGCTGGTTGTAATTTTGAAACATCCAACATATGCGTATTTCTTCATTTTGCTAGAATTTCGTAAAATTTGGATATTATATTGCTCTTGAGCACCGTCTTGTAGTTGGAATTTAAAACCAAAACTTTACCAAAACATTTCTATTAGCAGATGTAAAAACTTGGGAGGGTGTCTTGCTCTATAGCACGCATTTCATTTTTTGCTATATCTAAATGAACCACCCTACCCTACATACATACCCTACATACATACCCTACATACATACCCTACATCCATACCCGACATCCATACCCTACATCCATACCCTACATCCATACCCTACATCCATACCCTACATACATACCCTACATACCCTACATACATACCCTACATACATACCCTACATCCATACCCTACATACATACCCTACATACATACCCTACATACATACCCTACATACCCTACATCCATACCCTACATACATACCCTACATACATACCCTACATACATACCCTACATACATACCCTACATACATACCCTACATGCAAACCCTACATGCATACCCTACATGCATACCCTACATACATACTCTACATACATACCCTACATACATACCCTACATACATACCCTACATACATACCCTACATACATACCCTACATCCATACCCTACATACATACCCTACATACATACCCTACATACATACCCTACATACATACCCTACATACCCTACATACCCTACATCATACCTTACATACATACCCTACATCCATACCCTACATACATACCCTACATACATACCCTACATACCCTACATACATACCCTACATACCCTACATACATACCCTACATACATACCCTACATACATACCCTACATACATACCCTACATCCATACCCTACATACATACCCTACATACCCTACATACCCTACATACATACCCTACATACATACCCTACATACATACCCTACATACATACCCTACATACATACCCTACATACATACCCTACATACCCTACATACATACCTTACATACCCTGCATCCATACATTGCATCCATTCCCCACCACCCGTCCTTCGACCATTCCCCCTGCTTTGTTGGGCACCACCCCACACGTCCCCATACTCCCTACCACATCTCCAGCCCACGACCTTTCCTTCCTATCACCCCTGAGTTTTACCACCACCTGGACCCCACTTATTGTTAGCGGCGTCTATGGCGGATTCTAGAAATACATGGGGCCCATAGTTGTTATTAAATGGAAAAAAATTGGTACAATTTTCTGTTTAAGAGGTGCTTATTGTTTTAACGTAATGCTTTGGGTGAGTTTAACATTTTTACGGGTGAGGGGGGGTACATTGTTATCGGTCAAGCTTGCCACAAGCCTACGGTGCTATCAGTCAGGCTCGCCACAAGCCTACAATGCTATCAGTCAGGCTCGCCACAAGGAAGGGTCATTTGACCATTTGTCAGAACCCTGCACTAAGAGGACTTAATAAATTAAGCTAACAGTGATAATAACTATAGAGAAAACATTAAGAAATGCCATTTTTAAATCACTTATCTATCTCTAGCTTCCCTTCTCCTATTTTTTACTTAATGAGTGAAATGAAATTTTACTTTTTTTTCTTCCGTACATTTGTAAACTTTTAAAAACACAAAACTGTTTCTTTAAGAAGTAAATAGCTTACAATCTGTTTCTGTAGCACATGTTACATGTTTTAGTAGGTTATGTTTCCCCGTCAATAGTTCTTCAGCGTCTTGGCCCGCTTTCAACTTAACAGTTACACCTAGTCAACGACAAAAAATGAATCTTTTATGTTTGTGAAGTCCCTGTAAGGATGAGATGAAATCTCTTAGATCCTATAAACCACTAATGGGACGGTTTTTATAGTGTCCTTCTTTCATCTCCAATACAGCCGGTAGTGTAATGGCCATGGAGGCACCACGGAGATCTTTGCAGTGACTTTAGCCATGACCTGAAACATGTCCTTGGCCCTCACCGGGGATCGAACCAGGTACCCTCAGGTCGACAGTCGAGTGCTTTACCGCACGCCCACCCGTCCCCAGTGCATTTATGTAGCATGTTCCATTTGACTTTTTATGCATTGGACGCAATTTTTTTTTTTTCAACAGTCACAATAGTGATATCTAAATGTCTAGTTTTGACTTCATTGAACTTTTCTTTTTATTTGTTGTATGTCACTGTTAGGATGAGAAATGTATCTCTCAGATCCTATAAACACGTATTGGTTTATTTTTTTTTATGGTAGCCTTCATTCATTACACCATGACCCTATCTAACGTCAAGTAGCCATTTATGATGGTACTTGAGACATTTACCAGGACATCAAATAATTCCGGATTGAACAGGTGACCCTCAGGTCGAACCTCAAACAACTGTACCATTCGACTGTCCGTCACGCATAAAATGTTTCGATGCAATCTTGTTTATCTGTATGTTAGTCTGTATTTGTCTTAAATATCATGACGCAATTTAATTATTTCTCTTTTTACATACACTTATAGTTTTACAAGACGCAGATGATTTTTTTCAACTGACATCAACACAATGTTTCCTGACAGATATAAGTGTTATGTCTATTGATCTATCTAGCATCTATATCTAAGTCTGATGGATCTATGTATAATCTAATCTAAGTATGATTATTTTTTCTCTTTCATCAATACATGTATCTACTTAACATCTAAAAATGTGCCTCTCTGTTCTTTATGGTTTACTAATAAAAAATCAAACAAACTTGAGTGTAACAGCTGTCAAATTGTTTTTAATGTGATCACCACCAATACAGGAGTTTTAATTTCACTGGTTTAAATCAAACTTCATCCCCACTTGGCTCTTCAATTAAACCCCAATAGTGATGTCGTCTAACTTCTTGTAGGGTGTTGTGTCACCTCACATACGTATTACATATACACACCGCTATCATCAACCGCACACCTCTATCATCAACCACACACCGCTATCCTTAACCACACACCTCTATCATCAACCACACCCTCTATCATCAACCACACACATCTCAAGCAATCAGCCACACTACATATACCGGCACATCACAAACACAACAAACGACACACATACCACAAACATCACACTAAACATACACATTACACCCAAACCCAGGGCCGCTTTATCAGTTAGGCACAGTAGGCACTGTGCCTAGGGCCTACGAAAGCCAGAACATACAATGAAAAGTAGTTCAGAATGCCAGTACAATTTAATAATGTTTGTATTAAAGTAACTATACATAACCGTGTGAGATGAGCACCTAACTAAGTTAAGCTGCAGTGCTGTAGATCTGTAGATCACATTATGTTAACTTTTTGGCTCTTTGTCTTAGCAAAGTCACATATGAAATTCTCATTTGTCATTTCCCTCATAAAATCCTTTTCAATTGAAAATAATGACAGGGAGGATAGTCGTGTTTGTCTCATCGTTGACCGAAGATACGTTTTTATCAATTTGAGTTTAGAAAAGGAACGTTCCCCTTCAGCACAACTTGTTACAAAAATTAAAAGATAGATCAGGAAACAATATTTAGATTTGGAAAACTTGTCACCAACCTATTCTGTTTTTGTGCTGTAAGCACTTCAGACACAGTTTTCTTGTCAGCAAACATCCATGAGAACAAAAGAAATTAATTAGTAAATACCTCTTCCAGATCTGATTTAGTGACTTGGCTTTCGAAACTGTTTGATCAGTTCACAAAGATCTGTCTAAGTATTAAGTACATAATCGCATGTCATGGTATCGAATGTCAAAATGCAGGGGCCCCAAATGAGGCCAAGCCCCCGGCCCCCAAATCCCTAGGTTCGGAACTGGATGAACAATAGTCTTTCTCTATGCAAAGGCTTTGCAGGGTACACTATGATTGTTTGACGTGGTGGCTGAATGGCTAAGCAACTTGTGGGTTTTCTTTTTATTCTGACTATCCAGTTTCGATACCTCTCATTGACATTTTTTAAATTTATTGTTTTAATTTTTTTTAAATTTATCCTTGTGGTTATTTTAATGAAAAGTAACTTATTAGAGCTCTTTGACATTATTTATTGAAATGATTTATCCTTTAGGATGTTGTAAGAAAAAGAAACAACAACTAATTAGGTATTTCATTACTTTAAAAAAAAAACTTTTTTTTAAAATATGTGTCAAAGCTGAACACAGAGGCGTACGTAGGGTGGGGGAGGGGGGGGTCCAAAATCCAAAGTCCCGCCTGGTCCCAGCTTGAGGGGAACCCCCGAAAGTGAGGACCAAACGTCAAAATACAGGGGCCCCAAAAGAGGCCAAGCCCCCAGGCCCCCGAATCCCTAGGTATGGCACTGGCTTCACAATAGTCTATCTTCATGCAAAGGCTTTGCAGGGTACAGCTAGTAATATTAATATGACATCAAATCGGTTTGACAAAATGATGAATTATCAACTTCAATCATCATTATAAAATGGAAGATTGACATCAAGAAATAGTGACAAAAAAGTGGTGAGTTAGAAAACAAACAACGACATGCACAGACACAGTTAAACTCAAGGTAAAGATGACAATAATTGAAGACTTTTCGAAAAAAATAGAACTAAATTCAACTATATATGAATTTATTTCCTAAATTTTCTAAATCAAAATAAACTCAGGTAAAGATTATATGTTTGAAAGATATTTATCTGAAAAAACCACACTAAAAGAATAATTATACAAAGATATTAGTATTATAATTTTTTTTAGTTAAACAAAACTCACATATAAGATGTTTACAGTACCAACACCACTTCCTTGTATGAGCGATAGACTGCAGCAGGAGGTAACTATTGTGATGTCAATCACATGATGTGAACAGTGAGCTCTAGCATGGCGTGAATGTAGGAGTTAGTGGGAACTGATCACGTTAAAGGGAAAGTCACTAGCTTTAATCTAGACCAAGGGTTCCCAACGTATGAATTAAAAGACTAAATGGAAACGCAATATCCTTTCTATAATTGTACGGTAATGGATTAATGATGGCCACTTAAAATTTAGGTTTTGAGATTCACTGAATTTGTTTCACAATAATAAAACGACGTTTTATCCGTTGCAGGCTATTTGCGACAGATTGTTCAATCGATTAAAAATTCTCCACATTTTCACTCACCGAATTAAGGCTGGTAGGTTTCAAAGCTGTTCTGATCTGTTAAGTAATATATCGGATGAAATGAAAATTGTGTGAAGCAATGCAACAGCTAAACTTTCTTTTTAGATCGACTGCCTTAATAGATAATAAGCTTTTTTAAATAAATATAACAAAGTGAGATATTTTAGTTAAATGCATAAACAATGAGGATAATACTTTGGTGTACTAGTATTAATAAAAGTGTCAATAAATAGTCATTTGTGAAAGATTTAATTTTACACCATTTGCTTTTATTCTTTAACTAGTGGAAAAGCCCACTGATGCTGGCTGAACGAAATCCAACAGAAGGGATTACAAAGAAATATACCAAATTCTGCAATAGAAAAGAACATGTGGCCTTTATTGCCATGAACAGAATACGATATGAACAGAAATAACAAAGAAATGTATGAAATACTTTAATAGAAAATAACTTTTGGCTTCTATTGTCATGAAAACAATAGAATATGAAAACTACCTGTGAGGGAGAAACACGGTTATAACGCTTACACCGCACGATATGAAAACTACTAGTATTGACTAGTAAACAAAGGCCCGGTACCCGGACCGGCTAGTAGGCACGCATTTGGAGTAGAATAAGGTGATTTATACTTACGCGTTTACAATCAGATATATATATATAAAATAGTATATCTATGTACTCGAAGTGGCCCCAAAGAACATGAACAGATTATTTTAGCCAAAATACATTTAAGTATAGGGACACTTAATAATACATCAAATAAAGTTCATATTTTATATAGTTCATCCCAAAGAAAATAATCCTCATTATGGGCAAAGAATCTTAACAAAAACAACCCCCGACTATCAAACTTTGAATCTAACATCCAACTATACATAATTTGCGCACACACCGTATCATTGACTAACTTTAATTCATTCATAATATTTTTAAAGGACTCTATCTCCACAGTTCTTTATTTTATAATTTATCATGTTCAACATAACGTATTAAAAAAAAAGAGACGTGAGTGAGTGTCGACCAGAGACGTGAGTGAGTGTCCACCAGTTAAGGGATACGCTACATATTTAGCAGATGGTTTAGTTACTGTTCTACACATGATGACGGATGCGAACATTTCCAGTTTTGGAATTTCCCAAACCATTGTTAGCCGAGCAAACGCGTTAACTAATACAGTGATTAGTCAACTCCTGTAATTGAGTTGTATCTCTTTGACCATTAGCCTGAGGAAGACTGACGGATGGGAAAATTCTCAGTTTTGGGATTCCCCGAGCGAGGGTAGTTTTCATATCGTGCGGTGTGTGCGTTGTATTTAAGGATGTTCATGGCAAATCTTATTTTCTATTACAGTATCTCACACATTTCTTTGTT
This sequence comes from Bulinus truncatus, assembly GCA_021962125.1. Taxonomy (NCBI): domain Eukaryota; kingdom Metazoa; phylum Mollusca; class Gastropoda; family Planorbidae; genus Bulinus; species Bulinus truncatus. The sequence continues at coordinate 12,143,024 of JAGDYQ010000003.1, read as the reverse complement.
ATTTCTGTTCATGGAAATAAAGGCCATATTTTCTTTTCTGATGCAGTATTTCGTATATTTCTTTGTTATCCCTTCTGCACCTCATCATACACGGTTACAATACACAGTTACAAAGCACACCGCACGAAATGAAAACTACGTGAGAAAGGGAAACACACGGGTTAGACGATTATGTATTAAGGATAAGGATACGGATGAGAATAAAGTTGCTTATCGCAAATTACAAAAAAAATGAATTAGAGATAGATACATGAGACTGAACATCGTTTATTGAATTAAAATATTAAGTCACCACGGTATCATAGTCTTATAATCAAACGACTGCTTTCCTTCTTGATTAAAATAAATATACAATTCTGATTTTCAATGAGATGTGTAGTTTTATAAACAAATGAAAGTAGAAACAGCTGTAAGGATTTTGTAAAACATTTTTTATGGGCAGGGCTTGTGCTGTAGGCCGGTGTCGGAACTTCGCCAGGTGTCGCTGTAGGCGAAAATAAGACACCGAAAAAATAATTTGAGACAAAAAAATAAACAAATATCTATTTTTAGTAATATTTTTGTCAGGTTTTTTCAATCAATATCTTCTAGTCAGTTTATTTAACAGGGCCCTTTATATAAATCATAAATGAAACAAAATAAAAAAAAAACATTTGTACTAGTTGATAAAACAATTTTATTAGAGATTGACTGTAATAAATAACTGTTATCAAATAAACATTTCTTTTTTGAGTTTGAGCACAGTTCTTATAAATTTAATTTGGATTGATTTTTTAAAGAATATATGCAAACAGAATTGGAACCTATTTTAAAGGTAAAATTTTTAAGCTGAGACTTCTGTGTCTATTGGAGGCCATTGACAAAAAGAGATATTTGGGGTCCATAGCAAAAGTAAAAGTCGGGGCCCATTGGCATCAAATTTGATATGAATCTGTACAGGAATGGTACTCTCTGACCATCAAGCAATGGCCAGCGATAAGTACACAATTATATCAAATTTTCTTCTAATTAGCTTGTCCGTAAACAAATAATCTTCGTTTACGAATGTTAAGTGTGCTGATACGTGACTCATACAACTAAATATTGTGGGAATTAATTTAATTCTAGTAAACTAAATATTGCGGGAATTAATTTAATTCTAGTAAACTAAATATTGTGGGAATTAATTTAATTCTAGTGAACTAAATATTGTGGGAATTAATTTAATTCTAGTGAACTAAATATTGTGTGGGACGGATGGCCGGGTGGTGTAGATACTCGACTGTCGACCTGAGAGTCCTGGGTTCGATCCTTGGAGAGGCCCATGGAATTTTTCCATATGCCGAGGTTATAGAAACAGATGAATTCTACACTTCATCTGCCCCGATGGCCCGTTAGGGCTATAAGAAGGGAACTTTACTTTACTTACTAAATATTGTGGGAATAAATTTAAATCTAGTGAATTTATAAATAAACCGAAAAGCGATACATGGTGGGCGACAATTTTTTGTATCTTATATAATTCTTTATATTTTTTTTTTACTTTTGATCGATTTTTTTTTATGTTTTATTATATATGTGCAACGCCGACCCTGGGATACAGTGGCAAAGAAAAATAGATTTTTTATTTTTGTAAAAATGTGGTACTTGGTAAAATATTCCAAGTTTGGGTTGAAAAAAGACATAATGCACTAGGAATCTTTGTAGCTGCGGCTCCCTTTTTTGACAAAATGTCAGGGAGTGCTTCGCGCGTATTTAAGGCCGGGCTGTTTGGTGACTAAGACGTGATTTCTTGGGAAAAGTGAAATTTGGTGATTTTTTTAAATATGGGAGTGGTGACAAAAGTGATCAACTTTTAAATAAATATAATATCCTTAGAAAAACAAATAAATGGTGGAAAGCTTTATTTTTTTATTCATTTAAATGTGTTTCCTGTCACTTATAATAATAATATAGAAATTTTAATGATTGATTTTGTCTTGTCTAAAATTGTGTGAAAATTATATGTCTTTTTTCACTCTAGAAGCATAAGTCCTTATTTTTTTTTCCAATTTCTATAGTATCATTTAAAGTTGAATAAAAAAAATTATCATAATTTTACGTCCAAACCTATTTATGTGTTGTACAAATGAATAATGTTTATGTAAATAATAAAGATTTTGTTTAAATTCTTCATAATTGTTTTTTTATTCTTACTGGTTGTGATTTATTTGTATTTTTAGTAAAAAAAATAATTAAAAAAATCATTTACACTATAATTTTACAAAATTAAAATTTTCTATTATATCAAAAGTTTTATATCATTAAATAGCTTATTCATTTCTAAATTCAATGATGTATAACTTCACTAGGTAGCTTATAACATAACGAAAAATGCCTAGTTTTACAAAACACCCTGCAATCAGCTTAAAAGAATGGCCGAAAATGAACAACAGTGGAGAGTTAACGTGATAGGACAGTTTGCATGATTGTCTCTTGTTCGTAATAAAAAAAAAAGAACAAACAACAACAAGCGCCATCTGTCTTTGAAATTGGTCAAACAAAAATACAACAACAAGCGTCATATGTCTTTGAATTTGGTCAAACAAAAATACAACAACAAGCGCCATCTGTCTTTGAAATTGGTCAAACAAAAATACAACAACAAGCGTCATCTGTCTTTGAATTTGGTCAAACAAAAATACAACAACAAGCGTCATCTGTCTTTGAATTTGGTCAAACAAAAATACAACAACAAGCGTCATCTGTCTTTGAATTTGGTCAAACAAAAATACAACCAGCGGGGTTGAGAGGAGGAATTGTCATTTCCAATTTTTCCTCTCACGTGCAGAGGGTGAAAGGAGGATAGTTTTTCTTTTGTCTCTAGTTCTCACATTGTGATGGCATCAATGTTTGAATAACTGAATGTGCGGCTTCCACCGATTATTAGAAGCCAAGATATGCTAGTGGTATATGCTAGTGGTATATGCTAGTGGTATATTTGAAGGCCCCAGGAAAACGGTTCATCTGAAGGTCCCAGACAATGGATGACAATATGATTCAATAACAGCTAGAACAACTTTGATCCCCTTTCGCCTCGTATATCCTGGAAATAGTTTAAATTGTCTCCTTATTGTGGGACACACTGTGATTGATATACTGTGATTGATATACTTTGATTGATATAATGTGATTGATATAATGTGATTGAAATACTTTGATTAATATACTTTGATTGATACACTGTAATTGGTATACTGTGATTGATATACCGTGATTTATATACTTGTATTGATATACTTAGATTGATATACTGTATATACTGTGACTGATATACTGTGTTTGATATACTGTGATTGATATACTGTGATTGATATACTGTGATTGATATACTTTGATTGATATACTGTGACATACTGTGATTGATATACTGTGGTATACTGTGATAGATATACTGTGATATACAGCGATTGTTATACTGTGATTTATATACTGTGATATACTTTTATTGATACACTGTGATTGATATACTGTGAATGGTATAATGTGATATACTGTGATTGATTACTGTGATTGATATACTGTGATTGATTTACTGTGATATACTGTGATTGATGTACTGTGATATACAGCGATTGATATACTGTGATTGATATACTGTAATATACTTTTATTGATACACTGTGATTGATATACTGCGATTGATATACTGTGATTGATATACTATGATTGATATTCCTTTATTGAATTACTTTAATTGATATATTTGTAACTTAAATACGGGGATTGCTATATTGTGATTAATATAATGTGATTGATGTAATGTTATTGATATACTGTGATATACTTTGAATGATCAACTGTGATATACCTTTGTCCTGTCAAAGTGTGACAATAATCTTTTTTAAACTAGTCAATACGAATGAGTAGCTAAATGGTTCAGAAGATTTGTAATTATAATTAGCAACACATTAAACTTCACATTTTATTGTGTCAAATCAAGATAAACTCATTCCTATTAGAATATGGCGGAGTTAGGCAGCGCCTATTTTATCTATTCGAATGGCCAGAGCTTATAATGATATTTCCAGATATTTGATTAAAAATGGGGGGAAAACGTGGCAAATTTGTAACTTCAAGTTGAGATATAAATACAAAAAAAAATATGTTTGCACACTAATGAATGACATTACTGTATCTCAGAATATGTTTGCACACTAATGGAAGACATTACTGTATCTCAGAATATGTTAGCACACTAATGAAAGACATTACTGTATCTCAGAATCATGCTTGCGGAGCCGCCATATTTTTTCGGCTCCGGCTCCCACAAATTTGACGGCTCCGGCTCCCTATTAAGATAGTATCACACGAGACAAAAAAAAATTGTTGTAATTGCTCAACGCTAACATCCCGCTGATAAAAAGTTATGCAAATTTTGCCGCGTTCACCCCCATAGTCAGGAACTTAAAAAATATACGCATGTCGGTTTTACTAAAAACAAACCATTTCAGTGCATCCAGAAACGTATCATTATTTTCGACCGGGGTTTCACTAGTCGCCATTTGCATAAGTACTAAAAAGTTATTTCAATGATCAAATTAGCCAATAGTAAATTGATAATTATTTAAAATATTTTAAAGACTTCAATATTTATATTTATTATTTATAAATTCGAAGTAACTATTCGGACCCGGGCAGGCCCGTAGCCAGAATTATTGCATTGGGGGGGGGGTGCTGAATAACTGATTCTGGGGTACAGCGGCGGATCTAGACAACTTTGACCGGTGGGGGGGCAAAACTTTGACCCCCGGGGGGGGGGAGCGAAACTGTTTTCATTGTTGAAAATTGGTCTTTGAACAAAAAATATTTCGATAATTTAATGATGTATTACCTAAACTTGCGATAACCAGGGGGGGGACATGCCCCCCGGCCCCTCCACATAATTCCGCCCCTGGTGGGGTAGAAGAAATGTTCGGGGGGGGGGGGAAGCGAAGATGGAGGTGCGAAGCGCCGAAAGCTTGCGAATGGAGAGGAGAGGTTTTGGGAGGGGACTTCCCCAAGAAATTTTTTGTAGTTCCATATTTGGAATGGTGCATTTTAGTACCGATTGTTTAGCTATTAATTAGAAATATATAATTTTAACTACGTTTCAATAACGCAAGGCAAGTTGCAGTTTTGTTAAAAATAATTTAAATAGTAAATAGTTTTAATGATAAAAATTGATTGAGGCTGAGCAATGTCTGATTCCTGTTATAAATATATTGACCAATAGTTCTGCTACTAATTGTTACATAATAGATACCTGATTTATATCATTATACTGTTGGTTAAACGTACAACCCGGGAAGAGCGACAAAGATGCACGAATATAGCTTAGCTATTTGTGTGATATTTCTTATAAAATATTGAAAACAAAGAACAGATCTATCAACAACAAATTGACCAGTCGCAATTATTCAATTTAAAATAAAATTAATTCTGCTAAAAAGTAAATTTGCAAATTAAATAACATCACTCAGAAATCACGGAGTTTGTACTTTATTATTTTATTATACATATGTATAAAAGTGAAGTCAGAAGTCAATATTATTTTATCAACTTATTTAAGTTGCTAGTTGTCCTCAGAAGATATCAATATATAAAACTATTACAAGGTTGGGAACAGAAATTTCGGGTCCCTGGGCAGGGGTGACACGGGCCCCCATGCTGATATTAATATTTTCTAAAGTTGATTGGCCAGCTCAGTCCGGGCCCCTAAAACAAAATTGAACAAAATGATTGATGTTTTATAGTCGTTATTATTAAAATGTGTCAAAAAACTCAAATCATGCAGGGGGGGGGGCTCAGGTCATGAATGGGGGGGTCAGCCCCCCTAGCCCCCTCTGGCTACGGGCCTGGACCTGGGTACCAATAAACTCCGATTTTTATTCGGACCCCGTCCCAATAATGTCTGATTGTTATTCGGACCCGTGGCAAATATGCACTTAGCTTAGCTATACATAAACTTTGTTATTGTTTTTTGTTTATTTTTTTGTATAATTGTTTGAATTGTATGATTTAATCGTTACTCAGTGTCTAGAGTTTCACTAAGCGGACTCTGTATTATTATTTTTTCGGGTTCCGTCTAATAAAGTTTAAATATAGCTAAGCTTAGTGCATATTTGCCACGGGTCCGAATAACAATCGAATTTTATTTGGACCCGGGTTCGAATAGCCACAGCCTTATAAATTTATCTGCTCTATTTCAGATATTCTGTTTATAATAAAATTGTTAAATACAGAAAGCTACCATTTTGTTTTTAGTCTATTACAAATTGCGGTCAAATAATACACGAAATGACGCGTTCTATTTGTCGTCGTAGTAAAAATTTATTTTTAAATGATTGATACAATTATTCTATGAAATAAAACTGTTTTAACTTTATATATATAACAAAATAGCATGCCATTAAAAAATTTCGGAGGGTAAACAAGATTTAAAACGAACACAAAACGATCCCTATTAAAGATTTCTTGTGGTGATGTGCATGCACGCGTGAAAATTCTGCAGCAGGGGCCAGGCATTCTATAGCAGGGGCCAGGCAATAGCAGGGGGGGCAGGTAATATATTTTACTAAGTAGAACAAATAAGCAGAGGGGGCCAGACAAAACGCAGGGGGCCCCGGCCCCCCTGCACGCTACGGGCCTGCTATGGGGGTGAACGCGACAAAATTTGCATAACTTTTTATCAGCGGCATGTTTGCGTGGCGCAATTACAAAATTTTTTGTCTCGTGTGATACTATCTTAATAGGGAGCCGGAGCCGGAGCGGGAGCCGTCAAATTTTAGGGAGCCGGAGCCGAAAAAAAATTTTGGCAGCTCCACAAGCCTGCTTGACAGAGCAGCATAATAACTTCTTAGATGTACAGTTATCTCCCAATCAGCTTGAATAACTGTATTCTTTGTCATGCAGCTCATGCTTTCAAACCGGCATCTCCTACTGACCCTAATATAAGTCTGAGTCTGTAGGCAAATCCAACACAGCAGCTTCAACATGACCAATAACTGAATTTGCAGATACCTTTTCCTTTGTAACACTTGTTTCAGTTGTTTCACTTTTTTCAGCACAGTCCGGCAACATTATTTCTGGTATTGCGGGATTGTTGGTGTACATTGTGGCTGAAGAAGTAAATGAAATGTCATATTATCACTAGTATTACTAGTTTTACAAGTAATGCAAACAGTGTCTCTGCAACTAAACCCACATTTTTTTCAATGCTTTTTCTTTCTCGTCCGCTTCTCAAATCCACTCTCGTGTTTCCTCTTGTATCCATCAGACATGGTTAATTAAAAATACTTTCTTTACTTTTTTAAATTTTGTAAGAAAAAGTAGCACACGATTAACGATAAACAACGAATGTGAAGCGCATGATGTAACACCGGAATTACTACGTCATCACTGCATAGAATGACTAACAATGCGGAAAGTTTATTTAGATTTCAAATCACAAAGAAGTGTGGGTGCATTCTTGAAAAATATTAAAAATGACTTTGAAAGTGCCTAGGGCCAACGAAGACCTTAAAACGCCCCTGAGATAACACATAGACTAATATTACGAAAGATTGTTTTAAGAAATGAAACCTGCGAAGTTTTCCTGTAATTAGCTAGCAAACTTTTAAACACAGGACATAACTTCGCTTCATTTCAGAGTTATGCATACAAGTCGTGAGGGTGAAAGAAGCCTGTGAAATGTTTCATTAATTTCATCTGTTTAGATATTGCTGAGAATGTATTTAAACCGTTCAACATTTCATGAAAATTACTTAACCTTGTTATAACATTTTAACAACACCAATTTACGCAGGCTAATAACTAATAAATTGGTTTCTTAAAATAAAATAAACAAGCAATTAAGCCTGTTCCATTCTGGACACAGGACGTGTTAGCGCATTTTCGTGTTATGTATCAGTACGTTTGTTAGCTTTCAGTAAATATTTGTAAATTTTGGAAATGTTTATAAATTCAATTGTGTAATGCATATATCTGTAAAAAAAATTATAAAGACGTTTCTTTATATTTGAAAAAAAAATATTGTCTCTTAAATCTAACTACAAGTGGTTTGTGGTTACTGAAATAGGACTCATAATTGAAAACATTCGAAATTATAGTCATTTAATCGTCCGAAAACTCCGTCAATTGTTGCATAGCTCTGATACTTTCAATTAAACTCAGAACACAAGCTTACTATTTCATTTGATGAGTTTCTTAATAAATCTTGGTGAAACTACGTGCTGCAGTATTTCGCACCAAATGAATGGGTTATTGAACGTACAAGGTGTATATATAATATATAAGCCCCTTAGGAGCCCTGAAGCCCGGCCCTCAGAGGTCCTATCGCGAAATGAACTTTTGATGTACACATGGCAGGCCAAGACCTACAAAATGATATATACATCATGGGTCTAGGACTTATAGTTGCTGAGATATAGGCGCTCCTTTATTTATATAGCTTATATAGTAAAAAACGGTACTAAGCCCCCTTTTACGGCCCTCAGAGGTCAGATCGCGAAATAAACTTTTGCTGCACACATGGCAGGCCAAGACCTACAAAATGATATATACATCATGGATCTAGGACTTATGGTTGTTGAGATCTAGGGTGATGACAGACAGACAGACAGACAAAACGGGGACAATAGAGCATTTTTTTTCGAAAATGCTCTAAAAATACAATGAACATCACAAGTACAACCGCATCATCTAATTAGATTTAAAGACTTATACATTGTTATTATGTTTAAATGTCGACATATGTGTGCCGTAGTGTCGTCCCTAGGGTTCGAAGTCGCGTAACGTTACGCGTAAGTTACCGTAAATTACGCGTAATTTACGGTAACGTAATTTTGAAAATTACGCGTAAATTACGGTAATTTAAAAATGCATATTTGACGGCCATTTTTAATTGTTTCTGTCGCAATTCGTTGTGTTAACAGTGGCGATTAATTAATTACAGTGATTAGGAGTACCATCTACATCCGGCCACAAGCCTAAACCGGAAGTATTCGTTTGGTAAAACAGCGTAAACCGCAAAGTATATTGTTTGTTTTTAATCGTTTCAGTAAACATAATAAATTAAATATTTTCATTAAGGAAGCCAAAGTCTGATTAAAAATAAGATAAAATCATAAAAATTTTCGATTAAGTACACAATGCCGCCATGAGCTGTGTGGCAAGCGGCCGCAAGCCAAACGGGGAGGTTATAAAATAAAAAAAAATGTTTTTTTAAACATTATCTACATTACCGTACCCAGGATTTTTTTTTTGGGGGGGGGGGGGGGGCTGTTCCAAGTTTTTAAAGGCAAATATTTGACAATTTTTTATGAGTTACTGTCAGCAATAACATTTGTATTGGGGGGGGGGAGCTGAAAACATTATTAAAAATACACCTACTAGCAATCAGTGAGCGTGAGCAACAAAAGGAACATAAATGTTCAAGTAATTGGACATTAATGGTACGCGTAATTTTGGCGTAAATTACGCGCGCCAATCTTGCACGTAATTTTCGAACCCTAACCAGCGTCGATCGCGTGTGTCGTCTTTTGCGTAGTTCGGCACCCGCGGCGGCCGTATTTCGCAGCGCATTGCAGCCGCCCCGCGTTGACCGTATTAGACGGTATTACTTAGCCAAAGATGGCCGCCGCTGATGCAGTAAGTACACGACGAAATTCGTGGACGACGGGCAAATTAGTATGACCGGTTAATTACAAGTAAAAACCTTCGAAAACATTATTAAAAATACACCTACTAGCAATCAGTGAGCGTGAGCAACAAAAGGAACATACATTTTTAAGAAATTGGGCATTAATGGTACGCGTAATTTTGGCGTAACTTACGCGTAACTTACGCGTAAATTACGCGCGCCAATCTTACGCGTAATTTTCGAACCCTAGTCGTCCCAGGAAGGTGCAACCCAAACATATCGGTTGCCATCGTAAGCTGGTGAAGATTGTCTTAATATTGTGTGGTGAGAGTCCAGAGGGATGTTTTGATTGTATGCGAGAGTAAATGTGAAATGGGAACTTTTTGTTGTGGCCTGCAGTCTGTGAACTAAATTCGTGAGTAGAAGCTGTGAAATATATTTATGCAAATAATAAACACTAAGTTAACATTTACTAAACATGACTGAGTCATCAACCGATTTAAGCATAATTGGTACACCCATACCTCGCTTTACGGCCTAGATACGTCCCACGAAATTTGGCCGCTAAGCGAAAAGCCATATAAGGAATCAATTAATCTAGTACAAATCCATACAAATTCAACGAGATCGGTTCCAAGTTGTTTAAATATATAACATGGTTTATCATTCAAAATGGTTTTTCTCTTTTTATTTCATTTAAATTAAAGCTACATACATTTGTACATAAATAATAACAAACTTCAACAATCAACAATAGTCTATAAACAAAAATGAAACAATTTCATGTTACATAAAATATGAATATGTATAATTTTTTTAAAATGAAGACAATGAAGAAATGGTAACCTGCAGATCAATGACGTCATCATTTTCCGCTTGTAAGGATAGGCCTGGCTTACAACAATTGTCCAACGTTGTTTGTCTTGCTTTCTTGTTTTTTTCGTTCTTCAATGAGTTATAACAGCTAATGGTTGAGTTAATTCCTCGAGAAATTGAGAGCTACGTTTGACGTCAGGATCGTTTTCAAGAAGGAGGTTCCCTATCAGCTTCAAGTAGATCAAGCACATCACGTTCGTTCAAACCTTCCAAGCCGAAACCTTCTACTAGATCCAAAATATTTTGCCTAATTTCAGGAATAGAAAATTAACTTCTGTATCTAGTGTTGAACCTAGGGATTATAGGGCCCCTCATTGGAGGTCCCTGCATTTTGACATTCGACAACATGACATGAGATAATGTACTTTTTATTTAATGTAAAAAAAATATTTGGGGGCCCCCTCAAGCTAAGGCCGGGGGGGGGACTTTTGAATTTGGACCCCCTCCCTAGGTACGCTTCTGTCTGTATCAGTACTTTTTACACATTCTGGTCATATTTTTTTTCCATACATGGTTCATTGTTGTCAATTTTAATTCCTTCCATCATTCACTGATGCTGTCAACAGTATCCTTGATGTTACAGTTTTTCCAAAATGTTTTAATTGAAGATTCACCATCAATTTCCCTATTGCTGAGTTGTCGGAAAGTTCGGTGTAGGTAATGTGCCTTAAAAGTGACTATTGGACCCTTATCCATAGCCATAGTTTGGATCAGTGGTGTAGTATTTTTCGGAAGGTACTCAATCATGACATCTTCATATAGTTCGGATAAATTAGGTAGGATGCCCTGGTGCATTATCCAAAATTAGCAATATTTTTCATTTCTGTACAAAAGTGATTTTTTTTTGGCCGTTATAGCGAAACATTTTAGGCCGTAAAGCGAAAACGTGCCTGTATTGATGAAGGCCGTTATAGCGAAATGCCGTGTAAAGAGCGGCCATAGCGAGGTATGAGTGTATTTGGAATAACTTTTAATAATATTACTAAAGTTACTAAAAAAATAACTAATTAAAGTGTACAGCAAAATTTTTTTTTATTGTATATACCACCAGATAGAAAATATTTCAGGACTATGACAAATGTATGACTGAAACAGTGCTATGGATACAACATTAAATAAAATGAGTTAACACCATTAGCGGCTTGGAGGGGGTGGGATGGAAGAGGGGACACTAGGCCCGCACTAAAGTGTGTCACGTGTGGAAAATATTTTTTACCTAACTGTAACAGAAATAAACTTTTTTCCAGGCTTTTTATATGACTTTTATTTAAAGTCGACATCATCATATAATATGTCTTGCGGAATCATTAAATCACAAAGTAACCCACTTATTAGATATACACAAATTAGATGTACACAGATTAGATATACACAAATTAGTTATGCACAGATTATATATGCACAGATTAGATTACACAAATTAGGTATACGCAAATTAGAAATACACAAATTAGATATACACAGATTATATATACACAAATTAGATGTACACAGATTAGATATACACAAATTAGTTATGCACAGATTACATATGCACAGATTAGATGTACACAAATTAGATATACGCAAATTAGAAATACACAAATTAGATATACACAGATTATATAAACACAAATTAGATATACACAGATTAGATATACACAAATTAGTTATGCACATATTACATGTGCACAGATTAGATGTACACAAATTAGATATACGCAAATTAGAAATACACAAATTAGATATGCACAGATTAGATTTACACAAATTAGATGTGCACAAATTAGATATACACAGATTACACATAATAACTTATCTGTGCTTTAACTTACACCATTGTCCAATTAATACAGATTAAAAAAATCATCAACAAAGGCATAATGAAAATACACTCAGAGAGAAAAATAACAAAGGAATGTTATTTGAGATATATTTGACACATTTGTAAACACTTTCAATGCCATTGTTACACGAAATGAGATTAATATTTTGACTGAATCCTTAAATTCGTTATCTCGTCTTCAGTTGTAAATAGACGATACCCTAATTTATTCATTACACTCTGACAATGTAATTGAATTGTAGAAATTTTTTCCCAAGACAAATTCTTTCTCCAAGCGTAAGCTGTCTCTGTTGCATTTTTACGCACTGTGCAAATGTTGCAACTGTCGGGATTTCCCGCATAGGTAATGTTCCATATATAGCTTTGTATCTCTGTGGTCATATTTAGTTGTACAAACAAATACAGCTTTTGAACATACTCGATTGGGGTTTCTACCAGATCTTCGTAGCGAAGTGTTTGAATCCGACCTGGGAACTTAACAGCAGCCAGTTTAGAGATCCTTATGTCCAGTATTACTTGACCACAATGATACTGGGCGGAATTACCCACGTCTGACCAGTTAAAAGCCCCCACATAAAGTTGTGACATTAAAGTTCCCCTGGGGTCTCGTATCAAGTGTACTATTTTCAAATCAGAGTCAGACAACATTAGGTAAAACATGTCTACCATGGAGCTTCTGATGACTTTGATGACTAAGACCTTTGACCTTTTGCAAATATTTTGTACAGACTGAGCACATTGGCTAAGTTTATCCAAATCTGATGACAAATAAAATAATACATTACATTTAGCATCAAAAACACCAACCACAACCTCAGTTCATCTAATAACTTTACAAGAAATTTTATATTCGAAAACTTAAGTAAATACTGTTCTCAGTTGGTGGTAAAGGTGCCCCGAGGGGTACGGGAAAGATTACGCAGGGGTACGCATCCTGGAATAATTTTCGTTTAAAACAACCAAGAATTTGAAGAGGGTCGCTATTTTTCTGCATGTCTTATCATCAAAGCACGTGTCCAAATAAGAATGGTAAGCCTATTCCACTATGAAAAAAAGACATTAATTCTAGAACATATGTCCGGGGTATCCGAGGACATACTTTCCAGAGGACATACTTTCCAGAGGACATACTTTCCAGAGGACATACTTTCCAGAGGACATACTTTCCAGAGGCATACTTTCCAGAGGACATACTTTCCAGAGGCATACTTTCCAGAGGACATACTTTCCAGAGGACATACTTTCCAGAGGACATACTTTCCAGAGTACATACTTTCCAGAGGACATACTTTCCAGAGTACATACTTTCCAGAGGACATACTTTCGCATTTTTCGTAAATGTTTTGAGAACCGCGGATGTTTTCTAAATATTTATATCTTTTAACAATATATATATATATATATATATATATATATATATATATATATATATATATATATATATATATATATGAAAATTATTATTTTCTAAAGCTAAGGTAGGAATAAGAATCTTGATTACAATTTTATTGAAGTGTCACTTCTAGAATTTTTCCATTATTGTTTTATTCTTGTACATTCATGATACATTTGTGATTATACATAAAGCACAATCAAACATGTACACAAGCTTATTTCGCAATGAAAAATTTAATTCGAGTTCCCTCTTTTAATGAACTAAAAAGGTGAACCCATCTGTCGAGTAGATCTAGTGATAATTAGACATTGTGCAATATCTGGTCACAGAGTGTTTTAGTGAAGGGTACATACTTTTGAACACGACCTTTGCTTTTTTAGCTTTGTTTATTTTTGAGGAATATAATTTGTTTCTATGGGGATCTATTGTGAGAGATACTAAAGACAGACTAATTTAAATAATTACTACATCAGTATGTGTGTACTATATATTTGCCTCAAACTATTACATAATAAAAATGAAGAAATAGACTCCTATTAAACTGTATTAAATGATGTAAATAAATTTCCTTATGGCTTAGAACATTAAAATAACCATATAAACTATATAGACTAAAGCATATTATTTTAAGTTCTTTGAAGATGGGACCAACGTATATTTTTGATAAAAAATGATCCAGTTATGAACACCAAAAAATTATAACTCTTACTGAGATCAAAACGAGGATGTGCTATCTGTATCACAATGCCATATGGTACCGCCAGACAGAACGAATTAAAGTCTGTAGTAAAAACTACTGAGATTATACACATTACTTTATTTCAATATTCCTTTATAATTTTTTATTCTCCATGTTCTCCTCATAAAACTGAAGCTACACTCAGTCAGAGGACACAGTGAATAGATTACACTGGTAAACAGTGAATTCATTGCCAGTGATATTTGAATCATTTTATACAAAGTAAACCATGCTGATTTAGAATATGTAAGTGCTTTTGCTAGATTGGCTCTATTTTACGAGATAATTAAAATTAATTAAATAATGTATGCACCGTGTTTGGAATTTGTCAAGAATTGCATGAAGTATAATAGTATACTAACAAATAGATGTGAAACTGTTAATAGTCATGCAGAACAGTAGTCAGCCATCATATGTATGTCCCATCTTCCTTGATATCTCTCCTCCATCACCCTCATATCCTGATGGAACCTCTCGCCTTGTTCCTCACTGAAGTCCCCAACGTTACCTGGAAATTTGTCTAAATGACTGTGCAGGTAATGTACCTTGATGCTCATATTTGTTCCACTGTTTCTGAAGTTAGCTAGCATATCTTGCACCAGTTCTTCGTAATTCTCTGCTCTGTTATTACCTAAGAAGTTCCTGACAACTGAAACAAGACTGTTCCATGAAGAAGCTTCATATTGATTTCGATCGTTGATGAGTTTCCGAATCTGAGGACCGTAAAAATTCCAGCTTTCAGCTTCTCCTTGCTCAATCTGGGGAATGATCTGCAAACATACTTGAAGCAATTGCCAGATTTGTCCAAAGCCTTAAAAAATTGTTTCATTAAACCTAATTTGATATGAAGCGGTGGGAGAATGATCTTATTTTTGTCAACCAGTGGCTTGTTGATGATATTTTCTTTACCTACAGTCATGGTTTCCCTTGCAGGCCATGTCACTCTTGTCCAATGATCTTGCCTTGCCCTGCTATCCCAAAGGCACATGAAGCATGGGTATTTTGTGTATCCTGACTGCTACCCAAGCAAGAAGTTTACCATTTTTAGATCAACACAAATTGACCACTGATGCTCATAATAACGGATTTTCTGCAATACTGTATTGATATTCTCATACTCTTCTTTAAGTGTTGTTGAGTGAGCAATGGGAAGAGATGCATAACGGTTACCATTGTGTAACAGAACGCATTTCAAGCTTCTGATGGAACTGTCTATAAAAAGACGCCAGTCTTCGGAATGGTAGTCTTGTAGTCCCATTTGGAGCAGAAGTCCAGGGATATCATTACAGTAATATGGAAAGAAGAAACTCTTCTCTTTTCAGATATAATGTTATTTTAACTTCTGGTTTGAGAAAATTTCTTTCATTGAGCCTGAACGCTAAAAGCTCAGATGCTTGCTTGGACAGATTTACGTCTCGTATTAGGTCATTGAATTCTTATTGGCTGAATGATTGAGGTGTTGAAGAACTTCCCTCATAATCACTTCCACTGTTTTCAACTGCCAAAAACTCCAGATCTTGCCCCTCATCGGAGTCTGATGGTGACAGCTCTAATAATTCAGTAAACACTGGTATAGGAACTTCAATGCTACGTGGAATTGGTCTCCTTGCAGATTCAAGATCAGGATAATCCCTCTTAGATTTCTTGTGGCGATTGAAGCCTTTAACATTCACAATACAAAAATAACAATCACCAAAATGGTCTTACGGCTCTCGCCATACCATTGGTACACCGAAACGTAGACTTTTCTTCTCACCATTTGCCCACTGCCGTAGGCTCTCCACACAGTTTTTGCAGACCTTATGGGGAACCCCAAGACATGTCTTGGTCTCCCAGCTTCACACCGAAATAAGCCAAATATGCCTGCTGCATAAAGTCGGTTATATTTCTTCTTTGCATTTCAATCATGTATTGTCCAGAGATGTAACAGAATACATTATGATTATTTTTGCAGCATTTTCGTGATAAACTCATGATGTCTTTAGAAAGCAGAGATAAATTAGAAAAAAATAAACCAAGTTATAACATGGTATAGTTTAATTAAACAACAGACACCAAACCTATTGCAATTGTTTTACACAAAGGGTACAATCATATTTTCAAGGGTGTCCAATATCTCAGAAACTAGAGCCAATTCAGCAAAAGCAGTGGCAGTTTTGAAATCAGCACCCATGAATAGCTATAAATTCATTCAAACATTCTTGGCAATTCACACAATTTTTTTTGTTGGGCTGTGTCATTAAAATAAATAAATTACCTGATACATTCTTAGCACAGCCAGTGTATAATATACGTGTTGATAAACTGTTATACATGTGATATTGCTGGTAAGGAGAAATGACTCTATATAAACATGCAGTATAAACAAGTGTAAAAGGAATATAATTATATATATATATATATATATATATATATATATATAATATATATATATATCTATATATTTGTATTTTGGCTTTTTTAAAAATATGCTTTATATTTTTTACCAAATAAAGTAGATTAGTAGCCAGCTTAATGCAAGGATTACAATCATATATCTACTAAATAAAGTAGATTAATACGCACGTGTTGTACGATCCAGACAAAAAACCGCGAAATGAAACACCTCTTGACGGGACTATGGTATCATTTTAATTAATTAATATATTGGTGGGAAAAAAGGCTTTCAATGAGACAGAGTCAAGCAAAGATTAATTTCATAAAACCATTGTTACGATGACCTAATTCTATTATATTTTTACATAAAAGTAACAGCAATCATAAAAGTATTTTAACATCTGATAAATTAAGTTAAATTAAAATAACACAATAAAATGAGCATGCATATACATGTTGGGGTAATTTGAAATGAAATGTGATAATTTCACTATTACAATTACTATTTATTTACATAAATGCAATGGATTATTTTGTTTGAATCGGTACAACAATTCTCTGACACTTAATTAACTAATCTGACTATACAAACGCAAACAGTTTACTGAACCTATTACACTAATAGCTTATCAGACAAAATTTGACAATGGATTTTATGTATATAAAATGATTAGATTAGATTTACTGGATAGTCGTCATTTCCTACTAATCTGATACAGGAGAGTGAAAGTAAATTTTTAGGCAATAAAAACATAATGTTAATGTACTTACTGTAAGTGTACCAATATCTAAATCCATCAAGTTACAGTTCAACAGTGACTCTAATATCTGAAGATTTCTTCTATTGACAAAGTCTTCATCATAGGAAAATCTATCAAATAAAACAGAAGTAAATGATGTGCTGATTTTAAGTAAACCATAAATCTCTTACATTTAGATGTAAATGCTATTTTTATAATGTAAATAAAAATAGGTGAAAGTTTCCATTAATTATTTACTAAGAAAAATAAAAATAAACACTATATAACATTAAAATAGATGACACATATTTGTACAATTATTATTGTTTTTTAGGTCAATCCTTAGTTGTTTCTATACAGTTTTATCGCGGACAGTTATCTCACTTCCCGCTCTGTTACGAAAAAACAAACAATAAAGAAAGTTACCACAGAGCCAGTGTCCATAGAGTCATTGACCATGGAGCTAGTGACCATGGAGCTAGTGACCATAGAGATAGTGACCATGGAGCTAGTGACCATGGAGCTAGGGACCATAGAGATAGTGACCATGGAGCTAGTGACCATAGAGATAGTGTCCATATTAATATTGAGAGCCATTCTTCTATTAGTACCAAGAGCCAGTCTTCTATTAACACTGAGAGCCAGTTTTCTATTAACACTGAGAGCCAGTCTTTTATTAATCCTGAGAGCCAATCTTCTATTAATACTGAGTGCCAGTCTCCAGTCTTTTATTAATACTGAGGACCAGTCTTCTATTAATACTGAGAGCCAGTCTTCTATTAATACTGAGAGCCTGTCTTTTATTTATACTGAGGGCCAGTTTTCTATTAACACTGAGAGCCAGTCTTTTATTAATCCTGAGAGCCAATCTTCTATTAATACTGAGTGCCAGTCTCCAGTCTTTTATTAATACTGAGGGCCAGTCTTCTATTAATACTGAGGGCCAGTCTTCTATTAATACTGAGGGCCAGTCTTCTATTAATACTGAGAGCTAGTCTTCTATTAATACTGAGAGCCTGTCTTTTATTAATACAAATGTCTAACGTTAAATAGCTATCCCCTCACCACCCGGTACCAGGTAATTGTGACCTACTTGACATAACTCGTTGCAGCTACAACCACACCTCACCTGGTCCATCCCTACATTTCCTCCTCCTCCCCACCCCACCCCCGCCCACAGCCGATGAATGAGAAAAAAAGGGAAAATACCTGGTGAGTTTTCTTCTTTAGACAGTATATACAGAAGTATTGAAAATGATGTCGTTTCATATGAAGTTAACGGAGAAACATCACTGAGGATCATTATAGTCAGATAGACGAGGTCAGATTTGTCACAAGTTCAAGGCCATAGCCTTATTTACCTAGCGGTTAGTCCAGGCCTGACAATGACGACTTTAAATATCTGCTCCAACATATAAACACAGCAGGTCTTACTTATTTATTTTGCTAGCAGACGATAATCCGCCATGTTTGTTTTTTTTTTTTGGTTTTTATTAAATAATTACAGTGTCGTTTTGAAGCTGACAGAGTATAAACAAAACAAAGGTAAATTTTTAAAATGTGTTTCAGTTATTATTTCTAAAAATTTTCTATTAGGAAAAAATATGACCAGTTAGATAATTAGTAAATAGATGTAATGCAATGAAATATAGGCCATATTGCTACTTAGGTTAGGAAAACCAAGCTATTTTGTGCATGTTGCCAAATGGCAACAATGGGCACTCAAGGCTGTAAAAACAATGCAAATTCACATGTCATCAATTAATGGATTTTAATCCACTATTCCCTAATCGTAAAGACAAAAATTACGATTCTTTGTACAAGATCCGACCACTTCTTGAAAAATTGCGCCAACAGTGCCTCTTGGTGGCTCCAACACAGAGGCAGTCGATTGATGAGCAAATGGTCCCCTTCAAGGGAAGAAACAGACTTCGCCAATATCTGCCCAACAAACCAAAGCGATGGGGTTTCAAGGTGATTGCAAGATGTTGTTCACGTACTGGTTTCACACATGACTTTACTCTGTATGAAGGCAAAGCACCAGAGCTGGCAGAGGGAGAAAGTGTTGGTTATCAGCCAGCCGATTTGTGATTCTGTTGTGCAAATCACTTCCACAGCAGCATAACTATTTCATCTACTTTGACAACTGGTTCAACGTCCCAGAACTTCAGTTGAAACTCAAACAGTGTGGATTCCACTCAGTTGGTACACTCAGAGCAAACAGACTGCGAGGTTGTCAACTGAAAGAACTACGCAAGGAGGGACGTGGATCCTATGATTTCAAGGTTGATGTGAACAGTGGATTATGCATTCTGCGGTGGTTTGATAACCGTGCAGTCCAAATTTCGTCATCGCATGTGGCAGTCGAACCTCTGAAGATGGTGGAACGATGGGGTAATAAGGCCAAGAAACATGTTGAAGTACCATGTCCAGCAGCTGTGACTGAATACAATGCTAACATGGGTGGTGTGGACTTGTTTGACATGTTGGCAGGATTATACCGTGTTGACCACAAGAGTAGAAAATGGTATCGTCGCATCTTTTATTGGGCTCTGAATGTAACTTGTGTGAATAGCTGGATTTTATATCGACGACAGTCAGCTGTCTATTCCCAATATGGATGTTTTGGATCTTCGGGGCTGTCCATTATTTACGTCAACAAAATAGGGGGGTAGGGGTCAGAACATTTTTGACAATTGTTGACAAGGGGGAGGGGGGGAGGTCAAGAAAAGTTGACGTCAACAATGTTACTTTTTTTTTTAACTTAATATAATTACTTAATAAATAGGAAAATTAAGCAGCGTTTGTAGTTCTGTGTTACACACTCGCTTAACATTCAGCATTTTAATTAAACTAACTATATTCCAACTAATTTTGCCACATAAACATTTTGGAAGCCACCTTTTTTAGGGGGGGGGTGTGTAATCAAATGTTGACGTAATTTTATACGGGGGGGGGGGGTCTCTGGAAGTTTGACAAATTGTTGACAAGGAAGAGGGGGGGAGGTAAAAATCGCCAAAAATTTGTTAACATAAATAATGGACAGCCCCTTCTTGGATTCGTAACAAGAGTTTCACAGTGTCTATTTGTAATCAACAAGCCAGCTCCTTCACTTCAACGCAAACGTGGACGGCCATGCATCAAAGCAACTGATGATAAGGAGAAACAAGAGGAGCAGATACCACAACAACAAAGAACAGTGAACTCATCACCGCTGACAGAGATCCGGCTGGACAATCTTGGCCATTTGCCGGAGCACAAGTCTGTCAGAGGTCGCTGTCGGCAGTGCAAGACTTCTATTATTCGTACATCATACACCAAATGTGGTGTTTTTCTGTGTTTGACGACTGACAAAAATTGTTACGTTACATATCATACAAAACCATATAACTGTACTAACATAAAGTTTCGTTTTTATGTTAACACAAAAATTACATGTTTCGACATTACAATATTGGCGTCTTTTGTTGTTCATAAACTCTCATTGCTACCATATGAGCCATATTGCTAACTTGGTCAACTATACCACTATGTTTTGCATGTTTTACTAATGGGCATCAATTGGTGCATTTATGCCCATTGTTGCCATATGGCAACGTCATTTAATTTGCGTGCGGTGGGGTCAAGAATGTTTTTATTGATATTTGGCAGGTCAGACAGACCTGTTTTAATAGGAAACTTAAGCAAACATTTTTTTCCCCAGAAAACATGAATGTGGGCGTGAAAGGGTTAATAACATGGTTATGTCTATGTCTGATAAATTAACACCATGGTTATGTTTATGTCTGATAAATTAACACCATGGTTATGTCTATGTCTGATAAATTAACACCATGGTTATGTCTATGTCTGATAAATTAACACCATGGTTATGTCTATGTCTGATAAATTAACACCATGGTTATGTCTATGTCTGATAAATTAACACCATGGTTATGTCTATGTCTGATAAATTAACACCATGGTTATGTCTATGTCTGATAAATTAACACCATGGTTAAGTCTGTGTCTGATAAATTAACACCATGTTTATGTCTATGTCTGATAAATTAACACCATGGTTATGTCTATGTCTGATAAATTAACACCATGGTTATGTCTATGTCTAATAAATTAACACCATGGTTAAGTCTGTGTCTGATAAATTAACACCATGGTTATGTCTATGTCTGATAAATTAACACCATGGTTAAGTCTGTGTCTGATAAATTAACACCATGGTTAAGTCTGTGTCTGATAAATTAACACCATGGTTATGTCTATGTCTGATAAATTAACACCATGGTTAAGTCTGTGTCTGATAAATTAACACCATGATTATGTCTATGTCTGATAAATTAACACCATGGTTAAGTCTGTGTCTGATAAATTAACACCATGGTTATGTCTATGTCTGATAAATTAACACCATGGTTAAGTCTGTGTCTGATAAATTAACACCATGGTTAAGTCTGTGTCTGATAAATTAACACCATGGTTATGTCTATGTCTGATAAATTAACACCATGGTTAAGTCTGTGTCTGATAAATTAACACCATGGTTATGTCTATGTCTGATAAATTAACACCACGGTTATGTCTATGTCTGATAAATTAACACCATGGTTATGTCTATGTCTGATAAATTAACACCATGGTTAAGTCTGTGTCTGATAAATTAACACCATGGTTATGTCTATGTCTGATAAATTAACACCATGGTTACGTCTATGTCTGATAAATTAACACCATGGTTAAGTCTGTGTCTAATAAATTGATTAACGCTTTGGCTCATGTCCGTGTCTGATAAATTGATTAACGCTTTGGCTCATGTCTGTGTCTGATAAATTGCACTGCCCTAGTGTAAACTAAAGTCTCTGTGCAAATCTCATAAACATCTATGTAAATAGACTAGATCAAAGGCCCGGTACCCGGACCGGCGAGTGACTCCTTATAATTGAGTTGTTTCCCTTTGATCATCTTTACAACTTAACATAATTTGCGCACAACTTGGAATTCCCAAGACTATTTTTAGCCAAGCAAGAGTTCACTCCCCTTGAGTGAGAGTAAAATTTTGGAATTCCCCAGTCTATTTTTAGCCTTGGAAGTTATACACACACTCGCTCGTATGTACGCCAGGCTAGCCGATTATGTATTAGATTCCTCAAACAATTATAATTGTAACTTTCTTTACCTTCCTCGCATTTTTATATTGCAAAAGTCTTCAAAAATGTAAATGTCTCACAGTGGCGTCATTTCACCAAAATGTTGGGGGGGGGGGGGAGGCAAATAGCGTTAATCTTTCCATCAATTAAGTCATCAAAATCCATTGATTTAACCAATTAACCACTGATGTCTCGTAGTTTACTTATTCTTTATATTGAATTTCTTATGTTCATTCTGTGTTATGTTGTTGTGTGATTCACTTTGAACGTGCGAACATTTCCTTCGGTTTGAGATTTTGCCCACTTTATTTTTGGACGAACTAACGAATTGAAATAAAGCTTTACTGTATTTGTGTTTTTCTCATTATTTGTAAACATCTAGTGAAGTTGACGTCTCTAAACGAAATGTCTATAACTGAACCAATTGTCAACGCAATGAACTTACTGCAAAACTGTGCCATTTAAAAAGACTAGAGAATTAGTTGCTGTTATATTCTGCACCATACGCTTTGTGTTCCAAAGAGGTTCGTAAATGTAAAATACGTCATGACTCTGTTGAAGTAGGTCACCCGTCAGTGTTGACCCACTTCTCATGTAGGTCATTATGATGAGCTTTTGTTGAACATGGAACTGTTGCTCTTCGCCATCTTGATAAATGAAATAAAAAAATACATTAAAAATGAATAAATAAATAATATTAATTAAGAGAACATAAATAATAGCGAAAATGTTAAAAATTTAGACTTTTTGTTACAGAAAAATAAAACAATAAATGCAATTACGCAAGTTAATACTAGTAGTGGAACCAAACGAAAACGTATGACTAAAAGACACTTCTGGATTAGGCAATATATAACTTAGGGCGTCAAAACTAAATTGTTTCATTTAAATTATTGTATTATTTTTATTTATTGCGATTTTCAAAAAAATTTAAGAAAAAACGAAAAACAGTTTTTAAAGCGTTCTCTCCTGTGACGTCATGTTTATGTTGCGAAAAAAAGTACCACTTGCTATCTGATTGGTTAAAACAGTTGTACACTTTATGAACTATACTACACGTTTGGCAAAGCACTAGTGACGCATGTCGCAATGTTTACAAAAAAAGGAGACACAAACATAAGCCCTAACACAGTTTTTCAAAATTGTCGCAATATAAGCCTTACACGGAAAAAATTACCCTACGTTCAGTCTGATTTAACAGCTGGTTTAACTCTGTTCCGGCAGCGATAGTGAACGCTACCAAGCCATGAGAATCAGTTAACAGCCCATACAAAGATGTAATGATTTCACTTAGAATAAGACGTTTTTTGTCAATCAAAATGCAAATTTTATTCTTGCATCTTGAGCAGTTATCAAATGTTAATTATTTTAGATTAAAAAAAAGATATAACTTGAAAATAATAACATAATTTGACTTGCAATAAAAATTTATATAATACATGTACCAGGTCTTTTTCTTGGGTATACACGGTAGATTTAGATATGACCTCATTCTCACTTTGAAAGCAATAAACTTTCTCAACGTCGATAGATGACTATTTAGATAGCACATTCAACTCTATGAAAATACAAGTAGTTTGTACGCTATACATTTTTAATTCCTTTGACTAAAATGAGAAATATTCTCATACTAGCTGTACCATGCAAAACCTTTGCATAAAGTTATATTCCCTGAGGCTATGTTATTAGTTTCGGATAGATCCAATTTTTATCATGATTTTATTACAATTTGAAGATTCAATATGTTGTAGAAATACGAAATAAACAAACAAATAAATATTTAAATGGAATTATTTCACATTTTGGACTTTCGGTTACATG
Organism: Bulinus truncatus; assembly: GCA_021962125.1. NCBI lineage: Eukaryota > Metazoa > Mollusca > Gastropoda > Planorbidae > Bulinus > Bulinus truncatus. Next base: position 12,118,467 of record JAGDYQ010000003.1, on the reverse strand, counting down.
TTTAAAAACCGCAAAAAATTTTCAAAACTGTAGATTTTTAAAAAGAACATCTATCAAATCGAGACGTGGGCAAGACGCCATTTTGAATTCTTGTTTTCCGCTTTCGATTTAGCACAGAACCCACACCGCTATTATTTAAAAAAAAGATCATCTCATGCTGCACAATCTATATGTATTTCACTATACTTTTATGTTGTTTTAATTCAGGTCGAGTTTCAGTCTCTTTTGATAAAACGTAATTTAAAAGCGTTTTACTTTTGGTGTATTTCTGAAACACCACTGCTTATTAAAATTATGATAAATAATATCTTTTCACATAAAGTAAATAAAAATAATTCTTTATCAAAATTTTGATGGGAATTGAAGTTACAGTCTTTATATGTGTATGAAACGTGCAACTATGTTAAATGTCTCACAATAATTCCTATAACATCTTTTATTTATATAATAAAAAGATAACGTAATAAAGGGTTCCGTAAGTTGGTGCTCAAATGGAAAAAAAAAACACCGTCTAACAAGACACAAGAGAAGAATTTAGAATTGAAGCCTTGCGATTTATATGTGTTACGTTTTCCAGTTTCGATTACAAATTAGATTACCTGTGCACACAACACTTTTATTGTAACATAATGTCCGAACTTCTAGTTTTATTAGCTGACAAATGACAATGAATTGAAAATTTGCTTGAAATTTACAAAAAATGTAGTAGATTTTATTCATTAGGCAAAGTTGTGTACTTTTCAGTGGAAACTTTTCAATATGGTCTGGTATTACTACAGGGTGTTGCTGCTAAATGGCATCGCTGAAGCTAAACCCGTCACTGTCCAGGACCATAACGTTTCAAAATAATTCCGGGTCCGGTATATTACCTATTACAATATATAGATGATATAGATCTTAGTGACCTGATTAAAAATATAAGTTTAAGAAAAAAGAAGTAACTGCATAATTCAAAATCGGAAACTAGGCTAATGTGATAAACAAAAGATCTTACCTAACTTCCTGTGTGGCATCCAATCAGAATAAATAAGTTCTCCTCTTTTTTTTTGAGAATATAAACATAAACAATTGTCACGTGACAATAAATAATGTGATCTGAACGATGAAAAATCACACCAACTAGGGTTGTAATGTAACATACATTGACAATATGTAGATACATTGACAATATGTCGGTATACATTGACAATATGTAGGTACATTGACAATATGTAGATATACATAGACAATATGTAGATACATTGACAATATGTAGATATACATTGACAATATATAGATACATTGACAATATGTAGATATACATTGACAATATATAGATACATTGCCAATATGTAGATACATTGACAATATGTAGATATACATTGACAATATGTAGATACATAGACATATAGATGGATTGATATATAGAAATATGATCGATTGATATGTAGACACATAGTTTGATATCAAAACCTGATTACAGATATTGGTCTACGTGCCTTGACTGTGTACAATTCGATATTGAATTAGTTGTTCTTTATTTCCATCTGGTCCAGCTGTGTCCGTCTTTATGATGCATTCATTTCCTGTTAACACATTTTGGAATTAGAAATGTAATAAACAGTTAATAACACACATTTTATCGTCTCAGTTAATATTACTTAAAATCAAGATATACTGCAAAATCGAACGTCGCTTCCAAGGCGATTGGGGACGGATGGTCGTGCGGTAAAGCGCTCGACTTTCGACCTGAAGGTACTTGGTTCGACCTCCGGTAAGGACCAAGGAGAATTTGTTCAGGTCTAGCCTCAAGTTCCCTTCATGTCTCCCGTGGTGCCCCCATGGCTACTCTCTGGTTGGGATGAATGAAGGGCACTGGAAAAACCATCGCAATATCTCATCCTTATAGGGACTTAAATCACCTACACGATTAAAATGAAAACATGATGGGAGATTACTCGCGTGAAATTGACTTGCAGTATGTTCCGAAATCCAGAAAACACAATTTTAAGTTTTATATCATGACCCCTACTCTAGTGTACAATGACATCAGTTTTCTATAACATTTTGCTCTCTATATATATACTTAAATAACATTGTTTACTTAAACGGATGAATATGTGCATCATTTCTACATATGAGATATTTCTTTTTTTTAGAGCATTTTCGAAAAAAAATGCTCTATTGTCCCCGTTTTGCCTGTCTGTCTGTCTATCATCACCCTAGATCTCAACAACCATAAGTCCTAGACCCATGATGTACATATCATTTTGTAGGTCTTGGCCTGCCATGTGTACATCAAAAGTTCATTTCGCGATAGGACCTCTGAGGGCCGGGCTTCAGGGCTCCTAAGGGGCTTATATATTATATATACACCTTGTACGTTCAATAACCCATTCATTTGGTGCGAAATACTGCAGCACGTAGTTTCACCAAGATTTATTAAGAAACTCATCAAATGAAATAGTAAGCTTGTGTTCTGAGTTTAATTGAAAGTATCAGAGCTACGCAACAATTGACGGAGTTTTCGGACGATTAAATGACTATAATTTCGAATGTTTTCAATTATGAGTCCTATTTCAGTAACCACAAACCACTTGTAGTTAGATTTAAGAGACAATAATTTTTTTCAAATATAAAGAAACGTCTTTATAATTTTTTTTACAGATATATGCATTACACAATTGAATTTATAAACATTTCCAAAATTTACAAATATTTACTGAAAGCTAACAAACGTACTGATACATAACACGAAAATGCGCTAACACATCCTGTGTCCAGAATGGAACAGGCTTAATTGCTTGTTTTATATAGTTTTCGATGTTCTGTCATAAAAGCTAAGTTGGAAAATAATAAATGTTATTTTCGGTAATGTCAACATAAGCACTGTATGAAATGACATTCGATGGATAAGGGACCGTCCAGTATTTTCGTCAACAACTTAATTGAGTGGAGTAGGTCTTAAAAAGTTTGAAAATTCTTGACATGGGGGAGATGTGTTTTGAATGATTTGTTTGAAAACATACAATGAAAGTTCGCCGCAATTTCAAAGCAAACTAAATGCAAGTGAAATTTAATTCGTGCTAACAATTGCTGACGTAAACTGTGGACGAGCCCCTAGGACAAATAATTAGTGATACAATCTTCTTCGGCCGCCTTGACCCCCGAGCGTGTGTACTTTCTGTGTTTTCTGGTCAGATTACTACCGGTGTACGTACTTTAGTACAGACATCAACAATATCGTCATTTTGTATGTATATATTAATTAAATTAATTATTCATTATTTAGGTAATATCAGCGAAATTTTAAAGATATTTTTATCTACAGACTAGCAAAGTTTATTTACAAATTTTTATAAGTTACAATTCTAAATTTTTTTGTTTGACTTCACTGTGAATGAATTATTGATCTTATGTTCAGTCAATATTGTCAATCTTACCTTGAAAAATGTAGCTGCAAAACATGAATGACACAGTGACCCCAAGTAAACAAATAATCTGTTTAATTGCGTTCTTCATTCTATAAAATAATAATATTAGATTTCTCACCATTTAATACATTGTACAACATTACATGTCTCTAGTATATACTATATAGAACATTTTTATTTTATTCTTTTTTTATTTAAAATGTAGAAAGTAACAATAGACAAATACGACATTAAAATAAATTTAGTCTTAAATATGTTTCTATGAATTTTCTGAAGGCTGTGTGTTGTAAAACATACGTTTGCGCAGCTTTGGAAGGGAATTTAGAATTTTGTGAGCTAACAGCGGTATCTAGGCCTAATAGATAAAACATGTGTGTGCTCTACTGTAATTTTTGTATACGCGCACTGTTGAGAGGAAACATAGCTCCATCATTAGTCGCGAAAATCTCATCTAATCCTTTTTTGTGGTGGCCCGTATCCCTTGAATGGTCTTCTAGATACCAGCAATCTGACGTTGTAGCCATAAGTAACATAAAACAATCAAACTGAAATACACTGCTTTTAGTACAATCGCCATTAGCCAACCCAGTTATTTAAAACGACAATGAAAAAATAGAAAGTATTTTAACAGGATGCAGTGTGATAAGAGTAAAATTAATTAAGTTGATAAATATATTATACAAATAAACCTTTTATGTGATATATACACAGTTGACTAAGTTTATTACAAATGGGCCACTATTTTCCATACTTTCTCTGGACATTAATTTTAAAAGTAAAGCATTTCTTATAAATATTTACATAGGCTGTAAAAGTAAAGCAGTTCTTATAAATATTTACATAGGCTGCAAAAGTAAAGCAGTTCTTATAAATATTTACATAGGCTGGGTGCAGCTGTCCATAACTAGAGGTGATATTGTAAACAATGTTATTTAAAAGGAATAGATTTATTTGAGATTTTTAATTCTTTTTTTTTATTGAGATAATTAAAACCATTATTTAATAATCTCTGTTATCCGTTTTATAATAAAATAATATAAGGTCATACATCTAATTAAATTGAGCAGATGTTTGTGTGTATTGCTGAGTTAAAATATTCAGAAAGATGGATTTTTTTTTTCTGGCAGCTTTTGTTACATCTAGAAAAACATTAAAGCAAGATAAATTTATGACCACAGGGCGAGTTCAGCTATCTTTATTTAAATATTAATTGTTCTAATGTTTGTTTGATTAGTGTGGTGGGGAATTTCAAGAGAAGTCTTATACTACCTCGAAGCTATTTTAATTAGGCATACTCTTAGTGTCAGTCTTAACAATATTACATCAGACTTGTGATAGAATAACATATTTTGGCGGGGAAGGATCTCTGTAAAATGGAGGGTTAATGTAAAACTTTGGGTCTTTACATGTAAATGAAGATGTGTCTAAATGATTATAGTGCAGGGGACAACTATTGTGTTAGATTTGGATTACCTTTATCGCCAACAGACTAAACAACTGTAATTGACTTTCTGCCAATAAGTTAAACTAGCTTTACCCTGCAAAACATTTGCATACATTTATATTCGCTTTGGTTTGATGGCAATACTGGGTTATTTTTGATATCGGACAGATCCGATTTTCTCATGATTATATTTCAATTTAAAGATACAATATGTTGTAGAAAAAAAATAACAACAAGCAAACAAATATTTCAATGGAATTATTTCACATTTTGGCCTTTGAGTTTCATGTTTGAAAACCGCAGAAACTATTAAAAACTGTAGATTTAAAAAAAAGACATTTACCAATTTTGAATTCTTATTTTCCACTTTCGATTTAACGCAGGTGCGAGACCGCTATTATTATATTACATTGTTGTCTCATTAAGTGTGAAGTGAAAGTTCAGTTGAGACTTTCATTTTTTTCGAGGTTGTTGTCATTTTATTTGTATAATTTTTGTTTTTTATTTAAAGTAGGTACTATCTTAACCTTAATATACCTATTCAGTTATTTCCCGTAAAATATTTACTCATCAAAAAAATTCGAAATTTCAACTAAATCCGTTAAAATTAAATCGAATAGTATTCTAACTATTTTTGGTGATACTCTATGATGCTATAAAGCAATATTAAAATTAAAGAGCGATTTTTGTGAGTTCATCCCGTTAGCTGGCGTCATAACATGTTTCGAACCTACCACTTACTGTTACAACTGACTGTTACTTCTCTAACTATAGCTATCGGTCAACAAGTGCGAACTTCTTATTTTCACCAAATACATAGATCGGTATTGAGTTGTTAGTTGCGCAGCCAAGGTGTGAAAATATCATGCAGTAACAGTTGCGCAGCCTAGGTGTGAAAATATCATGCAGTAACAGTTGCGCAGCCTAGGTGTGAAAATATCATGCAGTAACAGTTGCGCAGCCTAGGTGTGAAAATATCGTACAGTAACAGTTGCGCAGCCTAGGTGTGAAAATATCATGCAGTAACAGTTGCGCAGCCAAGGTGTGAAAATGTCATGCAGTAACAGTTGCGCAGCCTAGGTGTTAAATTTCATGCAGTAACAGTTGCGCAGCCTAGGTGTGAAAATATCATGCAGTAACAGTTGCTCAGTCAAGGTGTGAAAATATCATGCAGTAACAGTTGCGCAACCTAGGTGTGAAAATATCATGCAGTAACAGTTGCGCAGCCTAGGTGAGAAAATATCATGCAGTAACAGTTGCGCAGCCTAGGTGTGAAAATATCATGCAGTAACACAAAGCTTATAGAGACAACCGTTAGTTACATAAGTGATGTCTAACAGTACAACTACTATTTTAGTTTTACAGTTTTACATCTCCTATTCACATTAAGAATTTAATAATACGTATTCTTTATCAATTTACAGAAGAGCTTCTATGGGTAAGTGTCATGGTGCCACCTAGAGGATCTGTCAAAAGAATCATTTCGCCTTTTCTAGTAATAGTCTATATTGCTATAAAATGATATTAAAACTAATTCAAGTACTTCTATTTCTTGCTATAAAATGATATTAAAATTAATCCAAGTAATATTCTAAATTACTATAAAATAGTTTTTAAATTAATTCAAGTAATATTCTATGTTACTATAAAATAAATCTCGGAAAATCAATGTATGTTTTCGCCAAACCACACTAAAATTATAACTAAAAAAATAATAATACAGTATTACAATTTTAGTAAAACGAAACTCACTCAAAAAGTTTTACATGCACGTTACTCTCTCCCCTAGTTTAAATGATTGCTAGCAAGATTTAGCTCATTTTTGTTTATCTGTGCTATACTATTTCCACAGTGAGCAAATATGGCGTGACAATGGAGGAGTTAGTTACACAGTGGTTCCCTGCCGATACGCGTACATAAGATTTTCTTAAAAATGATATTGAAATGTTACAAGTCTATGTAATTTTTTTAATAAAATACTAGTTACAACCAATGAGTTCTATTATAATTGCACTCAAATCGATGTTATCACCTATTTAGCCTTTAGTTTATGCCGATAAATAATTCGCTTCAATTTATTTTGGAGAGAATCACACATTAAACACTTTATATTCGCTAAACTACAATACCTAATGGTGGATGAGTTATCTGTAGCCTGCTAAACTACAATACCTAATGGTGGATGAGTATTCTGTAGCCTGCTAAACTACAATACCTAATGGTGGATGAGTTATCTGTAGCCTGCTAAACTACAATACCTAATGGTCCTGCTAAACTACAATACCTAATGGTGGATGAGTTATCTGTAGTCTGCGCTTTGATGATGACATATGGTGGGAAGAATTCTAAGACTTCCTCACCTAACAAGCCATGTGCCTAGGATATTGAAGTTACAAATAGATACGTGGTAAGCAATGGTCAATGGTCACGGCTAGATAGAAATACCCACGAATGGTAGCTGGGGGTGATTGACATTACAGGTAGCTGGGGGTGATTGACTTTACAGGTAGTTGGGGGTGATTGACATTACAGGTAGCTGGGGGTGATTGACTTTACAGGTAGTTGGGGGTGATTGACATTACAGGTAGCTGGGGGTGATTGACTTTACAGGTAGTTGGGGGTGATTGACATTACAGGTAGCTGGGGGTGATTGACTTTACAGGTAGTTGGGGGTGATTGACATTACAGGTAGCTGGGGGTGATTGACTTTACAGGTAGTTGGGGGTGATTGACATTACAGGTAGTTGGGGGTGATTGACTTTACAGGTAGTTGGGGGTGATTGACTTTACAGGTAGCTGGGGGTGATTGACTTTACAGGTAGCTGGGGGTGATCGACATTACAGGTAGTTGGGGGTGATTGACTTTACAGGTAGTTTGGGGTGATTGACTTTACAGGTAGTTGGGGGTGATTGACTTTACAGGTAGTTGGGGGTGATTGACTTTACAGGTAGCTGGGGGTGATTGACTTTACAGGTAGCTGGGGGTGATTGACTTTACAGGTAGCTGGGGGTGATTGAGTTTACAGGTAGCTGGTGTAGGGACATCATCCAACAGACAGCACTGCCTCTTACGCTCTGTACCGATATATGTTCAAGTTGTTCATACTTAATTACAATTAGTAAGTTTTTTTTTAAGTTACCGCCAGCCATTAGGACAGTTTTAGGAAAGCTTTAGGAAACCGCTGAAATACGTGAAAGTGAAAATTTTAAATTATACACAGCGGGGCGTGTGCCTCATTTTGAGTAATACTGGATCAGTGTGAACTGACTGGATCATTGGGAACTGACTGGATTAATTGGAACTGACTGGAATTAGGGGAACTGACTGGAATTTTAGGAATTGACTGGAATTGGGGAAACTGACTGTGTCAGTGGGACCTTACTGAATTTGTGGAAAATGTACTGGACCAGTGGGAACTGACTGGATCAGTGCGAACTGACTGGATCAGTTGGAAGAGATTGGAATTAGGGGAACTGAATGCAATTAGGGGAACTGACTGGATTAGTAGGAACTGACTGGAATTAGGGGAACTAACTGGATCAGTGGGAATTGACTGAATTAGTGGGAACTTACTGGAATTAGGGGAATTAACTGACTGGATCAGTGGGAACTGGCTGGAATTAGGGGAACGGACTTGATTTGTGGGAACTGACTGGATCTGATAGAACTGACTGAAGCTGTGAAAACTGTACTGGATCAGCGGGAACTAACTGGAATTAGTGAAACTGACTAAATTAGTAGGAACTGACTGGAACTAGGGGAACAGGCTCAATCAATGGGAACAGACTGGATTAGTGGCGACAAATTGGAATTTACGGAACTGACTGGATCATTGAGAACTGACTGAATTAATGGGAACTGACTGGAATTAGGGTAACTAACTGGATCAGTGGAAACTGACTGAATTAATGAGAACTGGCTGGAATTAGGGTAACTAACTGGATCAGTGGAAACTGACTGAATTAATGAGAACTGACTGGAATTAGGGTAACTAACTGGATCAGTGGAAACTGACTGAATTAATGGGAACTGACTGGAATTAGGGTAACTAACTGGATCAGTGGAAACTGACTGAATTAATGGGAACTGACTGGAATTAGGATAACTAACTGGATCAGTGGGAACTGACTGGAATCTGGGGAAATGATTGGATCATTTGGAACTGACTGAATTAGTGTGAACTGACTAAATCAATGGGAACTGCCTGGAGCTGTGGGAAATCAAATTAGATTATAGAGTCAGTAATTTTGATCTAGAGTCTAGTTTAGAAATGGTGAATATACGACAGACGTGACGTATTTGGCATGCCAGATATTGTTCACTATAATTGGTAAAAATCAATTCAGTGAACTAATAGGCATTTTATTGATAAGATTACTTTAAAAACTTAGGATACTAGCACGAGCGGAACAAAATCTTTTAATTTGCTTTAATTTCGGCACGCAAAAACAAATTTTATTTCAGTTTGTTTTATTTTTGGCAATTTGATAAAATGCTGTACGACATCACTATCCTAGACAAAGCGTTTCCATGTTATGTGTGGCAGTACTACAAGGAAGAGTGAAACGTGTTTGCTATCCTGGTTAAAATTGCGTTTTTTATTTTAATAAAAGTGAAAATAGATATGGGATTATCCTATGCATTCTGTTACCAACATATTGATCTATCGATTTTCTTAAGCATTGTTGGACTGGTATGCTTCAAAGTTTTTCTGACATATTTTCAAACACGTCAGATGAAATGAACATGATATTAAAAAAAATAGCTATACCCTCATATATAACAGTAGGTCGACTGGCTTAAGAAGTAAATAAAAAGCCTGGACACACATTTCTAAAGTAAGACATTATACCAGCTGCGCATAAGAGCGTTGTTTGTTTGTTGCACTGTTTTAAAAAAAGTAATTATGACAAGCTGTTGACTGTGAATGACTCAAGTTTGATCCATTCAAAATTTGATGTAAATAAAGTTTTGCTTTTATTCCTCTCAGTTTTTTAGAGCATTTTTGTCTGTCTGTCTGTCTGTCTGTCTGTCCGTCATCACCCTAGATCTCAACAACCATAAGTCCTAGACCCATGATGTATATATCATTTTGTAGGTCTTGGCCTGCCAAGAAATGACTTTTTTCGATTTCGCGATCTGACCTCTGAGGGCCGTAAAAGGGGGCTTAAAAAGTACCGTTTTTTACTATATAAGCTATATTAATAAAGGAGCGCCCTATATCTCAGCAACCATAAGTCCTAGACCCATGATGTATATATCATTTTGTAGGTCTCGGCCTGCCATGTGTAAATCAAAAGTTCATTTCGCGATAGGACCTCTGAGGGCCGGGCTTCAGGGCTCCTAAGGGGCTTATTAATTATATATATGGCCCCATTCTACATCTTGGACGTTCAATAACCCATTCATTTGGTGCGAAATACTGCAGCACGTAGTTTCACCAAGATTTATTAAGAAACTCATCAAATGAAATAGTAAGCTTGTGTTCTGAGTTTAATTGAAAGTATCAGAGCTATGCAACAATTGATGGAGTTTTCGGACGATTAAATGACTACAATTTCGAATGTTTTCAATTATGAGTCCTATTTCAGTAACCACAAACCACTTGTAGTTAGATTGAAGAGAAGATAATTTTTTTTCAAATATAAAGAAACGTCTTTGTAATATTTTTTTTTACAGATATCTGCATTACACAATTGAATTTATAAACATTTTCAAAATTTACAAATATTTACTGAAAGCTAACAAACGTACTGATACATAACACGAAAATGCGCTAACACGTCCTGTGTCCAAAATGGAACAGGCTTAATTGCTTGTTTTAAAATTGGATTTGATTTCAATGTAGTTATCTTTGTATCAGTTTGCACTGGGGAATTCATAAATAAATGACTTACATCTATGTATCAGTTTGCACTGGGGAATTCATAAATAAATGACTTACATCTATGTATCAGTTTGCACTGGGGAATTCATAAATAAATGACTTACATCTAAGTGTCAGTTTGCACTGGGGAGTTCATAAATAAATGACTTACATCTATGTATCAGTTTGCACTGGGGAATTCATAAATAAATGACTTACATCTAAGTGTCAGTTTGCACTGGGAAATTCATAAATGACTTACATCTATGTATCAGTTTGCACTGGGGAATTCAAAAGTAAATGACTTACATCTGTGCATCAGTTTGCACTGGGGAGTTCATAAATATATGATTTACGTCTATGTATCAGTTTGCACTGGGGAATTCATAAATAAATGATTTACGTCTATGTATCAGTTTGCACTGGGGAATTCATAACTAAATGATTTACGTCTATGTATCAGTTTGCACTGGGGAATTCATAAATAAATGATTTACGTCTATGTATCAGTTTGCACTGGGGAGTTCATAAATAAATGATTTACGTCTATGTATCAGTTTGCACTGGGGAATTCATAAATAAATGATTTAGGTCTATGTATCAGTTTGCACTGGGGAGTTCATAAATAAATGATTTACGTCTATGTATCAGTTTGCACTGGGGAATTCATAAATAAATGATTTACTTATAACTACATGAGACTTGGTATCATTCATTCAATTAAAATACTATATACCCAATGTTGAATTAGAATTTATATTAATACGGGAAATTTTAATTTTAGCCCTTTGTATTCTAGGTAAATAATAATTTATAATAAAATGTGTAGTTCTATTAATAACTTCTTTACTGGAAACAGCTGTACATATTTTTTAAACTTTTCTTTATATTTGTGCACACTAAAAAGAGTCATTCATCTTTTGTTGTATCAATGATACATGCTCTCATGTATAATTATACTATATATCCACTCTTCTATCAATGATACATGCTCTCATGTATAATTATACTATATATCATCTCTTCTATCAATGAAACATGCTCTGATGTAGAATTATACTATATATCATCTTTTCTATCAATGATACATGCTCTCATGTATAATTATACTATATATCCACTCTTCTATCAATGATACATGCTCTCATGTAGAATTATACTATATATCATCTCTTCTATCAATGATACATGCTCTCATGTAGAACTATACTATATATCATCTCTTCTATCAATGATACATGCTCTGATGTAGAATTATACTATATATCATCTCTTCTATCAATGATACATGCTCGGATGTAGAATTATACTATATAACCACTGTTCTATCAATGATACATGCTCTGATGTAGAATTATACTATATATCATCTCTTCTATCAATGATACACGCTCTGATGTAGAATTATACTATATATCCACTCTTCTATCAATGATATATGCTCTGATGTAGAATTATACTACATAACCAATGTTCTATCAATGATACATGCTCTGATGTAGAATTATACTATACATCATCTCTTCTATCATTGATACATGCTCTGATGTAGAATTATACTATATATCATCTCTTCTATCAATGATACATGCTCTCATGTAGAATTATACTATATATCATCTCTTCTATCAATGACACATGCTCTCATGTAGAATTATACTATATATCCACTCTTCTATCAATGATACATGCTCTGATGTAGAATTATACTACATATCCACTCTTCTATCAATGATACATGCTCTGATGTAGAATTATATTATATATCCTCTCTGCTCTCATGTAGAATCATAATATATATCCTTTGTTCTTTCAATGAAAGTAGTTCTGATGTGACATCTACTATAAACATTTAATTAGTTTCACATTTTGTTCTTTAAATCTTGTAATTCACTTTATGACATGGTCTAATCTAGTCTTGTAAAAAAAAGGATTAAATATTTCAAACGCATACATTTTTCATGGCTATACACGATTTTAATTATATCCAGTACTTGAATTAACATCTTGTAGAATTAGGAAACTAATTACATTTGAGTCATGTTTATAATGAGAGAGTCTTGTGTCTATTTTTCAAACTGATATAAATTATGACAACGCAGTGGCTTCGAATACGACCGGGCGTGTTACGTACTTTTTTTTCCGAGACACGACCAACGAACTTTGATGACGTCAGTAAACAGAATGAATGAGAACTCTTATTTACTGCAGACTTTGATGACGTCATTTGCTGTTAATAATCGGATCTATTTTTATATTTGGCTTTAATTTTTTTCGGGTCTGTCCAAGCCTAATAAATAAAGTCATTTGCTGTTAATAATCGGAGATATTTTTATAATATTTTTTAAAAAATAAATACGGCTTTGAATTATATATTTTAGTTGTCAGAATATATGTCTAAGACTAAGAGTAAAGATGTGCTTTTTTTCAGGTCTGCCCAAGCCTAATAAAGTCGGACGAATAAAACAAAAAAATATGCGCTAAATTAGTATCTATCGTACCACCCCCCCCCCCTCCAGAAAGCTAACACTCGTTAATTCGTCTCCGTCAGTATTTGGTTCGATTCTCGGATATAAATGCTTCCCCATCCCCTCTATTTTCGTTTCTTAATCTTATTATTATTTAGTAAATTTGAAATATGTAGGCTTCTCTGAATTTTTTAAAGTGTGACGCAAAAATGATGGTAAGGAAAAGTTATGTAATATTTAGCCTTAGGACTAGCTATACCCTGCAAAGCCTTTGCAGGAAGATAAACTATTGTAGAGCCATTGCCGAACCTAGGATTTGGGGGCCTTGCATTTTGACATTCGATACCATGACATGAGATTATGTTCTTAATATTTAATGTAAAAAATAATCTTGGGGTCTCCCTCAAGCTGGAGCCCAGCGGGACTTTCGATTTTGGACCCCCCCCTTGTTACGCCTATGTGTTCAGCCTTGATACATATTTTCAAAATATTTTTTTTTAAGTTATGAAATAGTTAAAAAAACCTAATTAGTTGTTGTTTCTTTTTTTTACAACATCCTAAAATATAAATTATTTCAATTTTAAAAAAAATGTCAAAGATATCTAGTTAGTTAAGTTTCATTAAAACAACTAAAAGGATACATTCTGAAAAAAAAAACACAATAAAAAAAGTTATGTTTCTGGGAGGAATGGAACCTGGATATAGTCAGCATAAAAATGAGTCGCGTCCAAACAGCTTAACCATTGTGCTCGCAGAACACACTAACAAAAGTATAATTTTAATGTATAACTAGAAAAAATTGCTCGTTCCCGCGAATAGAAAATAACTTTAAATCATAAGAGTTCTATCTGTTTACTGACGTCATCAAAGTTTGCTGGTCGTGTCTCGGAAAAAAAAAATACGAAACACGCCCGGTCGTATTCGAAGCCACTGCGTTATGACAATGATAGAAAGTTTCATTATTTCAAAAATAAAATTTATCAAATAAAAACAATGTATGAAAAACATTTTTTTTAAAAATGAGTTTTTATTAAATTGTACTTACATTAAAAAAAAATCACAACTACTACAAATATTTATATTAATAAGGGGCACATAACCTTTTCAAACCTGACATCCGCACTGAACATTATAGTCTAGTAAAGATTGTCGCTATATAATATATATATATATTCATGGAATCACCCCAGGTTGTAAGTGAAAAAAGGGCACTACAATTAGTAGTTTATTGGTTCCAAGAGATAAACATCTCTTTATTCCAGCGACTTGACAAGTATCAATCGACATACTGCATGACTTTATACAACACGTGGTAGGTCTTTATCCTTATCCTTAATTAATTAATCGTCTAATCCGTGTGTCTCCCTTTTTCAGGTAGTTTTCATTTAGTGCGCTGTGCGTTGTAACAGTGTATTGTAATCGTGTATGATGAGGTGCAGAAGAAATAACAAAGAACTGCAATTAGTGTTGTTTTAGTCCCAGGTCATATTTTAGTTTCAGTTTTTATTTCGTTTTTTCTGTAATAATTTTAGTTTTCGTCTAGTTTTAGTCTTGCTTCTAATTTTAGTTTTAGTTTTAGTTCTCGTTGACGAAAAGTCAACATTTTCGTTAACGCAGGTTTTAGTTTTAGTTTTCGTGAACGAAAGCAACACTATATTTTAGTTTCAGTTTTTATTTCGTTTTTTATGTAATAATTTTAGTTTTCGTCTAGTTTTAGTCTTGCTGCTAATTTTAGTTTTAGTTTTAGTTCTCGTTGACGAAAAGTAAATATTTTCGTCAACGAAGGTTTTAGTTTTAGTTTTCGTCAAAGAAAACAACACTAACTGCAATGGAAAAGAACATATGGCCTTTATTGCCATGAACAGAATACGATATGAACAGAAATAACAAAGAAATGTACGGAATACTGTAATAGAAAATAACATTTGGCCGTTATTGCCTTGAACAGAATCCGATATGAACATACATAACAAAGAAATGTATGAAATACTGTAATAGAAAATAACACTTGGCTTTTATTGCCATGATCGTACTTAAATACAAACCATACACCGCACGATATGAAAACTACCCTCGCACGGGGAATTCCAATACTGAGAATATCCGTCAGTCTCCTTCAGGCTAATGGTCAAAGAGATACATCTCAATTACAGTATAAGGAGTTGACTAATCACTGTATTAGTTAACTTGATTGCTAGGCTAAAATTAGTTCAGGGAATTCCAAAACTGGAAATTTTCGCATCCTCCATAATGAGTAGAACAGTAACTAAACCATCTGTTAAATATGTAGCGTATCCCTTAACTGGCGGACACTCACTCAGATATCTTTTTTTTTTTAATACGTCACGTTGAACATGATAAATTATAAAATAAAAAAAAAACTAATGGGAAATAGTCCTTTAAAAATATTACGAATGGATTAAGACTAGTCAATGATATGGTGTTGTGAGCGCAAATTATGTTGGCCTATAGTTGGATGTTAGATTCAAAGTTTGATAGTCGGGGGTTGTTTTTGTTAATATTTTATGCCCATAATGAGGATTATTTTCTTTGGGATTAACTATATAAAATATGAACTTTATTTGATGTATTATTAATTGTCCCTATACTTAAATGTATTTGGGCTACAATAATTCACTGGAAAACAAAAAATAATTTATCGTGGATTTCTTGGTACCCATCATCTAATCATACTCAATTTACACACGCTGATTTCGAATATGCAAACCAGTTGTCTCTATCAGCCTCCAATTTTAAGAAATCCGCAATCTTAATTTTTTTTATTATAGTTATAATAGTCCAATATATATAAAAATGAAATTTTTAAACCATATATTCTCTTTTGCAGTTAATGTAAAAAAATACACAAGCATGAAATCAGTTCTAACTAATAAATATATATGTGTAAAAAATATATTCCATTTAAAGTCAAATGCATGTGTAAAATATTTAAAATGTTCATGGTTTGAATTTCTTGGCTGTGGACTTCCGCTTGTACTGAGTACTTGGCAAGTCGCGTTGTAGAGTCCAACAGTAGTCAGCTAACATTGCTGCACTCCACCGGCACTGGTAGCGTGACTCCATCACAGAAATGTCCTGGTGGAAGCGTTCGCCATGTTCATCGCTTACTGCGCCCAGGTTTTCTGGGAAGAAGTCTAGATGTGAATCGAGTAAATGAATTTTCAGAGACATATTGCATCCCAGGTGTTTGTAGGCACTAATGCATTTCTTTACAACTGTTTCATAGTCGACAGACTTCTTATTTCCAAGAAAATTGGTTACGACTGACTTGAATGCAACCCACGCATCTTTTTCAGGATGACTTAAAGTGTTTTGAAAGTCTTCATCGGCCATGATTTTTCTTATTTGTGGACCTATGAAAATACCTTCCTTGACTTTAGCATAACTGAGCTCTGGAAACTTGTTACATAGGTATATAAATGCATCCGATTTGCTGTCTAATGCCTTGACAAAGTTCTTCATCAGTCCTAATTTTATATGAAGCGGTGGCATGAGAATTTTGTCCTGATCAACCAACGGTTGATGAAGAATGTTTTTGTTTCCTGGTTGCATTCTGTCTCTGATCGACCAATTCTTTTTTGTATAGTGGTGCTTCTTATCTCGGCTGTCCCATTCGCATATGAAGCACATTTACTTCGTGTACCCTGTCTGCATTCCCATCAAAATAGTTATTACTTTTAGATATTCCAGTTGTACACGCGATAACGTATTGTTTCCAACAGTTCCGACATGTTTTCATATGTCTCTTTCATGTGGGCAGAATATCCAACTGGTACTGAAGCATATTTGTTTCCATTGTGCAACAATACTGCTTTTAAGCTAGTCTTTGACGAGTCAATGAACAGTCGCCAATCTTCAACAATGTGTTCGACACCAAGACTTCTCATAAGGCCGTCAACATCTGTGCAGTGGCAAATACTGCCAGTCACATCAAAGTATTGAACAAGCTGTTTATGCCTGCGACGAAAGTTTGCTGTAGCTGTACCTGGTGCAAGCAAATTAAATTCATTTAACCGTGAACCAAGAAGTTCAGCTTGGCCTTTTGTTAGCGCCAGATCTCGCACAAGGTCACAAAGTTCAGCATAATTCATCAAATGAATTCCTTCTCCAGCAGCTTTATAGTCAGGGTCTGAGTCATCGGCACAAGATGGAACATCACTTTCTTCATCCTTCTCTTCGTCTATTGTGTATTCTACAGGCGATTGTGGTACTGGAAAAATGACAGGATTGTGTGGAACTGGTTTTGAAACTGATGGAACGTTTGGGTAATTGACAGTTGTACGAGTTTTATAACAAATTCCATTGATGTTTGCCAAACAAAAATAACAATCTGTGGAGTGATTGCTTTGCTCACGCCATATCATAGGAACTCCGAATGCCATGTGGTTGTTTTTCTTTGCCTTCCTCATCCAACCATGCAAGTTGCATGAACCTGTCGAACAGATGAACTGTGGTGCCCACGACTTACCACAATCCACCTTTGAGTCAAAATAAAGTTGATAAGCTTTCTTCAGTAACGGCGTGAAAGTCTTCTGATGAGACTTGTTTGTGAAAAAGCCGCACGCATAGCAAAACAGATCCGGTGAATTTAAGCATCCTCTGGTCGCCATATTTTAAACAACTTGCAATTGCCACATTCACTGCTCCTTTTATGAAGTCTGAAACTGCAACGTAATCAAATTCTAAGACAATGCGCAATTCATAACACAACTGCAAATCAACACTCACCCTACAAACATCTGACATCATCAGAAAAAAAAAGAACATTGCCAATATACATATATAATTACGAGTTATGTGTGTTTGTGAACATGTGTGTACGCGCAGGTTTCCTGCGTTTGTGTGCATAAAATTATGCTGTCAGCAGTCTATTCCTGTTTGGGCGCATACAAAACTTTGTTCGGCAATATCTTAATAATTTGAGCTGATAGAGCGAAATGATTTACAGATTCAAAATCAGCATCAAAAACTGATATTGTTGTGTGTATATTTCTGACTGTTAACGCGTAAGTATAAATCACCATATTCTACTAGCAGGTCCGGGTGTGGGGCCTTTGTTTACTAGTATATTATGTGTAAAAGCACTTTATCCATTTTAACGAATTTATTTGTAATAACGATGAATCAGCAGTCCTAATAAAATTTAAAAAAATGTTTACGGTTTATTAAAAATATATTAAAATTACGGTGAAACAAATATCAATAGAAACATTTTTTGTTTTATAATTTAATGTTAAAAAATATCATATAGCACTTCTGTATTCACTATGTTTAAAATTAGTAACTATGAAAACCAACAATGTGCATTCCATCTATTACTTCTTCAATACCAGTTATCAACTTAATCACTTTTCTTGTGCTATATCAGACCGGTGCTGTACCTGAAACATATATCAAACCGGTGCTGTACCTGAAACACATATCAGACCGGTGCTGTACCTGACACACATATCAGACCGGTGCTGTACCTGACACACATATCAGACCGGTGCTGTACCTGACACACATATCAGACCGGTGCTGTACCTGACACACATATCAGACCTGTGCTGTACCTGACACACTTATCAGACAGGGCGAAGTACCTGACACACATATCAGACCGGTGCTGTACCTGACACACATATCAGACCGGTGCTGTAACTGACACACATATCAGACCGGTGCTGTACCCTGACATCAGACAGGGACAGTACCTGACACATATCAGACCGGTGCTGTACGTGACTCACGGTAATCAGACCGGTGCTGTACCTGACACACATATCAGACCGGTGCTGTACCTGACACACATATCAGACCGGTGCTGTACCTGACACACATATCAGACCGGTGCTGTACGTGACACACATATCAGACCGGTGCTGTACGTGACACACATATCAAACCAGTGCTGTACGTGACGCACATATCAGACCGGTGCTGTACCTGACACATATATCAGACCGGTGCTGTACCTGACACACATATCAGACAGGGCGAAGTACCTGACACACATATCAGACCGGTGCTGTACCTGACACACATATCAGACCCGGCGCTGTACTTGACACTGTATAGTCAATATCTTATCGTATTTCCCACTTTCTATTGACATTATAACAGTTTGTTTTTTTCGTTGTCTACAAGAGTTTTATACATTGACATTCATTACATTGTCATTGACAATACACAATTTTTAAAATTTTAAATCGACTGAAACCTCGAGAAGCTAGAGATAGATGATTTAAAATTTTTTTACGACACGACATGACACGACATGTCACGACATGACACGACAGGACACGACAGGACACGACACGACATGACATGACACGACAGGACACGACACGACATGACATGACACGACAGGACACGACATGACATGACATGACATGACACGACACGACAGGACATGACATGACATGACACGACAGGACACGACATGACACGACCGGGCATGATACAACATGACATGACAGGACAAGACATGACACGACACGACAGGACACGACATGACACGACCGGACATGACACGACAGGACACGACATGACATGACATGACACGACACGACAGGGTTCTACAAGGAGCTGAAATAAATTGTATAATGATAAAAAATAATTAAATTAACATTGGCTTAGGTCTGGACTTCGAAGCGCTATATTAGACACAATTGTAAAGTTTAGGTTTTAGTTTAATGGTTTTTTTAGTTTCTTTAAGTCATCAATGTATGTAGGTTAGTCGCTGATAGGTAGAGATGATATTATGATGGATGTCAACATTCAGGCATGACTCCTGCATAGTCTTTGTGTCTCACCACCAAATTTCCAGAAACTTAATGTGTCTGGTGGCATCGAGACATCACAATGTGTCTGGTGGAATCATGACATCACAATGTGTCTGGTGGAATCATGACATCACAATGTGTCTGGTGGAATCATGACATCACAATGTGCCTGGTGGAATCATGACTTCACAAAGTACTCAGCCAGTAAATGAAAATATTTTCGAACGTAAGGCACAATGTACTCTAATACTTTTTACAAGGAGATAGTCACAAATATTATGAATATGAAAACTGTTTTATTATATTTATAATATTTTGTTTTACTGTAAACAATAGAAAACATTTTCACTGGCCTACTAGTAGATGACAACAATAAAACATGTATTTTTATGAGGACCAGGTGCAGTAATTAGTCCAGGTTTAATAAAATACATCCAGCTAGAGTTTCACAAGTCTTAACACTTTCAAATCCATGCTGACACAAAATGAGATTAATATTTTGACTGAATCCTTAAATTCGTTATCTCGTCTTCAGTTGTAAAAAGACTATATCCTAATTTATTCATTACACTATGACAATGTAATTGAATTGTAGAAATTTTTTCCCAAGACAATTTCTTTCTCCAAGCGTAAGCTGTCTCCGTTGCATTTTTACGCACTGTGCAAATGTTGCAACTGTCGGGATTTCCCGCATAGGTAATGTTCCAAATATAGCTTTGTATCTCTGTGGTCATATTTAGTTGTACAAACAAATACAGCTTTTGAACATACTCGATTGGGGTTTCTACCAGATCTTCGTAGCGAAGTGTTTGAATCCGACCTGGGAACTTTACAGCAGCCAGTTTAGAGATCCTTATGTCCAGTATTACTTGACCACAAAGATACTGGGCGGCATTACTCACATCTGACCAGTTAAAAGCCCCCACATAAAATTGTGACATTAAAGTTCCCCTGGGGTCTCGTATCAAGTGTACAACTTTCAAATCAGAGTCAGATAACATTAGGTAAAACATATCCACCATGGAGCTTCTGATGACTTTGATGACAATGACCTTTGACCTTTTGCAGATATTTTGTACATGCAGAACACATTGGCTAAGTTTGTCCAAATCTAAATATAAATAAAAGTATAGAATTTAAATATGTTTAGAAAAAAAAGCTTTAACTATACTAACTGTTAAGACTAAACTAACTGTTATAACTATACTAACTGTTAAGACTATACTAACTGTTATAACTATACTAACTGTTATGGCTATACTAACTGTTAAGACAATAATAACTGTTATAACTATACTAACTGTTATAACTAAACTAACTGTTATGCATAAAAATGTAACACATTGTTTTTTTTTGTTTTTATATTTACATTTAAACATTGTTATATTTACATTTAAACATTGTTATATTTACATTTTAACATTGTTTTATATTTAAATTTTAACATTGTTATATTTACATTTTAACATTGTTATATTTACATTAACCATCGTTATATTTTATTTTAACATTGTTATATTTACATTTTAACATTGTTATATTTACATTTAAACATTGTTAAATTTACATTTAAACATTGTTAAATTTACATTTTAACATTGTTATATTTACATTTTAACATTGTTATATTTACATTTTAACATTGTTAAATTTACATTTTAACATTGTTATATTTACATTTTAACATTGTTATATTTACATTTTAACATTGTTATATTTACATTTTAACATTGTTATATTTATATTTTAACATTGTTATATTTAAATTTTAACATTTTATATTTACATTTAAACATTGTTAAACTTACATTTTAGCATTGTTATATTTACATTTTTATAGAACGATTTTTTCCATCTTTTTCGAAAGGTATTGTATGAAAAGATTTTTCATTGTAACTTCATTTGTCACTACCTTTTAAGAATCCATCACTGACAGAGATTGTCGGGTATTAGTCGGGTATTAGTTGGGTATTAGTTGGGTATTAGTCATGTTTTGATTAAAAAAAACTCGTGCACTCGTATGTCATGTGTCTCCTTATTGCTTACACCCAAACGATTCTTTAGACTTTCAGACTGAACGTCAATTAAACATTTTATTGAAACTAACAGATTAAAGTAAAATGAGAAAAAAAATGTGTACATGGAACCTGTTACATGGAACCTGTTACATGGAACCCGTTACATGGAACCCGTTACATGGAACCTGTTACATGGAACCCGTTACATGGAACCCGTTACATGGAACCTGTTACATGGAACCTGTTACATGGAACCTGTTACATGGAACCCGTTACATGGAACCCGTTACATGGAACCTGTTACATGGAACATGTTACATGGAACATGTTACTATGTATTAAATTTGTTAACTGTTACTATGTATTGAATTTGTTAACTGTTACTTTCTCAGTTCATTAATGGAATTACCTAAAAATATTCCTATGAACATACGCTTTGCATAATAAAGATTTTTATGTATACTTTTTGTTATTTATTTCTTACTGGGTTTTGGGATAAAAATGTAATTAATCATAAATATATCAAGAAACACAAATACCAGATTCATTCTGAAAACTGCCAGTGTATATCAAACGTGTAGATAAACTGTTATACATGTGATATTGCTGGGGAGAAACAAATTCTCTATTTCAACATATAAAATGAAATATAGCATCCTACTTATAAAGCGCTCAGCTAGTCCGAGTTGCGGTGTGTGGGAAATACGTTCTATAAATAAACGACCTCCACAAATAAATAAAACAATAGTATTTGATAAAGTAATCACGTGACCAGCGAGGTCACGAAAACATAATTCAAAATGGCGTCTTCGATTCGATATTTTGTTTTAAAAAATCTACAGTTTTAAATAGTTTCTGAGGCTTTTTATTATGAAATGTAAAAGTCCTAAATATTAAATAATAATAATAATAATATATAATATCATTCAAATTATTTTCGTTTTTACTACAACAGATAGCATTTTAATCAGACTAGGTCACTAGCGAGCGCGGTCGTAAATAACCTATGACCTATGACGATGCATTTTTTAATGCTTTGTTTTGATTTTAACTATAAATAGAATTCAGTGCAAAACGCTATAAATAAAAATCCTCTGTGACGTCAAATTGAAAAAAAGAAAATTCTGCACTTGATTTCACGTAAATCGGCCTCGCATTTCACGTAAATCGGCTGCGCATTTGATAATCAAGCTCAGTTATTATAGTTTGTTAACATTGTGTACTGGAGGTTATTGTTCCCTCGATGGATTACTTTTTGATGATGGTTTGTTGGTTATGGCAGCCACATCTTTTGACGTATGAAATGTAGGTCATTTCTGCACATTAGGAAGGTGGCATAAATCATCACTTAATTAAATTAATTAAATTGATTAGGAAGGGGTTTAACTTTACACCTAGATTTCCCGGGCAACGCCGGGCTTAATATCTAGTATAATTATATCAGCTGTACATACATTTGGTTAGATCTTTAAATCTCGTTTTAAGCAGATAAATAAATTACAATACAATGTAAATATACTCACAGTAAGTGTTGCAATATTTAAATGTCAGAATGTAAGACTCACAGTAAGTGTTCCAATATCTAAATGTCAGAATGTAAAACTCACAGTAAGTGTTCCAATATTTAAATGTCAGAATGTAAGACTCACAGTAAGCGTTCCAATATCTAAATGTCAGAATGTAAGACTCACAGTAAGTGTTCCAATATCTAAATGTCAGAATGTAAGACTCACAGTAAGTGTTCCAATATCTAAATGTCAGAATGTAAGACTCACAGTAAGTGTTCCAATATCTAAATCCATCAAGTTACAGTTCAGCACTGATTCTAGTATTTGAAGTTTTCTTTTATTGACAAAGTCTTCATCATAAGAAAATCTGAAATATATATATATATATATATATATATATATATATATATATATATATATATATCCCGTATTGAAATAAATACTGATAACCAAATCATGTAAACAGTAAATAAATCGTTAACCGTTTTCTTCCACACAGAATCTTAATTTAACACTGATATTTTTATCTTTAGCTAAATGTGTATAAATCAGTCAATTAGTTTATTATGCGGCCGGGCCCCCACTGACTTTAATCAACTTTTGCACTTGTATATAAAATATGCAATAATGGCACAGCTTTATACACAATAATGGCACATCTTTATACACAATAATGGAACAGCTTTATGCACAATAATGGTACAGCTTTATACACAACAACGGCACATCTTTATACACAATAATGGAACAGCTTTATGCACAATAATGGTACAGCTTTATACACAATAATGGCACATCTTTATACACAATACTGGCACAGCTTTATACACAACAATGGCGCAGCTTTATACGCAATAATGGCACAGCTTTATACGTAATAATGGCACAGCTTTATACACAATAATGACAAAGCTATATACACAATTTCTTGACCAAAATTTTCAAATAATTTCTGAAGATATTAAATAGATCGTGGAGATATTGCAACTTTACGATATCGACAAATAACTAATTAAAATCTCTGTTCCTGTGTCCTGAGAATTTATAATCAATGCCGAGCTAATAGTACAAAAGAGTTCAATTGATTCATTTCTTTTAACCTCCCCCCCCCCACCCCACCAATAAAAAAAAATTATTAACAAATATATAAATTAATTGATGTTAAACTCTCGGTTGTTGTTGACTGCTAGGTTCAGATTTTGTAACATTTTCTCAGCTCATACCTCGTCTTGGTGCTATACTCTTAGTTCACTTGCAAGATTTAATATTTGTAGATAACGAATTCATCTCGAAAATAGACACAACTGATTGGCATGGAATCAAGGCTCGACAAATCTAATGATCACATGAACACAGTGAAGACAAGTGAACTGCTTTAAATGTCGTGTGAAGTTGGCCGTAGTGAGAGGAGACGTAGAAGAGATGGGATACATTATAGAGATGGGATACATTAATAACCAAGACCCTAAAGGGAATGTATTTCCAAAAAAAAATAATATGTGCATCTCTGTCATCTCTGTGACGTTTTCGATACGTCAATACTCTTAAGAATGTGTAGGTAGTTTAGAATTTAATCTATTGTCTACTAGTTGCAAGTACCCGGCTTTGCCCGGGTTTAAAATAAGGTTTTCTGTTTACCTTTTGTTTTCTCCCTCCCCCCTCTCTCCCTCCCTCCCCCTCCCTCTCCCTTCCTCCCTCCCTCATTCCCTCTCTCTCTCCCTGACCCCTCACTCTTTATCTCTCCCTCCCTCTCTCCCACCCTCTCTCCCTCCCTCCCCTCTATCTCCCTGCCCCCCTCACTCTTTATCTCTCCCTCCCTCCCCTCTATCTCCCTCCCTACCCCCTCTCTCCCTTCGTTCCTTTCTCTTTCCTTCCCTCCCTTTCTCTCTCCCTCCCTCTCCCTCTCTCTCCCTCCCTCTCCCATCTCCTTCTCTCCCCCTGTCCATCCCCCTCCCTCCCTCTCTCCCCCTCCCTCCCTCCTACCCTCCTTTCCTCTCTCTCCCCACCTGCCCCCCTCTGTCTCTCCCTCCCTCTCTCTCTCTGGGAACAGACAGACAGACAGACAACAAATGCGTCTTATAAGTATAGAGATTATTCTAAAAAAAAAATTGAAAAAAAAAAATTGAAAAAAAAAAAAATTTCACTGTTGGGATTTGAACCCACACATAGTCGGCCAAATTTGAGTCACGGCCAAGCGAGTAACCGACTGTGCAATTTTCAATCGGTTATGCGCGCAAGTTCTATTCGGGAAATGACGTCACAGAGGAATTTTATTTATGGCGCCGTCGAGATTACTTTAATATAGTAAAATACTAAAATAAAAAAAAAATTAATTACAATTAAACTACACATCGAGATGAAACGAAACCTGTCCTATAACCTTCCTCATGTAATTATGTGTATGTGTAACAAATTTTACATTATTAGGTTATCTGGATCTTGAGTTATAAGGGAACAGACAGACAGACAGACAGACAACAAATGCCTCTTATAAGTATAGAGATATAAGTATTTTACATTCCTTGTATATGAGTAATTTGAGTGTACAAAGATCGTTCAATTCATTACACTGGTAAACAGTGATTTCGTTGCCAGTGATATTTGAATCATTTTATACAAAGTCAACCATGCTGATTTAGAATATGTAAGTGCTTTTGCTAGATTGGCTCTATTTTACGAGATAATTAAAATTAATTAAATAATGTATGCACCGTGTTTGGAATTTGTCAAGAATTGCATGAAGTATAATAGTATACTAACAAAAAGTAGTGAAACTGTTAATAGTCATGCAGAAATTTGTTCAAAAATATGTGTAATAGTGTTATAGAAGAAAACATTTTCATTTGAAAAACTAATTATGTCTAATTAATTAATTAATTAATATGTTAATTGTCTATAGTAATGCATTAGCAAATCACTATTTGCTCGACTTCCTTTTGTATGTGTCGTTGGTGCAATTGCGCTGGAGGCTCCAACAGTAGTCAGCCATCATATGTATGTCCCATCTTCCTTGATATCTCTCCACCATCACCATCATATCCTGATGGAACCTCTCGCCTTGTTCCTCACTGAAGTCCCCAAGGTTACCTGGAAATTTGTCTAAATGACTGTGCAGGTAATGTACCTTGATGCTCATATTTGCTCCAATGTTTCTGAAGTTAGCGAGCATATCTTGCACCAGTTCTTCGTAATTCTATGCTCTGTTATTACCTAAGAAGTTCATGATAACTGAAACAAAACTGTTCCATGAAGAAGCTTCAAGGTGATCCATGAAATTAGTATAATGTCGATCGTTGATGAGTTTCAGAATCTGAGGACCGTCAAAAATCCCAGCTTTCAGCTTCTCCATGCTCAATCCGGGGAATGATCTGCAAATATACTTGAAGCATTTGCCAGATTTGTCCAAAGCCTTAACAAATTGTTTCATTAAACCTAATTTGATATAAAGCGGTGGGAGAATGATCTTATTTTTGTCTACAGTCATGGTTTCCCTTGCAGGCCATGTTACTCTTGTCCAATGATCTTGCTTTGCCCTGCTATCCCAAAGGCACATGAAGCAAGGGTATTTTGTGTATCCTGACTGCTGCCCAAGCAAGAAGTTTACCATTTTTAGATCAACACAAATTGACCACTGATGCTCATAATAACGGACTTTCTGCAATATTGTTTTGATATTCTCATACTCTTCTTTAAGTGTTGTTGAGTGAGCAATGGGAAGAGATGCATATCGGTTACCATTGTGTAACAGAACACATTTCAAGCTTGTGATGGAACTGTCTATAAAAAGACGCCAGTCTTCGGAATGGTAGTCTTGTAGTCCCATTTGGAGCGGAAGACCAGGGATGTCATTACAGTAAACTTAAATATTGAAGAAGAAAATCTTCTCTTTTCCGATAAAATGTTATTTTAACTTCTGGTTTGAGAAAATTTCTTTCATTGAGCCTGGACACTAAAAGCTCAGATGCTAGCTTGGACAGATTTAGGTCTCGTATTAGGTTATTGAGTTCTTCTTGGCTGAATGGTTGAGGTGTTGAAGAACTTCCTTCATAATCGCTTCCACTGTTTTCACCTCCCAAAAACTCCAGATCTTGCCCCTCGTCGGAGTCTGATGGTGAAAGCTCTAATAATCCAGTTAACACTGGTCTCATTGCAGATTCAAGATCAGGATAAACCCACTTAGATCTCTTGTGGCGATTGAAGCCTTTAATATTCACAATACAAAAATAACAATCACCAAAATGGTCTTTCGGCTCTCGCCATATCATTTGTACACCGAAACTTTTCTTCTCACTATTTGTCCACTGCCGTAGGCTCTCCACGCAGTTTTTGCAGACCTTATGGGGAACCCAAGACTTGTCTTGGTCTTCCAGCTTCACACCGAAATAAGCCAAATATGCCTGCTACACAAAGTCAGTTATATTTCTTCTTTGCTTTTCAAGCATGTATTCTCCACAGATGTAACAGAATACATTCGGATTATTTTTGCAGCATCTTCATGATGAACTCATGATGTCTTTAGAAAGCAGCTATAAAAGAGAAAAAAATAAACCAAGTTATAACTTGGTATAGTTAAATAAAACAACAGATACCAAACGTATTGCATTTGTTTTACACAAAGGGTACAATCATATTTTCAAGATTGTCCAATATCTCAGAAACTAGAGCCAATTCAGCAAAAACAGTGGCAGTTTTGAAATCAGCACCCATGAATTGCTATAAATTCATTCAAATATTCTTGGCAATTCGAAAAAAAAAGTTTTTGTTGAGCTGTGTTATGTATTAGTAAAATAGATTTACTTTAATTCGTATGGAAATAAAATGCTAGGCTTTAGATTTTTTTTTAGGATTTCGTTGATTTTTTCATATGGATTAAATACGATAATTAAATCTACACTGTACTTGTGTTTTTATCTGGTTTGAGTAGTTGGAGGTCAAGTAATGAAATATAATGTAAACAATTAAACCAAACTGTCATTAGAGTGAACTCACTGTAAGACTGTCCCATTTAAAAACACCAGAGTACCAGTAGTCCCAGTAGTCGTTAGATTCAACCGCATTTGTTCCGTGTACCACAGGGGTTCGTACATGTAAAACACGTCATCACTTTGTTGAAGTAGGTCACCCGTCAGTGTTGACCCACTTCTCATGTAGGTCATTATGATGAGCTTTTGTCTTACATGAAACTGTTGCTCATCTTTGTAATAAAATCAGAAATAAAATGTTAAGATTACTGAAAAAAAAATTGAATTTTTTTGATTGAAAAAGACTTAATAAAAAAACCAACAACCATATAAACAAATTTGTATTAACACTTAAGACGGAACAATACCAAATTTGTGTTAATACTTTTGACGGAACAATACCAAATTTGTGTTAATACTTTTGACGGAACAATACCAAATTTGTGTTAATACTTTCGACGGAACAATACCAAATTTGTGTTAATACTTTTGACGGAACAATACCAAATTTGTGTTAATACTTTTGACGGAACAATATCAAATTTGTGTTAATACGTTTGACGGAACAATTACAAATTTGTGTTAATACTTTTGACGGAACAATATCAAATTTTTATTACTACTTTTGACGGAACAATACCAAATTTGTGTTAATACTTTTGACGGAACAATACCAAATTTGTGTTAATACTTTTAACGGAACAATACCAAATTTGTGTTAATACTTTTGTCGGAACAATATCAAATTTGTGTTAATACTTTTGACTGAACAATACCAAAGTAATTGGCCAATTCTAGTTTTCGATATTTATCCAAACTTTCGAATCATATAAGGTTCGGATAATGAGCAATAGGGCAAATTGAGAGACGATACAAATTTGAAATGAGACTTTTATTCCTTGATTCTGATGAAGTGATTCCTATAGGTACAGTTCCTGATTTCCACATTTCGTTACTATACTAATAATCTTAATTCGATATATTTTAATTAAACCTATAATTCAAAATTTAGAGATATTATCTGACTTATAACAATAAAATATAATTCAAATAAAATAGTGAGGTGATACAATACCAATCAGATAATCAAACTATGAATGTCAAGTTACCTAAAATGACCATGTATTAATATAGACACACAATAGCATTGACACGATATTTACAGAAGATTACTTGCCTTCACTGTGTTCATGTGGATATTTGATTTGTCGAACTTTGTTTCCACGCCAATCAGTTGGGTCTATTTTCGATATGAATTCTTTATCTATTTCAAATATTAAATCTTTAAAAGTAATTTAGTAAAACTTTATACATTACATAAACGACTTTAGTAATATACATGAACAAATGGCGTATCTTTAGATAAAATAACACATGTCGGGTAAAACTGTTATCAAGTGAATCAATAGTCCAAGGCCAGCCCAGCATGAGATGGAAGTGACTCAATAGACTAGGGACAGCCTATCATGAGATGGAAATTACTCAATAGAACAGGGGCAGCCCAACATGAGACGGAAGTGACTCAATAGACTAGGAACAGCCTATCATGAGATGGAAGTGACTCAATAGAACAGGGACAGCCGAGCATGCGATGAAAGTGACTCAATAGACTAGGGACAGCCTAGCATGCGATGGGAGTGACTCAATATACTAGGGACAGCCTAGCATGCGATGGAAGTGACTCAATAGACTAGGGACAGCCTAGCATGCGATGGGAGTGACTCAATATACTAGGGACAGCCTAGCATGAGATGGAAGTGACTCAATAGACTAGGGACAGCCTAGCATGAGATGGAAGTGACTCAATAGACTAGGGACAGCCTAGCATGAGATGGAAGTGACTCAATAGACTAGGGACAGCCTAGCATGAGATGGAAGTGACTCAATAGACTAGGGACCGCCTAGCATGAGATGGGAGTGACTCAATATACTAGGGACAGCCTAGCATGCGATGGAAGTGACCCAATAGATCAGGGGCAGTCAAGCATGAGATGGAAGTGACCCAATAGAAGTTGGCCGTATATAGTTTTTAAACACTGTACATTAGAGTTATGACAAATTTTAATTTTTTTAGCCTGGAGTTGTAATCGATGAACTTTTGCCAAAACATGAAAAAAACCTCCCGCGCCTAAGTGAATTTCCTTTTTTAGCATTGAAACATATAGAGTTTTAAACAGTTTTTATTATAACATGCATAAAATACACATGAGTAATACATATAAATGAGCATATTCAGTGTTTTAATAGTGTTTCAGATTAGTGTGTTTGTGTTTACAAATTTGCTGTTAAGATATTTGTCAGTTTTGCAAGTAGAATGAACCTCCTCCATCAACTTCATAGCTCTCTCAACTACTATATTGGAACGAGGCACATCAAGCACTGATGGTTCATTATTCCAGTGATTACAGAGCATTTTACAGCACTGGGACACTGAAGCTTGGTTATTGCTGTCAGCAGATCTTCATAATACATCTCTGAGTAGTGTTGGTTAGAAAACCATACTCGCTACTATGTAGTTGCAATAAAATTGCAAGTTACATCCAGCTGTTCTCGCCAATTAGGAAGAAGAAAAAAATGCAATAAAAATATTTAAAATCATCTCTCCAGCCAAGATTATCACACTTTGGTATTACTTCCATGACTATGTATGCGTTTTGCAAATCGTCATATTGTTCTAACACATCATCAATAAACTTGTACTTAATATCAGGAGACCGTGACGGTATCGGTAAAAAAAAAGTCCATCACATGTAAAAGAACAAGATTAAGAACGTGGAGTTGGCAGCTTATGTATTGTGGTTCTTTAAATACCTTATCTCGAAATGTCCTCTGAAGCCTGGTTACAACACCATTTTTCCTACCAGTATTGACTGCTTTGTGTCACAGATTATCATGTGAATACTGCTCCATGCACTGTACTCATCAAGCAGTTTTTGTAGAGGGTTCTGCTGTCACAAATTAAAATGCCAAGTTGCAATGTTCTTTTGTCATTTTTCAATCAAACAACTTGTTACTCCTTATTGACAATTTTTTACCATCAAAATGCAAACAAAATTTCTCTTCAGAGATCAGTTCCATCAGGCGTTTTTTTAAAATTAATTTTGCATCTTTAACCGTTCGTCGCCAAACTCCAGACTGTGATAGTGTTGGAACACTAACCCCATCTTCAGCCTGACTTTGAAGCACCTGTGACGCTTTTCTGGTTGACAAAAAGTGTTTATACACCAGTTTAGCAGCAGACTTAGTTGAGTAGTGTGTTACACTTTTTATAGAAAAATCTTCAGGAACTTCTTCAGGGTCACACTCACCACTGTTATTTCCTTCCTCACTATCACTGTATTCGGAGATTAACATCTGACTTGTCAAAGGTTCTGAAGTGTGTTTGTTCCTTTTTGATGGATGGATTGTTGATAAAGGAGCCACTTTCACAGTTGTCTTTTGTCTTTTGTATAGTTCTTTATCTTCACTAAAAAGCCAATTTCCATTTGTTTTTTTAATATCAAACAAATTAAACAAGATTTCCTATAAATTCTGCGTTTGGTCGCTTTCTGTGTTTTTCAAATGAGGTGATACGTTTTTCAACCTTTGCCGACACATGCTGTTTGGAAGGAACAGGCAAATTCAGTTTATCACAAAGCTTCGAAAATTCCTCAGTTATTTTTCTGAGTCGGTTTCGTCTTCCTTTCAATTCATCAAAAAGTCCTGAAAATCTTCCGACAATATTTTTGTTGGAAGGCATTTTACATAGCATTTCGCTCATGTCCTGTTTAAGTTCGGGTATACTAAGACGGCGTTTAATGCTTGATTTCAATTTTCGTGCCCATATTTCCCCAGCCGCTTCCATTGCTGATTTTGACATTTTAATTTGTAAAGACATGTTTCCAAGAAGAAGCTCTCAACAGCAAATCTCCAAAAACAATACTGCGAAGAAAAAAAATAGTTTAAATGATACGATATAGTATAAATTTACAGTTTAAGACCTCGCATCTGTTTGGTCAAGTTTCTGCTTGTCGCAAGGTCTAAAACAAGATGACTGTAATGAACAGCACACTCCACACATTGTTTAAAATATAAATAGCTTCGTTTCAATCAGATTGTCCAATAGAAAAGCAATATATGTAAACTATTTTATACTCTCAAAAATGTCACATTCTCCTTAAACTGTTAGTTTATTTTACAACTCATGATTAAGAAATTTGAGATGAAGCTAGGCGCGGGAAGTTTTTTCATGAACCGATAAAATGAACATAAAAATGTTATCTATGGGTAAAAGTTCATCTAATTGAACATGAGGAAAGTTTAAGTTATGAAAAAAATTCTCTAGTCATAACCCTACTGTACATTAAACATGTAATAAAGATCAATACCATAGTCGTTTCCATGGGCGGATCTAGACAACTTTGACGGGGTGGGGGGGGGGGCAAAACTGTTTTCATTGTTGAAAATTGGTCTTAGAACAAAAAATATTTCGATAATTTAATGATGTCTTACTTAAACTTGCGGTAACCGGGGGAGGGGGTATGGCAGTAAATGGGGCATAGAACATCACCAATAACAAGAAACAGTATACAAACTCACAAATACCACAAAAAAGTAACATTTTAAAACTTTCGGTGTTTTCTGCGGTAAATATCTGCTGGTGTATCTTTTATAGTCCAGATATTAACAACAATATAACATTTAATATTTTCATTATATGAGTAAAATCAAAATAACTTAAAGTTGGATTCAAAAGGGGGCTTTCAAATGTTCCTTGTGGGCCATCGGGACAGATGAAGTGTGGAATTCATCTGTTTCTGTTACAGCGGCGTATAAAGAGGTATGGTGGTAAGCACATCTTCCCCAGATCTCTCAAATTTAGTTACAAAGTTCTAAATATAGAATCTACTTATGGCATTATAAACTTACCTTGAAAAGTGTAACATAAAAATATGATGGAGACAATGACAGCTGGTAAAGAAATCATTACCTTAGAAGAATTCTTCATTCTGCGCACACTGTGTATATACAAATACAAGTATTGTAATCTTTTCATAAAATGTTTAGCATCACATATTTGTACAACATTTAATATAAAACAGTTTTATTTATCAATTTTTTTAAAAAGAAAATTTAGGAAATAATGAAACTATAAGGAAAACAAAAGATTCATACAAGACGATTGTAAGTAGGTAACACCAATGTCATTCAAACTAATCGATTCACAGATAAAACCAATCAATAGATTGACATTCTACGAGATGTATTACTTTACCTGATTCAACTGACTTGTACATAATAATTACATATGAAATGAACAGTACATCAATAATTACATACGATATGAGCAGTATAATAATTACATATGATATTTCTCGGTGATGTTTCTTATTATTAAAATCAAAACAATGATTTACAAAGATAAAATTATGAAATATTTCTCTATATGTGATTATAAATGACACGGAATGTGCATTAGTGTTGCTTTCGTTGACGAAAACTAAAACTAAAACTAAAATTAGCATCAAGACTAAAACTAGACGAAAACTGAAATTATTACAGAAAAAAACGAAATAAAAACGGAAACTAAAATATAGTGTTGCTTTCGTTCACAAAAACTAAAACTAAAACCTGCGTTAACGAAAATGTTGACTTTTCGTCAACGAGAACTAAAACTAAAACTAAAATTAGAAGCAAGACTAAAATTATTACAGAAAAACGAAATAAAAACTGAAACTAAAATATGACCTGGGACTAAAACAACACTAATGTGCATGATACAGTCCTCTACATTTGACAAATCTGCAAATTTCATATTCTGAGCCTTCTTGTTGCCATTTGGATTTTTTTTATTATAACAATAAAATGTAAAAAAAATTCTTAAATTAATGAGATTATTTTTTAATGAATTCAGTACATAACTGACTTCAAATATTACTAGTATAACACGTATAACATGTGAAAAAAGGCATACATAATAAAAACACTAGACTTTAATATTTTACTTAAAAAGAATCAAGAATTACGAAACTAATTTGTTAATTTAAAAAAGTACGTTATTTAAATTGAATAGTATATTAAGGTAATAAAACTAGAGGCCCAATCTTAGGCACATATATAAAGTAAACTTCTTTTAAAATCAGCAGGATATGTGAAGTTTACACTTCATAAGTTTCAGTGTGTGAGATCCCTTTAAGGATGAGACATGAGAGGAAATCTTTCAGATCATATAAACCACTATTGCGATTGTTTTTATGGTGCCCTTCTTTCACCCCACTATAGCTGTTAGTGCAATGGCTTTGGAGGTAGTAATGGCGGGGACTTGAACCAAGACCTGAAATATTCACCGGTCCTCACCAGAGATCGAATTACGGACCATCGGGTAAAGAGTCGAGAGCTTTAGAACAAGACCACCCTTCTCGCATATATGTTTCTGTAGCCACGGCATTTTAAGGCGTTTTTAACTAGCACAATGCCCAGTCGGTTGGAAGTAGGCATCGTCGGTCTTTAAAACCCGGCAGCGAAAAACCGGTTTTTTACAAATCTTGAAGCATTCGACAACCTGTTTTTCGGGCTTTAAAACCCAATTTTAGCCAAGAACTAAACAATTAGCAAATTTATTGATACATTCCATTAAATTACGGACCATCTGGGAAACTGTGACTTTCCAGTGAATTTGCTTTTGTCAGTCGGACCTGTGTACATTGCCATTGTTAGAAAGTAATTGTTGAGCGATACAAGAGAGTAGGCGTGACCAAGTTGTTCAGGGGTCATTTGATTTTACTGTTGACTTGCGGGAAGCATTTAACATGAAACCGGCATCCAAGTGAAACGGAAGGGGGGGGGGTAATTAATCGGTATCGCCTTAGCTCATTACTAAAAAATAGACAGAATTAGGCCATTTTTTCAAGTTAACTAAATTTATGTTCGTCATCCAAGACCTCCAACACCGCCAACCCTTCTAACCTAAACAAGGCAGGACCGTCGTACAGCGGCTGGAATGACTAGTGTAGCTAATGCATCTAATAATAAGCGCTATACACTGGAAAGAATTAAGTCTTATGCGTGATTGCCCAATAAAGTAGAAATATTTCAGTCATAATGCAATTTAAATGAATATATATGTACCCAGTTGTAGTATATTAATTGTCATATTGTAATTTTGTTCTTTTATTTATTGTTTTTCGTAAAAATTGGTTGACATAATTACATTATACTTTTTCTTTATCATACACGTTAATTAAACACAACATAAACTGAATATAACTATTGCTAAAATGCTTTAAAAATGCGTTATTTTTTTTAGTAAAACTGAAAACCGGTTTTCGCCGGTTTTTGTGAGAAATTTACCTTCGACAACCGGTTTTTTTTAAAAGTTGGGACATGTATAAACCCTAGTTGGCAGGCAAACACTTTACGCCGTTCCTCCGTCTGTACCCAGTAAAATGTACACTGTGTCGATTTGAGTTTCTGGAGAGTGAGTGTTAGAAAACAAAGCAAAAAACCATGACACAGTTATATAGACCGAATTGATAAATTTATAAACCACATTGACTAAGTACACAATTAACAAAAATAGCAGTGGTCCAAAAAAAAAAACAACTAACGATACCATAAGTTATACTATATGATGTTGATTAATTACAACGATACTAAACGTTATACGATATGTTGATGCTAATTTATAACGATACTATACGTTATACTACATGATGTTGATCGTTTATAATGATACTATACGTTATACTATATGATGAGGATAATTTACAACGATACTATACGTTATACTATATGATGGTGATCGTTTATAACGATACTATACGTTGTTCTAAGTGACGATGAATCGTTTACAACAATAAAAAATCCTCTACTAAAGTAAAAAATAAATGCCATCGTTAAGACCACTGTGAGCTACATCTGTCCTTCACCTGTCACTTGTTTGTCAAAGTATTCAGTGACTTTGTTAATTGTCACTTCACTTATTGACTTGAATAATGTTGACAGAAATCTGTAAGTTACTGACAGCGAAGTATATGTTGATGAATTGTCTTTGTTCTAAATGTTAAACTAAAATGTCTAATGGAACAAAAATGCTCATCTATGTATCTTTCTATTTTTTTTATCTCTCTATCTATATATCAATAAATATATCAATACACACTTTAATCAATAAATCTATCTATCAATAAATATATCAATACACACTTCAATCAATAAATATATATATCAATAAATATACCAATACAGCCTTCAATCAATAAATCTATCTATCAATAAATATATCTGTTAATAAATCTGTCTAACATAAATATATCAATACAACCTTCAATCAATAAATCTATCTATCAATAAATATATCTATTAATAAATCAGTCTAACATAAATATATCAATACAGCCTTCAATCAATAAATCTATCTATTAATAAATATACCAATACAGCCTTCAATCAATAAATCTATCTATCAATAAATATATCAATACACACCTCAATCAATAAATCTATCTATTAATAAATATACCAATACAGCCTTCAATCAATAAATCTATCTATCAATAAATATATCTATTAATAAATCTGTCTAACATAAATATATCAATACAGCCTTCAATCACTAAATCTATCTATCAATAAATATATATATATATATATATATATATATATATTAATAAATCTGTCTAATATAAACATATCAATACAGCCTTCGATCAATAAATCTATCAATCATTAATTCTATCCACTGTTCCGTCGTCCCTCCGTCTGTCCAGTAAGTAAATGTCTAAATGTAAATGTCTAGATAAAAATGTCTAGATATAATTGTACAAATAATTATATGCAGCTAGTTATTGTACTTACCAATTGTTATTTCAAATGTTCACATAATAATGAAATAAGTAACAAATTCACATATCAATGAAATGAACCAGTCCTCTACACTTTAGAGTTCTTTTTTTCAAATTCTAGGAATAATTTTAAATTATTTATGTATAAAGTATAAATGTCCATTGGTTAGCTGACCTATGTAGGGAGAGAATTATGTCACTGAATTAGTCCAACATCCAAATAGAGTTATCTGTACTTGACAGTAAGTTGATTTGTTGTTAAGCCAATGGAACGACTGACTTTGAAGGTCAGGTCAAACAGTTTATGTCAGAAGAAAATATTGAAAAACTTAAGCAAGGTAAAGATAAATGTTGAGAGTGAGAGACTGATTGTTAATTCAGTCATATAGTTCGTATAGATACATGTTGAGAGTGAGAAACTGATTGTTAATTCAGTCATATAGTTCGTATAGATACATGTTGAGAGTAAGAGACTGATTGTTAATTCAGTCATACAGTTCGTATAGATACATGTTGAGAGTGAGAGACTGATAGTTAATTCAGTCATATAGTTCGTATAGATAAATGTTGAGAGTGAGAGACTGATTGTTAATTCAGTCATATAGTTCGTATAGATATTTTCAATATTGAACTGTCTTAGGTCATTGAAACTCATTTACTTACAAGATGAGCTATTCATACATTGGATATTGCTAGCCGCACGGATAGAAAAACATAATATAGAAGAATTCACAAAAGAAAGGCGGAAGATGAGTTTCAATTGTTTAGTCGTTGGTAAAATAATTACAAAGGAGACACATTTAAAACAGTCGGTACACGACACATTTAAAACACTCTGTACACGACACATTTAAAACACTCTGTATACGACACATTTAAAACACCCCGTACACAATCAGTGACACTCCTGGCCTATCCGGCGCCCGGGTACAAAACGTTTTCCCGCTACTTTTTTAAGCTCCAAAGTAATATATATTTTTAGAGTGATGGACTAAATAGCTTATATACAAGTTAGATGATAAATCAATGATTGCTTGTTTCCTAATGTGTTGTAAGTATTTATAAATTATTCAGACTGGGTATGCCGACATTGTTCATCTCTCACTGTTTAATGTCAAAGGT
This sequence comes from Bulinus truncatus, assembly GCA_021962125.1. Lineage (NCBI taxonomy): Eukaryota > Metazoa > Mollusca > Gastropoda > Planorbidae > Bulinus > Bulinus truncatus. The sequence continues at coordinate 12,080,056 of JAGDYQ010000003.1, read as the reverse complement.
ACAACAAAAATGTGTCATCTGTTTAACACATGTAACCTACTTTTTTAGTGCATGTCTTGTGTATACAAACCATGCTGTGACATTTTACAACTATGTTAAAGGGATGTCACTCCCAATTAACACTCCTAAGTTGAATTGCAACCGGGTTAATTGCCCTTGGCCTTTCACTTCTTTAGCATCTAACATGTGAATATATACTTTATTTTCCTGAGTTAAATGTTAAATAAACATATGATTTTAAAAACGAATAAACTTTATTTTAAAATCACTCGGGAAAAAATACTCTTTACATTATACAATATTTACAAAAATAATCAATATTAAGACATCTAGATTTAAACTTTTAATACTTTGGATTAATCATAAGTGAGACAAATGATATAATGATAGAGATAAAAACAGAATAGAAGTAGGGAACAGAATATATTATACACTACATAAAATACTGACAAACAGACGGATCTCCAGAAAACTTAAAAAAAAAAAACATATACAAGACAATGATCCGTCTAGCAGTAACATATGGTAGCGAAACATGGACTATCAGCAAACAAGCAGAAAATATGCTAAACACTGGAAAAGGAAAATATTTTGGAAAATATATGGGCCAGTAAAGGACAATAACGAGTGGAGAAGTAGAACCAATTCAGAACTATGCAATCTGTACGAAGAACCAAATATAACAGCTGAAATCAAAATGAATAGATTGAGGTGGGTAGGGCACATATAAAGAATGGAAAACAACAGAGGTCCCAAAGCAATATATAAGGCAACACTCAATGAGAAAAGGCCTAAATGCAGACAAGAAGCAGACGGTTGGAGGAAGTGGAGAAAGACCTTAAAGCCATAGGAGTGAGAGGGTGAAGGAAGAAGACCATGGATCGGGAAAAGTGGAAAAGAGTAGTATGGCAGGCCAGGGCCCTAAAAGAGTTGTAGAGCCAAAGGAAGAAGAAGATATCTATAATATTTATCATTTATAATTTATTACTACTTAATAACTTAAGTCAAAAAATATTTCATCCAGCATATTGCAATCACCCACGTTTGTAAGTAATGATAATAATCTATATTAAAATGTGTTTGATATTATGAGTTATTTATTTTTACTTTTTAGTGTATTTTATCAAACTGTATTCTTTTGAAAATATTAAAAACTTTTTTTTTCATATTTAAAAGTTTTGGAAGAGTTCAAACTTCTATTGTTTTTGCAAATCTTGATGTAATTTAGGTCATGTCTTTATGAGACTAAATAAAACCTCACTATTTTACACACTTTTACTCTGGCACTTTGCGTCTTATCTATTTTGGTTTCCTAGTCTCCACCCATTCCAATTATAAACATTACTAAAATGTAATTAGCTATGTCATTATATGAGATATTGACTCATGGACTCATATTTTAAGCAATATTTAGATTATGATTTTTTCACCGTATTGTATTTGTTTTCAATGATTATTCCTTATTTTTATGTAACTAGAAATAAATATTTTACCTTTCCCGTTAATATTCTAAAACATTTTACATTTTTTAAAAACTGGCGTAAAGCATCGTCAGCATTAGGGAGCGACCGATATGCCTTCTTACCGATAGTCCGATACCGATATTTTTCTCTAGCATTTACCGATACCGATATTTTTTTTTTAATCAACAACAATGCCAAACACGTGTTTTTATCGTGCTGTAGTTTCCAATCTTATGACGTATGTCAACCCATCTTCACCCCTTCCTTGTCACATTTCGTAACACTTTGCCAGCACGTGTTTTGTTTACCCCCCCCCCATCCCCCAACTTCCCATCCCAAAAAAAAAATACACACATATGTTCACTAATTGTATCATTCAAGGTCATACAGTAGAATTAAGAAATGCCAATCCTATTATTTCAAGGTCATATCGCTGATGCAATTTTTGTGGACGTGAAAATTTCTGTGTAAGTTTTTTTTGTCCTTTTTTTTAAAATCTAGTCTGATCTGGTTATAGAATTGGGTTATTTACTGATTTTTTTTTTCTGTAACTCTGTTGTGAAAAAAAAACAATGTATCGGCAGCCAAAAAACGGCCGGCCCGATAGTTAACCCATAGTGCCAGCCCCGTAGCCAAGGGGGGGGGGGCACTGGGGGGACCGTGCCCCCCCCCCGCTAGGTTGGCGTGCCTTCCGCTTAAAAAAGAAGAAAAAGAGGAAAAAGTAAAGAAAAAGTAAAGGTGCCCCTTTGCTGGGTATTGCTGCCCCCCTGCTTACTTTGACCTGGCTACGGGCCTGCATAGTGCCAATATCGGTTCGACTATCGGTCGCTCCCTACAAAAATCGGTCGATCCGATATTATCCGATAGTGCCAATATCGGTACGATACCGAAACCGATACGATTATCGGTCGCTCCCTAGTCAGCATACATGTGACTCTAGGTGTTATCTATTGTTTATTTGTGCATGGTGGAGTATATTTTTTAAAATTATTACTCAATGACTATATTATACTTTATGAAAGTCATATAATTATATTATTCCTATCCGCCATAGTATATTTTAAATTATTTTTTTTTATGAAATATGGTAGGATCTGTTAAAGAAATAAATCTTTAAATAGATTTCTAATTATAAATACTAATAGTAAAATTTAAAATATTGTCAGTGTTGTTTTAAAATGCCTTTTTTTTTAAAAGTGAACTTGAGATGACCAATAAAATTTTGGGTACGGTCTTTAACACACTTTTGTTCATCTTTCCAGTAAATAGCAGGCAGAGGGAATTATGAAATGAATCAATGTCCATTAAAGTTCAACAAATAATTTTTGTTGCTTTAGTTGCCCTACATACACAATTAAATGTCACAATGAAGACCTATTAAATACGAGGTTACACTTTCTTTCCAAGTTACAATCTGTGCTGGTTCATGGGTAACAGTCATAGACTTACTACATAATCTGTCCATTGTAACAAGAGTGGAATTTAACATAACTTGACTGAGTCACGTCAAGTACACATGTAGATACTTCATTGTCCTAACATCAAGTATAAAATTAAAATTTGATGTACAACAGCTGTGATAGTGGGTGTTCTTCTTATTTATTTTTATCTCATTACTAGTGCGATCAATTCAACATGATATAGTACTCTTGGTTGGACTCACTGGCTTTCAAGCTGATGTACTGTAAGAGGAGCCATTGTAAAAAGAGCCATTGTAAGAGGAGCCTTTGTAAAAAGAGCCATTGTAAGAGGAGCCATTGTAAAAAGAGCCATTGTAGAGGAGCCATTGTAAAAAGAGCCATTGTAAGAGGAGCCATTGTAAAAAGAGCCATTGTAAGAGGAGCCTTTGTAAAAAGAGACATTGTAAGAGGAGCCATTGTAAAAAGAGCCATTGTAGAGGAGCCATTGTAAAAAGAGCCATTGTAAAAAGAGCCATTGTAAAAAGAGCCATTGTAAGAGGAGCCTTTGTAAAAAGAGCCATTGTAAGAGGAGCCATTGTAAAAAGAGCCATTGTAGAGGAGCCATTGTAAAAAGAGCCATTGTAAGAGGAGCCATTGTAAAAAGAGCCATTGTAGAGGAGCCATTGTAAAAAGAGCCATTGTAAAAAGAGCCATTGTAAAAAGAGCCATTGTAGAGGAGCCATTGTAAAAAGAGCCATTGTAAAAAGAGCCATTGTAAAAAGAGCCATTGTAAAGGAGCCATTGTAAAAAGAGCCATTGTAAAAAGAGCCATTGTAAAAAGAGCCATTGTAGAGGAGCCATTGTAAAAAGAGCCATTGTAAAAAGAGCCATTGTAAAAAGAGCCATTGTAGAGGAGCCATTGTAAAAAGAGCCATTGTAAAAAGAGCCATTGTAAAAAGAGCCATTGTAAAAAGAGCCATTGTAGAGGAGCCATTGTAAAAAGAGCCATTGTAAAAAGAGCCATTGTAAAAAGAGCCATTGTAAAAAGAGCCATTGTAGAGGAGCCATTGTAAAAAGAGCCATTGTAAAAAGAGCCATTGTAAAAAGAGCCATTGTAAAAAGAGCCATTGTAAAAAGAGCCATTGTAGAGGAGCCATTGTAAAAAGAGCCATTGTAAAAAGAGCCATTGTAGAGGAGCCATTGTAAAAAGAGCCATTGTAAAAAGAGCCATTGTAGAGGAGCCATTGTAAAAAGAGCCATTGTAAAAAGAGCCATTGTAAAAAGAGCCATTGTAAAAAGAGCCATTGTAAAAAGAGCCATTGTAAAAAGAGCCATTGTAGAGGAGCCATTGTAAAAAGAGCCATTGTAGAGGAGCCATTGTAAAAAGAGCCATTGTAAAAAGAGCCATTGTAAAAAGAGCCATTGTAAAAAGAGCCATTGTAAAAAGAGCCATTGTAAAAAGAGCCATTGTAGAGGAGCCATTGTAAAAGAGCCATTGTAAAAAGAGCCATTGTAAAAAGAGCCATTGTAAAAGAGCCATTGTAGAGGAGCCATTGTAAAAGAGCCATTGTAAAAAGAGCCATTGTAGAGGAGCCATTGTAAAAAGAGCCATTGTAAAAAGAGCCATTGTAAAAAGAGCCATTGTAAAAAGAGCCATTGTAAAAAGAGCCATTGTAAAAAGAGCCATTGTAAAAAGAGCCATTGTAAAAAGAGCCATTGTAGAGGAGCCATTGTAAAAAGAGCCATTGTAAAAAGAGCCATTGTAAAAAGAGCCATTGTAAAAAGAGCCATTGTAGAGGAGCCATTGTAAAAAGAGCCATTGTAAAAAGAGCCATTGTAAAAAGAGCCATTGTAAAAAGAGCCATTGTAAAAAGAGCCATTGTAAAAAGAGCCATTGTAAAAAGAGCCATTGTAAAAAGAGCCATTGTAAAAAGAGCCATTGTAAAAAGAGCCATTGTAGAGGAGCCATTGTAAAAAGAGCCATTGTAAAAAGAGCCATTGTAAAAAGAGCCATTGTAGAGGAGCCATTGTAAAAAGAGCCACTGTAAAAAGAGCCATTGTAAAAAGAGCCATTGTAAAAAGAGCCATTGTAAAAAGAGCCATTGTAAAAAGAGCCATTGTAAAAAGAGCCATTGTAAAAAGAGCCATTGTAAAAAGAGCCATTGTAGAGGAGCCATTGTAAAAAGAGCCATTGTAAAAAGAGCCATTGTAGAGGAGCCATTGTAAAAGAGCCATTGTAAAAAGAGCCATTGTAGAGGAGCCATTGTAAAAAGAGCCATTGTAAAAAGAGCCATTGTAAAAAGAGCCATTGTAGAGGAGCCATTGTAGAGGAGCCATTGTAAAAAGAGCCATTGTAAAAAGAGCCATTGTAAAAAGAGCCATTGTAAAAAGAGCCATTGTAAAAAGAGCCATTGTAAAAAGAGCCATTGTAGAGGAGCCATTGTAAAAAGAGCCATTGTAAAAAGAGCCATTGTAAAAAGAGCCATTGTAAAAAGAGCCATTGTAAAAAGAGCCATTGTAAAAAGAGCCATTGTAAAAAGAGCCATTGTAGAGGAGCCATTGTAAAAAGAGCCATTGTAAAAAGAGCCATTGTAAAAAGAGCCATTGTAAAAAGAGCCATTGTAGAGGAGCCATTGTAAAAAGAGCCATTGTAAAAAGAGCCATTGTAAAAAGAGCCATTGTAAAAAGAGCCATTGTAAAAAGAGCCATTGTAAAAAGAGCCATTGTAGAGGAGCCATTGTAAAAAGAGCCATTGTAAAAAGAGCCATTGTAGAGGAGCCATTGTAAAAAGAGCCATTGTAAAAAGAGCCATTGTAGAGGAGCCATTGTAAAAAGAGCCATTGTAAAAAGAGCCATTGTAAAAAGAGCCATTGTAAAAAGAGCCATTGTAAAAAGAGCCATTGTAGAGGAGCCATTGTAAAAAGAGCCATTGTAAAAAGAGCCATTGTAAAAAGAGCCATTGTAGAGGAGCCATTGTAAAAAGAGCCATTGTAAAAAGAGCCATTGTAAAAAGAGCCATTATAAAAAGAGCCATTGTAGAGGAGCCATTGTAAAAAGAGCCATTGTAAAAAGAGCCATTGTAAAAAGAGCCATTGTAGAGGAGCCATTGTAAAAAGAGCCATTGTAAAAAGAGCCATTGTAAAAAGAGCCATTGTAAAAAGAGCCATTGTAAAAAGAGCCATTGTAAAAAGAGCCATTGTAAAAAGAGCCATTGTAAAAAGAGCCATTGTAGAGGAGCCATTGTAAAAAGAGAGGCAAACTACAAAACTGTGCACCCCCTCCACCACGGCCATCCCACCCCCCTCCATTCTAGATCAATTTGCTAACAGATCTGATTCAGTAATGGTCCAGACAGTCAATTTAGTGGTATAGATCCACCTTAAACCAAATAATGGATCTGATTATAAAAATGCGTAATGTACAAATATATTGATAAGAAGATGATTGAATGTATGTAACGTCAACTATAATTAGCTGCCCATCACTCAAAATGCTGAATTATTGAATATGTGTCAAGTTGTTTCTAAAAGGAAACATAACTCTTTAATCATTTCTTTATAATTTTTTAAAAACAGTTATCTACCTTTCAGACAAACTAATCATAGACGGTAAATCAACATATCTCCGTTAGTATTCTTGAATGTTATCTACCTTTGCCTCTGATACAAATACCTTTTATACACATGAGTATTGTTTCATTGATCAACAAGCAAATTTTACTCTAAAAAGTAATAATTGTTCAAAGATACGTGTAGGTCATCACAGATGGCATAACAGTATGACAGTAGAACAGTATGACAGTTTAACAGTATGACAGTATAACAGTATGACAGTACTATGCGGGCATTAAATTCAATTGCCATCTTGGGAAAAGACGCACCAGTGAAGAGCTTTTATTGGTGGAAATATGAGAAACATGAAATACATTGTGAGGAAACATGAAATACATTGTGAGGAAACATGAAATAAATTGTGAGGAAACATGAAATACATTGTGAGGAAACATGAAATACATTGTGAGGAAACATGAAATACATTGTGAGGAAACAAAAACCTCAATAAAGATGCGTAGATAATGAATTCCCCTTTCTTGAACACTAAACTTCATATTAATATCAGATAAAACATTTTGCATGCTAGGATCTCTATACAAATGTAAACTTTGTTTCAAAGATGGCGGCTTAAGAGATGGGATTCTTGTTTATTTTTTCTCATTTCTTCTAAAGTTTCTTGTTTATTTATTTTTTTTTACTTTGAACAACACAACATAATACTTATCATGGCCACTGATGATTTATGATGAACAACACAACATCACACTTATCATGGCCACTGATGATTTATGATGAACAACACAACATCACACTTATCATGGCCACTGATGATTTATGATGAACAACACAACATCACACTTATCATGGACACTGATGATTTATGATGAACAACACAACATCACACTTATCATGGACACTGATGATTTATGATGAACAACACAACATGACACTTATCATGGCCATTGATGATTTAGGATGAACAACACAACATCACACTTAACATGGCCATTGATGATTTATGATGAACGAAATAACATCACACTTATCATGGTCATTGATGATTTATGATGAACTACACAACATCACACTTATGAAAAAGGTTTAGTGAACGCGTGTAGAATGAGCGAGAATAGTAAAATGAACAAAAATACGGTAAATAAGAGTAGAGTGAACAATTGTGTAGTGAGCAGCAGTGTAGTGAATAAAAGTACTTTGAGCAAGAATAGTGTGAACAAGAGTATAGCGAACAAGACTACAGCTATTTAGACTATGTCATTCCAGTGAACAAGACTACAGCTATTTAGACTATGTCATTCCAGTGAACAAGACTACAGCTATTTAGACTATGTCATTCCAGTGAACAAGACTACAGCTATTTAGACTATGTCATTCCAGTGAACAAGACTACAGCTATTTAGACTATGTCATTCCAGTGAACAAGACTACAGCTATTTAGACTTTGTCATTCCAGTGAACAAGACTACAGCTATTTAGACTATGTCATTCCAGTGAACAAGACTACAGCTATTTAGACTATGTCATTCCAGTGAACAAGACTACAGCTATTTAGACTATGTCATTCCAGTGAACAAGACTACAGCTATTTAGACTATGTCATTCCAGTGAACATAAGTACAGTAAGCACTCACGCCAACGTTTTTTTTTGCTCACTTACAAATGGTACAAGAAGTTCCTAATTATTATTTCAACTTGGGCACGATTGATCCATCAGTCACAGTGTAGTACAGAAAAATGGATCTCATGTTATCATAGATATAATTTCTTCACTAGTGTAACCGTTGTCTTATCAATTGTACACTGTTGACCAAAACATTCTGAAATAGTGGTGCCGCCTTCGCTCCATCAGTAGTTCTCTCCTATGACCAGTCAATCTCAAACTGAGTCGCCGATGTTGTAGATTTGAGAACCGTCGCTCCGCCGTGAGATTTGATTGGTCTCCTGTTAAACCTCACGCGCCAGATTCTTAACGTCAATCAATACGCGTCGTCTGCGACATCAGAGTTTCTTCCCTTGACTCTAAAACCCACGGTTCCTCTCTATCCCCACTCCCGACCACCACCATACTTTATCTCGCCCCCCTTCACTAGCCCCACTAAATATGGGACACACAGATTGTTCCCTCCACATTCCTCTTTAACCTCCTCTCTACCACACTAGCAGTCCTGTCGTCCACCGGCACTCGCCTGACACTCGTCCTCTACAAGTCATCTGTCACTTCAACTAACGTTACCAATTATTTATTTTTGTATGAGGTCAGTTTAAAAGTGAACCATTGATCTCACCAGTGAAATAAGTGAACCACCGTGAAACAAAAAGGTGAGTAAATTTACGTTTACTTTTGAAGGTTCTCATTATTTGAATTGTGTACTCATTGTCTAGCTCTAACATTTTGTTACCATAATCAATGCACGTGGACAGAACGCTGTTTCTCTCAAAGGTCAACTTAAAGCTGTACAAGTGACCATGCAGTGAACAAAATTCCACCTATAAGAATACGCAGATACTTTATTTCTTTTTTTAGTACTAAAAGATATTGCTTGAAGGGAAACTAATAGTTTTAATGTCAAGTTTCTCTTTACATGTTAATAAATTGTTGTCATTTTATTTCCTGAAGAAATTGTACGTCCTTGCTCTAGCTAAATGAATGCTGAACTCTGACACTAAAAGTTACCAGTATTAGTCTCTAATATAATACACAAATTAAAATATAGCGACATTCTAATCTAGTTTGAGTCATTTCTACATATTGTTCATTTAAAGTATTAAAGTATTACCCTATTTTCTTGTTTAATAAACTAAACAAAAACGCTAACACATATATGTACCTAGACTGCTGATCTTAGAAAATCAATTAATATAAATTATGTACTAATAAATATTCTAGAAATAGATTTACAGTTTGTTAAATTGTTTTTCGATTATAGTTCGTCCTTCTATAAAATAATGTTATAGTAGACTAATTCAACACAGTAAGACATACAATATGTTATAGTAGAATAATTCAATACAGTAAGACATACAATATGTTATAGTAGACTAATTCAATACAGTAAGACATAGAATATGTTATAGTAGACTAATTCAACATAGTAAGACATACAATATGATGTAGTAGACTAATTCAATACAGTAAGACTAACATAGACTAATTCAATACAGTAAGACATACAATATGTTATAGTAGACTAATTCAATACAGTAAGACATACAATATGTTATAGTAGACTAATTCAATACAGTAAGACATACAATATGTTATAGTAGACTAATTCAATACAGTGAGACATACAATATGTTATAGTAGACTAATTCAATACAGTAAGACATATAATATGTGACTCAGCTGAGCCTATACACTCGACCTTCTACATGTATGAAACTAGACTCGAGATTTGAGCATGTCTTCTACGTCATGCAGAAGGTCCGTGAAGTCTCTATGAAATTTTTATCTTTAAGATCCAATAAACCACAAATGGGATTGATTTTGTAGCGTTCTTCTTTCCATCTCCGTGATGACCGATAGTGCGATAACCACGACTATTCCGCTCGACCACCCGTCTCCCTCACATCATGCAGATCAGGTCACTGGTCAAAGCTAGGTGGGGCTTTGGTAGCGAGCCGGATCCTCATGCTGCAGTCATGCTGTGGGTTACGAGTTCGACTCTCCCAGAGTCACTGTCACCTACATTTATCTCAGTCTCACGTTGTGATTATATGACCATTGGTCAATCAGCTATGTTGGGGATGAAAGACTGGCACTGCGAAAAAGGCTCCCATTAGTTGTTTTAGGAAAAAAAGGAGATGAATATCTTTTACTTTTAGGCACTTGTAAACAAACCATCCACCCTTTGAACTGATATCCCACAACATCACTTGTAAACAAACCATCCACCCTTTGAACTGATATCCCACATCACTTGTAAACAAACCATCCACCCTTTGAACTGATATCCCACAACATCACTTGTAAACAAACCATCCACCCTTTGAACTGATATCCCACAACATCACTTGTAAACAAACCATCCACCCTTTGAACTGATATCCCACAACATCACTTGTAAACAAACCATCCACCCTTTGAACTGATATCCCACAACATCACTTATAAACAAACGATCCACCCTTTGAACTGATATCCCACAACATCTTGTTAAAATAATAATTCGCGAGATATGCGCTTGTTTCACTCTTTTAAGTGCACGAGTGTTCTTTGAGAAGGCACATCCCTCAGACTTGCACAAACATTCACCCACTGCATGTAGCTTCAATTCTATCATGTATAGTGAACGAAGCACCAATTGGTATGAATACGGCCTGCATTGTAATAGAAATTAAAAAAATAATAATTCATAGCAGAGTTCCATTTATTACAATTACTCTAAATAAAGATTTCGTTAGGTACAGTTACTTTTTTTTATCAATAGCTATTCTAAAAATTGAAAACAGAGCGTTCATCTTTGTAAAATATAGACTAACAATTAGTCTATGATATATTTGTTCTGCTATTTATATTAAATTGTTCCGTAATTGTTAAATCGTTGAGTTAAATTTTTGAAGAGCGATATATTTTTTAATAAGATAAAACATTTAAATGTTTGTTATAGTTGTTTTACCTAGACTATGTTGTTGGTGGCAACTTTAGTAGAACATAAGACACCATTAGTTTTCACTTAAGCTGTTTGAAATACCAGAAAAACAAAATGATCCAAGGGCGTCATTACAGTGGATGACGTTTCATATCTTACCTTAAAATAAACTCTTAATTAAATTTATATTTTTTTTATGTGTGGTCATTATCAAGACTGAAATGAAAGTAATACGGGGGGGGGGGTAAAATACTTAGTACACAACAAGTCCTTTACAATAGGACTTCAACCTGCGCCCTACGTAAAGCTTTTCGGCGTCATAGTCACATTGCCTCATGATTCGGAGGGTTGTACTTTATGATAGACACTGTGTTACACTACGTCTTGCCAAAATTACATCTGTATTGATGACGTCACAGTCACATTGCCTCATGATTCGGAGGGTTGTACTTTATGATAGACACTGTGTTACACTACGTCTCGCCAAAATTACATCTGTATTGATGACGTCATAGTCACATTGCCTCATAATTCGGAGGGTTGTACTTTATGATAGACACTGTGTTACACTACGTCTCGCCAAAATTACATCTGTATTGATGACGGCCAACAAATGTAAACATCAGCTCAGTTATTGGGTCTATTAGTAAACGACTAGGTTATAAAATACACTTGTATTTTACCTATACCATCTTAAATTCATTCTAAATTGGAGTTAATTAAATATCAATAGTTATTCCTAAACAAAGTGACATAATTTGTATGCTGAACACGAGGTCATCATAGCCTGGCATTGATCATTATACAACTAATACACGTATTTTGTTTTGACTGGTTTCAATTTTATATTTAGTGCCCTCGTGTTATTTCCAATTGTTTGAACGTTATCATCTGATGTGTATAAATGTGTCGCTGATTGTGTACCACATTATATTAATTCTTATGTCAACTTCACGTAATTAGAACATCCAGGTAAAATTTCTGAGGATAGAAATATTTCAATGTTTAGGTATAATTGCCAGTCCCAGTTAGATTCAATCTTTTGTTTGACATTAAATGTCCGCTATACTGGCATTAAAGATTTCAATATTTAGTTTGACATGAATGGTCCGCTATACTGGCATTAAAGATTTCAATATTTAGTTTGACATGAAGTGTCCGCTCTAGGGACATTAAAGATTTCAATAATTAGTTTGACATGAAATGTCCGCTATACTGGCATTAAAGATTTCAATATTTAGTTTGACATGAAGTGTCCGCTCTAGGGGCATTAAAGATTTCAATAATTAGTTTGACATGAAATGTCCGCTATACGGGCATTAAAGATTTCAATAATTAGTTTGACATGAAATGTCCGCTATACTGGCATTAAAGATTTCAATATTTCCGCCAACATTAACTTAGTTGAGGTGTTTTTTCTCTCGATTTTTTAAACCTTCGTTATATAAACACATACACAATCGTTTCAACTATTAAGTTTTAAGACCGATAAGTTTGACTGGATACTTGGTCAAATGAAACAACAACAACAACAACAACAACAACAACAACAACAGAACCTCATTAGCCTCAGGGTAAGTCTGCACTGCTGGCACAGGGAACATTGACTACACTACTGGTCCCCGAGTCTATAGTTTTAAATTGTACTGAGGAAAAATACTGGCAAAAAGATCTATTATGTGTTGGTTTGTTATAGCTAGGAGTACAATGAATAGACCTAGAGATACTTTGAATAGCCATAGAGATACATTGAATAGACCTAGAGATACGTTGAATAGACCTAGAGATACATTGAATAGACCTAGAGATACATTGAATAGACCTAGAGATACATTGAATAGACCTAACGATACATTAAAGCTATCTATATATAAACCCACTGTAGCTACTAATTACTTTGTAAATTTTAATGCTGATAAAAAAATCTTGTTTAACTGCCATCATTTTTAGATACTGAATATACCAATAAACTATTGTAGTCATGCAACTTGATCTTATTTTTTATTGCTGCTCATTTCTAGTTATCTAATTTCTTTTTGTGCAGTTACGGTAATAAAATAAAATCTAAAAGTCACCTACCGTGGTGACTGCAGGCTTAGACATGTAGATTTCTGCCTCAAAAAAAAATATAGACACAACAAAATATAGACACAACAAAATATAGACACAACATAATATAGACACAACAAAATATAGACACAACTTAATATAGACACAACATAATATAGACACAACATAATATAGACACAACATAATATAGACAAACAAAATATAGACACAACAAAATATAGACACAACAAAATATAGACACAACAAAATATAGACACAACATAATATAGACACAACATAATATAGACACAACATAATATAGACACAACAAAATATAGACACAACAAAATATAGACACAACATAATATAGACACAACATAATATAGACACAACAAAATATAGACATAACAAAATATAGACACAACAAAATATAGACACAAAAAAATGGCCTTGCCTATTTAATTAAGGTTTTATTTCTTTCGAGATTTTCTCTGTTTAAATTTTACTAGATTAACTATGTGACTTAAATGTCTGACCAGAATATTTCTTTAGAATACATTAAAATATTGTATTTATGTTGTCAATAATAAAACATTTAACTATTATTGTATTTCATGGAAGTATTTAAAAGAACGGAATTTTCCAACCGCTCTTTTTATTGAAGTTCAAAAAGCGTTTCTCTAATGTTTTTTTGTAAATTTAATAGAAACTTTAAGTTACTTCCAAAATTACGCTTTCAATATGAATTTGAACTTACAATATTGAGAGCTTGGGTTATCCATGGGGATCATTGGACAGAAAGAAATGGATTCTGGGTGCCACGTGACAAGACTTCTGGATATCTCTCGCTATTAGATGCACAGCGAAGTATAGCAGATTATTATATTAACAAATATCTCAGTCATAAGTCAAGTTGCCCATATATACGTCACGCCCTGACTTAGATGGTATAGAGTCATTTGCACGGTATCCTCAATCAGGGCCGTTTTAAGGTCATCGTAGGCCCTAGGCACTTTCAAAGTCGTAGGCCCTAGGCACTGTCAAAGTAGTAGGCCCTAGGCACTTTCAAAGTCGTAGGCCCTAGGCACTTTCAAAGTCGTAGGCCCTAGGCACTGTCAAAGTCGTAGGCCCTAGGCACTTTCAAAGTCGTAGGCCCTAGGCACTTTCAAAGTCGTAGGCCCTCCCGATTTCATTTTTTAATATTTTTCACCGGCACTTATTTGCCATTCTGGCTTTCGTAGGCCCTTGAAAAGTCCGTAGGCCTAGGCACAGTGCCTACTGTGCCTATATGATAAAGCGGCCCTGTCATCAATATGGACATTGACTGAATCAGATTAGTGACCAAACCAAGTGAAAACAAATTGCTACACTAGCCTATGGTCGATACTCTATTTACCAAAAGACTTATTTATGATCCTAAGTACGGTATTTTAACAATAGGTGACTTTTATAACTCGTCGATATCAATCAATCAAACCTATCAGTATTTCCCTTCGCCCAATTATCGATCCGTTAACGTCGATTTAGGGAGTGAATCACTGCTTACAAATCACTCATTTAGCCGTCCCAGTACGAACTCATAATTGAAGGTTTGATGATGGCTTGCCTGGAGCTGGCCGACCCCCCCCCCCGCCAGGTTGTGTTCTTGTGCTGAACAATTTCCGTTCAGGCAGACATGTCTATGTCTGTATTTTGTTTTTATCACATGAAATATTTCGACGTTTAACTCCCAACAAACGGCATACAATAAAATGTGACTCTGGTGATCCATAAAGTCAAACCATGAAAAATATTATTTTTTTAAATATTTTTTTATTACAAATGTAATATTTTTATTAAAAAATGCATGCTAAATACTTTCTAATAAAAAATATTTATTTATTTTTTTATTTAACTACAATTTCTCGCAAATAAAATAACACTATCAGTTGACCGGCACCGAACGCCATTTTGATTTGTTTACGTTTTGTCAGTCACTTTGACTACATTAAAATGGACTCAGATTCTCATTATTTAGTGGAAAAAGAACTTAAATCTAGTGACAAAAATGAAACTAACACTCGCTAAATCAAAAAAAAAATATAAAAACATTCAAAACTGACCAAAAAACATTTTTTTTCAACTTTTTCAAGAAAAAACACAAGGTAGCCTCACGACACAGGCGCGCATAAGGCCAAACCCCTCACTTTTTTGACATTTTGTCAAAAAAGTGAGGGGCAGTGCAAAAAACACACTGTGCATTATGTCTTTTTTAATAAAAAAAAAACTTTTTTTTCTACATTTTTTGCGTTTTTCTTAAAATTAAATTTTTTTATGTGAATAATTAAAGGAAAATATGCATATTTGAAAAAAAGTCACCAAACATTTTTTTTTTTTTGAAGAAATTGATTGATAACTGAATATTTCATTTCAGAAATATATGTAGATTAATAAAATGTCTGAAAAAATGTTTTTGTTTTTAATACTTGTTTTTTGTCTTATTGCTGTTTGTACACTTTAAAAAAAAAAAAATTTTGTTTTGTTAAATTTTTTTTTTTAAATATTATCAAAATTCATTTTCACAAAAAAAAAAAGCTCCACAGTTTTAAAGCCTATTCAAAGAAGAAAAAAAATGATATATCACACATATATGGGCTATAAAGGAAACAGACAATATAGTCCAAAATGTAAGGACACCTGTTTGGTAATAAAAAAATGCCAAAAACCTGCCGTCGATTAAGAGTTAAATGTTTTATTTTGGGATCTTTTGACTCAAACCATTTTTTTTTTACTTTTTTTTGTTTTTTGCCTCCAGAATTTTAGTTTAGAGTGAGTAATATTTGGCCAATGTAGCTTTCATTGAACAAAAATTGAAAAATAATGAACTCACTTTAAGCCAAAATTGATACTGACAATATTTTACACTCTAAAATTGTATTTATAACATACTCATCTTTATAATATATTCATATAAGTTACTTTTAGAAAAGTAGGTGATATATTTTACCTTCCATCCAATTAAACATGAACTTTTTATCTCTTTATTTTACTTGATAACACATCTTTAATAAGCTGAGATGAAAACAGAAACCTTACTAATTGAATGTATTTAAAACATGTTTATTTAGAAATATCAACAATAACGAAATTTTTGTTTAGTGGTCAAAAGGAAAAGATACAAAAGAAATCAATTCAATTGTCCATTTTGCATTCGTCCATTGATTTTTGAACCTTCGAGCTGTAATGCTGCTCGTACGGATATGGATTCATAATAATTGATGGCTTCTTCACGGTTATTAACTATATATATATATATATATATATATATATATATATATATATATATATATATATAAATATATATTCGGTGAAATTTTTTTTTGTCATTATTATAAACATATTTTCTAGCTTATGTTGTAGTAATGGTTAGAAATATGCGTATTGTTGTCTAATATCAATAGAGCGATGCAGACTGTGTCGTGCTTTTTTCTAAAAAAAAAGGAACCGGAAAGGTTGTTTTATGTCCATCGTGTCATAAAGAAAATAAAGAAATGAAGTTATGTATATTTATATATATTTGTGAACACTCCGACAAAATGAGGCTTAAGTCGCAAAGCATTGTTTTAAGGAACGGCGTTTAGAAGGTAGTTTTCCATGAAAAAATCGATTTTCGGGTTTTCAACGAATTTCACCTTTTTACACTCTTAGCTGAAGATAAAAACACAAATAAGGTATCATTTTAAAGGTAATTGAGTGCTATATTAAAAACATTCATAATCTCAAAATGAGTAAAAATCGAGTTAAGCCTCATTTTGTTGGAGCCGGTCACATTTTATACATATTAAAGCGATACACTGAATGCACATTTTAAATGTGTACAAATATCTGTCTTTTAAATATTTCTGATATAACAAAATATATTATTTTTTAATATAGATAATTACAAGTTGGCACACAAAAAAGCAATTTTGAATAACTCAGCGAAAACAGAACAAATCCAGCTAACATGTTGTATCAACCGTTTTTCGCCTTGCCAGTTCAGAGACAGTCATACAAATTAATTAAATCTTAAAATGACCACAATTAGAATGCGTCCTTTTGTTTACGTAAGACAAATATGCTGCTAAGGTTCTTTAATGACCCTCTGCATCATCTCATCTGGGATTCCTCAGATTTCACGTGAGACTAGAAAGATTCTTGTTCCGTCATTGATACCCATTGCGTGAACTGCGTGATGACGTTTCGGATTGCAGCTACCGACCTACATCTTGTTACAGGCCATGGGGCAAAAACTAAACTTAGTAATTACACAGTGCCAGGAATTTCATTTCTAGCAGGGGTTGCAACACATTTTTTTGAATGTGGCCTCTTTATTAAATGTGACCTCTTTATTAAAACCAAAATACACTCACAGACCCGTACCTCAATCTCACCTCCCTACTAGAACCCTCCCCCCCCCCAGCCTATTGCATAACGAAGCCTCAAAAACACAAGGTGCGAGCAACGAACTCACGGACGCCTTAAATGTTGTTTTAAACAACGAACTCACGGACGCCTTATATGTTTGTTTTACACAACGCATTTAACAGATCACAAATCTTAGAAAAATGTCGAGTCAGATTATATTGTGTTATATCCACAATCATTTCTGTCATTTTTTCCTATTTTAATTTGTTGTATGCTACGGTACCATTTGACCCTAGTCAAAGATACAGAAATACATATAAACAAACACTTCTGCACACAAACGTACAGACACATACATCTACACATAAATACACACACAGGCACACCCACAAACACATATACAGGTACAGCTAAAAACACACACACACACAGACACATTGATAGACACATACAAATATATAGACACATACACACAAACACATCTATAGACAAATACACACAAACAATTTTATAGACACACACATACACATTTAAATCTGTAGACACTTACACACAGACATATCTATAATATCTATAGACACTTACACACAGACATATCTATAATATCTATAGACACACACACAGACATATCTATAATATCTATAGACACACACAGACATATCTATAATATCTATAGACACACACACAGACATATCTATAATATCTATAGACACACACACGGACATATCTATAATATCTATAGACACACACACAAACATATCTATAATATATATAGACACACACACAGACATATCAATAATATCTATAGACACACACAGACATATCTATAATATCTATAGACACACACACAGATATATCTATAATATCTATAGACACTGAGAACATATCTCACACACACACACACCTATCGACTATGACCCACTTAAAAAGAATCAGAACTAAGAACATATCACACCCCCCCCCCACACACACACACACCTATCGACTATGAACCACTTACAAAGAATCAGAACTAAGAACATATCACACACACACACACCTATCAACTATGACTCACTCACAAAGAACCAGAACTAAGAACATATCACGCTTCCATACTGTTCTCCAAGACCACCAGGCAAACCGCCAGAGGCGATGTCCATCGTAACCAGAACGTGAGGGAGGTCAGCGATGGTCAGTCACATATAAGAGGACAAAAGAAATGATGCCAGATGAGCCCTGTCTGTGATATCTAGTTACCTTTATTAGCTGGAAGCACATCCCACACCGTGATGTCTCACTGGCTTCAATCAACGGCTTCACAATCAGATGAATGAATACAAGACTCAAACCACCGTCTATAACTCTCATGGACTTTTTCTTTTAGGTACAGTTTCTTTCTTTTATTGATTCGGACAAGTTAGATTGTTATTTAATTGAGTAACTTCGTTTGACCACCTGACTGTATATATCGTCTTGTAAACTTGTATGATTTGATTTCTCGTTTCTAAAAAAACAAAACGTTTTTATCGCAATTGTATCTGATTAATTAATCGTGTTGACCCATTTAAATTTTTTGCTGCTATCTTTTTTAAAACTCTCCAGTTTGTAAAATTAGAACATTTGTTGAATGTATATTTTTAAGTAAGCCTGTATTGAAATTTCAGTTTTAAATATTTTCATTGAATAAGTTTTATTGCATTTTGTTTAGGATTTAGGTATCAAGATAGACATGTTAAAAATATATGGAAAGTACACAATTTATAAAATTTTAATGATCACCTCTTTAAAAATAGTTTACACAATTTATTATTATTTAACAATTTATTGCAACACTTATAGTAATTATAAAATATGGAGTCTTAAATCCAAGCATGAACTAATTGAACATGACAGTTACACATTGTCAGAAGCAATAAGTTCACTTGAACTAATGACATTGAATGTAATATAACAATACAAAAACTAATAGGAATTTAACGGTCTGACTATGAAATGTTATTTAAGATTTGTATGCGATTCAGAATCCAAAAAGTTAATGTGTGATTTAGATTAAAACTTAGATATGTCTCTCCCATTGCTAATCACACTGTTCTACTCCTGAAACTCAGAATAAAAAAAGAATAGAAAAACTTCAGATTTTTTTTCTCGTAGTTTCTCGTCTCTTGAACAAGAATCAGCTTTTAGAGAACTCTCCAACCAAGAAAGTTATAAAAAAATTATGCCATTATGATTGACTTGAAGACAGCACATAAAAAATTATGAATGCTGATTGGATGTAATTATATCGAAGATTAATTCCATCATTTTTTTTATTATTCACCTTATGAAAATCCACAAGATTCGATCTGGATTATAAAAATAGGAAATGTTGTAGTATGTTTAAAATGTAATCATATTCGGGTTTAAAATGTAACGATATCAGTAGATCAAAAATTAAACATAGATATGACTGAGACAAATCTAGATTCACTTTCAGACACAGACCCATTTACAAACATATACAGACACATCTTTACACACAAATACACACTCACACATATCTAGACCAATAAATACATGCCAAAAGACACTTCTACAAACAAATACACACACAGAGATATCAAAACACAAACATACATACATCAACACATAAATGCATACACATACACAAATACTCACACAGACATATCTACAAACTAATCATCTACACACAAATATAAACAAAAACACACAGAATCATCAACACACAAATATTTTTACACACAGACTCATCTACGCAAAACACACACACACACACACAGACTCATCTACACACAAATACACACACAGACTCATCGCAAATACACACACACAGACTCATCTACACACAAATACACACACACTGACTCATCTGCACACAAATACACATACATTCACTAACACACGCATACATTCAATAACAAACGCATACATTCACTAACAAAAGCATACATTCACTAACAAACGCATACATTCACTAACACACGCATAATTCACTTACATACGCATACATTCACTAACATACGCATACATTTACTAACATAGGCATACATTCACTAACATACGCATACATTTACTAACATACGCATACATTTACTAACAAACGCATACATTCACTAACATACGCATACATTCACTAACATACGCATACATTTACTAACATACGCATACATTCATTAACATACGCATAACATCACTAACAAACGCATACATTTACTAACATACGCATACATTCACTAACATAGCATACATTCACTAACATACGCATACATTCACTAACACACTCATACATTCACTAACACACTCATACATTAACTAACACACTCATACATTCACTAACAAACGCATACATTTACTAACACATGTATACATTCACTACCATACGCATACATTCACTAACACACTCATACATTCACTAACACACTCATATACACGCATACATTCACTAACAAACGCATACATTTACTAACACACTCATACATTCACTAACACACTCATATACACGCATACATTCACTAACATACGCATACATTCACTAACACACTCATACATTCACTAACACACTCATATACACGCATACATTCACTAACAAACGCATACATTCACTAACACACTCATACATTCACTAACACACTCATATACACGCATACATTCACTTACACACTCATACATTCACTAACACACTCATATACACGCATACATTAACTAACAAACGCATACATTCACTAACACACTCATACATTCACTAACACACTCATATACACGCATACATTCACTAACAAACGCATACATTCACTAACACACTCATACATTCACTAACACACGCAAACATTCACTAACACACGCATACATTCACTAACACACGCAAACATTCACTAACACACGCATACATCCACTAACACACTCATACATTCACTAACACACGCAAACATTCACTAACACACGCAAAAATTCACTAACACACGCATACATTCACTAACACACTCATACATTCACTAACACATGCAAACATTCACTAACACACCCATACATTCACTAACACACTCATACATTCACTAACACACGCATACATTCACTAACACACGCATACATTCACTAACACACTCATACATTCACTAACACACTCATACATTCACTAACACACGCAAACATTCACTAACACACGCATACATTCACTAACACACGCATACATCCAGTAAAAACACTCATACATTCACTAACACACTCATACATTCACTAACAAACGCATACATTCACTAACACACGCATACATTCACTAACACACGCATACATTCCCTAACACATGTATACATTCACTAACATACACATACATTCACTAACACACTCATACATTCACTAACACACTCATATACACGCATAGATTCACTAACAAACGCATATATTCACTAACACACGCAAACATTCACTAACACACGCATACATTCACTAACACACGTATACATTCATTAACGCACGCATACATTCACTAACACACTCAAACATTCACTAACACACGCATACATTCACTAACACACTCATAAATTCACTAACACACGCATACATTCACTAACACACGCAAACATTCACTAACACACGCTAACATTCACTAACACACGCATACATTCACTAACACACTCAAACATTCACTAACACACTCATACATTCACTAACACATGCAAACATTCACTAACACACTCATACATTCACTAACACACTCATACAATCACTAACACACGCATACATTCACTAACACACGCATACATTCACTAACACACTCATACATTCACTAACACACTCATACATTCACTAACACATGTATACATTCACTACCATACGCATACATTCACAAACACACTCATACATTCACTAACACACTCATATACACGCATACATTCACTAACAAACGCATACATTTACTAACACACTCATACATTCACTAACACACTCATATACACGCATACATTAACTAACAAACGCATACATTCACTAACACACTCATACATTCACTAACACACTCATATACACGCATAAATTCACTAACAAACGCATACATTCACTAACACACTCATACATTCACTAACACACTCATACATTCACTAACAAACGCATACATTCAATAACACACGCATACATTCACTAACACACTCATACATTCTCTAACACACGCATACATTCACTAACACACGCATAAATTCACTAACACATGCAAACATTTACTAACATACGCATACATTCACTAATACACTCATACATTAACTAACACACTCATACATTCACAAACACACGCATACATTTACTAACACATGTATACATTCACTACCATACGCATACATTCACTAACACACTCATACATTCACTAACACACTCATATACGCGCATACATTCACTAACAAACGCAAACATTTACTAACACACTCATACATTCACTAACACACTCATATACACGCATACATTCACTAACATACGCATACATTCACTAACACACTCATACATTCACTAACACACGCAAACATTCACTAACACACGCATACATTCACTAACACACGCAAACATTCACTAACACACGCATACATTCACTAACACACTCATACATCCACTAACACACTCATGCATACACTAACACACGCAAAAATTCACTAACACACGCAAAAATTCACTAACACACGCATACATTCACTAACACACTCATACATTCACAAACACACTCATACATTCACTAACACATGCAAACATTCACTAACACACTCATACATTCACTAACACACTCATACATTCACTAACACACGCATACATTCATTAACACACGCATACATTCACTAACACACGCATACATTCACTAACACACTCATAATACATTCACTAACACACTCATATACACGCATACATTCACTAACAAACGCATACATTCACTAACAAACTCATACATTCACTAACACACTCATATACACGCATACATTAACTAACAAACGCATACATTCACTAACACACTCATACATTCACTAACACACTCATACATTCACTAACACACGCAAACATTCACTAACACACGCAAACATTCACTAACACACGCATACATTCACTAAAACTCTCATACATTCACTAACACACTCATACATTCACTAACACACGCATACATTCACTTACACACGCATACATTCACTAACACACGCATACATTCCCTAACACATGTATACATTCACTAACATACGCATACATTCACAAACACACTCATACATTCACTAACACACTCATATACACGAATACATTCACTAACAAACGCATATATTCACTAACACACGCAAACATTCACTAACACATCTATACATTCACTAACACACGCATACATTCACTAACACACGCATACATTCACTAACACACGCAAACATTCACTGACACACGCATACATTCAATAACACACTCATACATTCACTAACACACTCATACATTCACTAACACACGCAAACATTCACTAACACACGCATACATTCACTAACACACTCATACAATCACAAACACACGCATACATTCACTACCACACGCATACATTCACTAACACACGCATACATTCACTAACACACTCATACATTCACTAACACACGCATACATTCACTAACACATGCATACATTCACTAACACACGCAAACATTCACTAACACACGCATACATTCACTAACACACTCATACATTCACTAACACACTCATACATTAACTAACACACTCATACATTCACTAAGAAACGCATACATTTACTAACACATGTATACATTCACTACCATACGCATACATTCACTAACACACTCATACATTCACTAACACACTCATATACACGCATACATTCACTAACAAACGCATACATTTACTAACACACTCATACATTCACTAACACACTCATATACACGCATACATTTACTAACATACGCATACATTCACTAACACACTCATACATTCACTAACACACTCATATACACGCATACATTCACTAACAAACGCATACATTCACTAACACACTCATACATTCACTAACACACTCATATACACGCATACATTCACTTACACACTCATACATTCACTAACACACTCATATACACGCATACATTAACTTACAGACGCATACATTCACTAACACACTCATACATTCACTAACACACTCATATACACGCATACATTCACTAACACACGCATACATTCACTAACACACGCAAACATTCACTAACACACTCATACATTCACTAACACACGCAAACATTCACTAACACACTCATACAATCACTAACACACGCAGACATTCACTAACACACGCATACATCCACTAACACACTCATACATTCACTAACACACTCATACATTCACTAACACACTCATACAATCACTAACACACGCATACATTCACTAACACACGCATACATTCACTAACACACGCATACATTCACTAACACACGCATACATTCACTAACACACGCATTCATTCCCTAACACATGTATACATTCACTAACATACGCATACATTCACTAACACACTCACACATTCACTAACACACTCATATACACGCATACATTCACTAACAAACGCATATATTCACTAACACACGCAAACATTCACTAACACACGCATACATTCACTAACACACGCATACATTCACTAACACACGCATACATTCACTAACACACGCAAACATTCACTAACACACGCATACATTCACACTTATATATATATAACAGAGCCATCATTGAAGACATTAGTCAATAAGAAAATTCGTATATAACCACTTTGTAACAGAATTGTTGTTTTTATTTGACTCCATTAGTCAAGGATAGGATAATACTAAAACCATGTAGAACATTGAACAGTTGTTTTTTTCACCCTGTATCCGACATCCTGTTGCGCTTTAAGAACCTAGAACACATAAGACCATCTTGACATAAAATATATATTAAATGACTATATATAATTGTCTCCTGTTGTTATCGGTGTAGACTGTACTACATTGAATGACTATATCTAATTGTCTCCTGTTGTTATCGCTGTAGACTGTACTACATTGAATGACTATATCTAATTGTCTCCTGTTGTTATCGCTGTAGACTGTACTACATTGAATGACTATATCTAATTGTCTCCTGTTGTTATCGCTGTAGATTGTAATACATTGAATGACTTTATCTAATTGTCTCCTGTTGTTATCGCTGTAGACTGTACTACATTGAATGACTATATCTAATTGTCTCCTGTTGTTATCGCTGTAGACTGTACTACATTGAATGACTATATCTAATTGTCTCCTGTTGTTATCGCTGTAGACTGTAATACATTGAATGACTATATCTAATTGTCTCCTGTTGTTATCGCTGTAGACTGTACTACATTGAATGACTATATCTAATTGTCTCCTGTTGTTATCGGTGTAGACTGTAATACATTGAATGACTATATCTAATTGTCTCCTGTTGTTATCGCTGTAGACTAAAAATACATTGAATGACAAATAATTTGATCTAAATAACTTTCTAGTCGTCTGGCGAAAGATATTTTGGTTGAACTATATGTACTAAGTGTTTGACATAATTGTGACAAATTCGTGAATCGAGCGTCACAACAAAAGGGTCTTCTGATCTACTTGAAATAACATGATGAGCTAGTTGTGATATATTTGTAAATGTCAGCTGGTACTGGTAAGTGTGTAGTGGTCAGTTTGATCAGTCTCTGTCAATTTAGTAAGTTTTGATTCAACTATCGCTATATACTGGCCAGACTACAGAGGTGAAGTATGTTTTGTTTACATTGAGGAGATATATATTTCTTAAATCCTATAAAACACTAATGGGACTGTTTTTGCAATGCTCTTCTTTCATCCCAACCATACTCGATCGCGCAGTGGCCATAGAGACACCACGGTAGGCATATGTAGGTGACTGTAACTAACTAATAAAGCCGATTCCTTGGGGGTCAGGGGCCTAGAACCCCTCCCCCCGCCAATTGATCAAGACTTTATTATAAAGTAAAAAATAAATCATTTCTTAGAATTCTCAAAATCATGAGTGAGTAAATGAGATATTTAATAAAATGTAATTCTAATGAAATCATAAACTGTCAGTTCTGCTAAACGAATTTTAATGAAAACTGCCGTAACTCATTTAGAAAACCCGCTACAATTCCTCCAGATAAGTACAATTGAAAAAAACAACAATTTCCAATTACAAATTGTATTTGTTATTTTGTATTTAAACATTAAAACTCGTTGAACTACCTTCGGCTTGTGTATTTTAAACACCTCGTCTACAAGTAAAAGATAACTCTTACCAGGAGCATCCATTGTGGATGATAGGGTGGGACAGTTGAGTGGGGCAGTTGGGTGGGACAGTTGGGTGGGACAGTTGAGTGGGACAGTTGGGTGGGACACTTGGGTGGGACACTTGGGTGGGACACTTGGGTGGGACAGTTGGGTGGGACACTTGGGTGGGACAGTTGGGTGGGACACTTGGGTGGGACAATTGGGTGGGACACTTGGGTGGGACAATTGGGTGGGACAGTTGGGTGGGACAGTTGGGTGGGACAGTTGGGTGGGACACTTGGGTGGGACAGTTGGGAGGGACAGTTGGGTGGGACACTTGGGTGGGACAGTTGGGTGGGACACTTGGGTGGGACACTTGGGTGGGACAGTTGGGTGGGACACTTGGGTGGGACAGTTGGGTGGGACACTTGGGTGGGACAGTTAGGTGGGACAGTTGAGTGGGACAGTTGGGTGGGACACTTGGGTGGGACACTTGGGTGGGACACTTGGGTGGGACACTTGGGTGGGACACTTGGGTGGGACAGTATGGTGGGACACTTGGGTGGGAAAGTTGGGTGGGACAGTTGGGTGGGACAGTTGGGTGGGACACTTGGGTGGGACAGTTAAGTGGGACACTTGGGTGGGACAGTTGGGTGGGACACTTGGGTGGGACAGTTGAGTGGGACACTTGGGTGGGACAGTTGGGTGGGACAGTTGGGTGGGGCAGTTGTGTGGGACAGTTGAGTGGGACACTTGGGTGGGACACTTGGGTGGGACAGTTAGGTGGGACACTTGGGTGGGACACTTGGGTGGGACAGTTAGGTGGGACACTTGGGTGGGACACTTCGGTGGGGCAGTTGGGTGGGACAGTTGGGTGGGACAGTTGGGTGGGACATTTGGGTGGGACACTTGGGTGGGATACTTGGGTGGGACACTTGGGTGGGGCAGTAGGGTGGGACAGTTGGGTGGGACAGTTGAGTGGGACACTTGGGTGGGACAGTTGAGTGGGACACTTGGGTGGGACAGTTGAGTGGGACACATGGGTGGGACAGTTGGGTGGGACAGTTGGGTGGGACACTTGGGTGGGACAGTTGAGTGGGACACTTGGGTGGGACAGTTGGGTGGGACATTTGAGTGGGACACTTGGGTGGGACACTTGGGTGGGACAGTTGGGTGGGACAGTTGGGTGGGACAGTTGAGTGGGACACTTGGGTGGGACACTTGGGTGGGACAGTTGGGTGGGACACTTGGGTGGGACAGTTGAGTGGGACACTTGGGTGGGACAGTTGGGTGGGACACTTGGGTTGGACAGTTGGGTGGGACACTTGGGTGGGACAGTTGAGTGGGACACTTGGGTGGGACAGTTGAGTGGGACACTTGGGTGGGACAGTTGGGTGGGACACTTGGGTGGGACACTTGGGTGGGACAGTTGGGTGGGACAGTTGGGTGGGACAGTTGGGTGGGACAGTTGGGTGGGACACTTGGGTGGGACACTTGGGTGGGGCAGTTGGGTGGGGCAGTTGGGTGGGACAGTTGGGTGGGACAGTTGGGTGGGACAGTTGGGTGGGACAGTTGAGTGGGACACTTGGGTGGAACACTTGGGTGGGGCAGTTGGGTGGGACACTTGGGTGGGACACTTGGATGGGACAGTTGGGTGGGACAGTTGGGTGGGACAGTTTGGTGGGACAGTTGGGTGGGACAGTTGGGTGGGACAGTTGAGTGGGACAGTTGGGTGGGACACTTGGGTGGGACAGTTGGGTGGGACACTTGGGTGGGACACTTGGGTGGGACAGTTGGGTGTGACAGTTGGGTGGGACACTTGGGTGGGACTCTTGGGTGGGACACTTGGGTGGGGCAGTTGGGTGGGACAGTTGAGTGGGACACTTGGGTGGGACACTTGGGTGAGACAGTTGGGTGGGACAGTTGAGTGGGACACTTGGGTGGGACAGTTGAGTGGGACACTTGGGTGGGGCAGTTGGGTGGGACACTTGGGTGGGTCAGTTGGGTGGGACAGTTGGGTGGGACAGTTGGGTGGGACAGTTGAGTGGGACAGTTGGGTGGGACAGTTGGGTGGGACAGTTGGGTGGGACAGTTGGGTGGGACACTTGGGTGGGGCAGTTGAGTGGGACAGTTGGGTGGGACAGTTGAGTGGGACAGTTGGGTGGGACAGTTGGGTGGGACAGTTGTGTGGGACAGTTGAGTGGGACACTTGGGTGGGACAGTTGAGTGGGACACTTGGGTGGGACAGTTGAGTGGGACACTTGGGTGGGACACTTGGGTGGGACAGTTGGGTGATCAGTTGAGTGGGACACTTGGGTGGGACAGTTGGGTGGGACAGTTGAGAGGGACACTTGGGTGGGACAGTTGGGTGGGACAGTTGAGTGGGACACTTGGGTGGGACAGTTGAGTGGGACACTTGGGTGGGACACTTGGGTGGGACAGTTGGGTGGGACAGTTGAGTGGAACACTTGGGTGGGACAGTTGAGTGGGACACTTGGGTGGGACAGTTGAGTGGGACACTTGGGTGGGACAGTTGAGTGGGACACTTGGTAGGGACAATTGGGTGGGACAGTTGGGTGGGACAGTTGAGTGGGACACTTGGGTGGGACAGTTGAGTGGGACACTTGGGTGGGACACTTGGGTGAGACAGTTGGGTGGGACAGTTGAGTGGGACACTTGGGTGGGACAGTTGAGTGGGACACTTGGGTGGGACAGTTAAGTGGGGCAGTTGGGTGGGACAGTTAAGTGGGACACTTGGGTGGGACAGTTGGGTGGGACAGTTGAGTGGGACACTTGGGTGGGACACTTGGGTGGGACACTTGGGTGGGACACTTGGGTGGGACAGTTGGTTGGGTCAGTTGAGTGGGACACTTGGGTGGGACACTTGGGTGGGACAGTTGGGTGGACAGTTGAGTGGGACACTTGGGTGGGACACTTGGGTAGGACAGTTGAGTGGGACACTTGGGTGGGACAGTTGGGTGGGACAGTTGAGTGGGACACTTGGGTGGGACAGTTGGGTGGGACACTTGGGTGGGACAGTTGGGTGGGACAGTTGAGTGGGACACTTGGGTGGAACAGTTGGGTGGGACAGTTGAGTGGGACACTTGGGTGGGACTGTTGAGTGGGACACTTGGGTGGGACAGTTGGGTGGAACAGTTGAGTGGGACACTTGGGTGGGACAGTTGAGTGGGACACTTGGGTGGGACAGTTGAGTGGGACACTTGGGTGGGACAGTTGAGTGGGACACTTGGGTGGGACACTTGGGTGGGACAGTTGGGTGATCAGTTGAGTGGGACACTTGGGTGGGACAGTTGGGTGGGACAGTTGAGTGGGACAGTTGGGAGGGACAGTTGGGTGGGACAGTTGAGTGGGACACTTGGGTGGGACAGATGAGTGGGACACTTGGGTGGGACACTTGGGTGGGACAGTTGGGTGGGACAGTTGGGTGGGACAGTTGAGTTGGACAGTTGAGTGGGACACTTGAGTGGGACAGTTGAGTGGGACACTTGGTCGGGACACTTGGGTGGGACAGTTGGGTGGGACAGTTGAGTGGGACACTTGGGTGGGACACTTGGGTGGGACAGTTGAGTGGGACACTTGGGTGGGACAGTTGGGTGATCAGTTGAGTGGGACACTTGGGTGGGACACTTGGGTGGGACAGTTGGGTGGGACACTTGGGTGGGACAGTTGAGTGGGACAGTTGAGTGGGACACTTGGGTGGGACACTTGGGTGGGACAGTTGGGTGGGACACTTGGGTGGGACACTTGGGTGGGACAGTTGTGTGGGACAGTTGGGTGGGACACTTGGGTGGGACACTTGGGTGGGGCAGTTGGGTGGGGCAGTTGGGTGGGACAGTTGGGTGGGACAGTTGGGTGGGACAGTTGGGTGGGACACTTGGGTGGGACAGTTGGGTGGGACACTTGGGTGGGACAGTTGAGTGGGACAGTTGGGTGGGACAGTTGGGTGGGACAGTTGGGTGGGACAGTTGGGTGGGACACTTGGGTGGGGCAGTTGAGTGGGACAGTTGGGTGGGACAGTTGAGTGGGACAGTTGGGTGGGACAGTTGGGTGGGACAGTTGTGTGGGACAGTTGAGTGGGACACTTAGGTGGGACAGTTGAGTGGGACACTTGGGTGGGACAGTTGAGTGGGACACTTGGGTGGGACACTTGGGTGGGACAGTTGGGTGATCAGTTGAGTGGGACACTTGGGTGGGACAGTTGGGTGGGACAGTTGAGAGGGACACTTGGGTGGGACAGTTGGGTGGGACAGTTGAGTGGGACACTTGGGTGGGACAGTTGAGTGGGACACTTGGTCGGGACACTTGGGTGGGACAGTTGGGTGGGACAGTTGAGTGGGACACTTGGGTGGGACAGTTAAGTGGGACACTTGGGTGGGACACATGGGTGGGACAGTTGAGTGGGACACTTGGGTGGGACAGTTGAGTGGGACACTTGGGTGGGACAGTTGAGTGGGACACTTGGGTGGGACAGTTGAGTGGGACTTTTGGGTGGGACACTTGGGTGGGACAGTTGGGTGGGACAGTTGAGTGGGACACTTGGGTGGGACAGTTGGGTGGGACAGTTGAGTGGGACACTTGGGTGGGACAGTTGAGTGGGACAGTTGAGTGGGACAGTTGAGTGGGACAGTTGGGTGGGGCAGTTGGGTGGGACACATGGGTGGGACAGTTGGGTGATCAGTTGAGTGGGACAGTTGGGTGGGACACTTGGGTGGAACAGTTGGATGGGACACTTGGGTGGGACAGTTGAGTGGGACAGTTGAGTGGGACACTTGGGTGGGACACTTGGGTGGGACAGTTGGGTGGGACACTTGGGTGGGACACTTGGGTGGGACAGTTGGGTGGGACAGTTGGGTGGGACACTTGGGTGGGACACTTGGGTGGGGCAGTTCGGTGGGGCAGTTGGGTGGGACAGTTGGGTGGGACAGTTGGGTGGGACAGTTGGGTGGGACACTTGGGTGGGACAGTTGGGTGGGACAGTTGGGTGGGACAGTTGAGTGGGACACTTGGGTGGAACACTTGGGTGGGACAGTTGGGTGGGACACTTGGGTGGGACACTTGGGTGGGCCACTTGGGTGGGACAGTTGGGTGGGACAGTTGGGTGGGACAGTTTGGTGGGACAGTTGAGTGGGACACTTGGGTGGGACACTTAGGTGGGACAGTTTGGTGGGACACTTGGGTGGGACACTTGGGTGGG
Organism: Bulinus truncatus; assembly: GCA_021962125.1. Taxonomy (NCBI): domain Eukaryota; kingdom Metazoa; phylum Mollusca; class Gastropoda; family Planorbidae; genus Bulinus; species Bulinus truncatus. The sequence continues at coordinate 12,048,131 of JAGDYQ010000003.1, read as the reverse complement.
ACAGTTGGGTGGGACACTTGGGTGGGACAGTTGGGTGGGACAGTTGAGTGGGACACTTGGGTGGGACAGTTGGGTGGGACAGTTGGATGGGATAGTTGGTGGGACACTTGGGTGGGACACTTGGGTGGGACACTAGGGTGGGACACTTGGGTGGGACAGTTGGGTGGAACAGTTGAGTGGGACACTTGGGTGGGACAGTTGGGTGGGACAGTTGAGTGGGACACTTGGGTGGGACAGTTGAGTGGGACAGTTGTGTGGGACAGTTGAGTGGGACACTTGGGTGGGACAGTTGAGTGGGACACTTGGGTGGGACAGTTGAGTGGGACACTTGGGTGGGACACTTGGGTGGGACAGTTGGGTGATCAGTTGAGTGGGACACTTGGGTGGGACAGTTGGGTGGGACAGTTGAGAGGGACACTTGGGTGGGACAGTTGAGTGGGACACTTGGGTGGGACACTTGGGTGGGACAGTTGGGTGATCAGTTGAGTGGGACACTTGGGTGGGACAGTTGGGTGGGACAGTTGAGTGGGACACTTGGGTGGGACAGTTGGGTGGGACAGTTGAGTGGGACACTTGGGTGGGACAGTTGAGTGGGACACTTGGGTGGGACACTTGGGTGGGACACATGGGTGGGACAGTTGAGTGGGACACTTGGGTGGGACAGTTGAGTGGGACACTTGGGTGGGACAGTTGAGTGGGACACTTGGGTGGGACAGTTGGGTGGGACTTTTGGGTGGGACACTTGGGTGGGACAGTTGGGTGGGACAGTTGAGTGGGACACTTGGGTGGGACAGTTGGGTGGGACAGTTGAGTGGGACACTTGGGTGGGACAGTTGAGTGGGACAGATGAGTGGGACAGTTGGGTGGGGCAGTTGGGTGGGACACTTGGGTGGGACAGTTGGGTGATCAGTTGAGTGGGACACTTGGGTGGGACACTTGGGTGGGACAGTTGAGTGGGACAGTTGAGTGGGACACTTGGGTGGGACACTTGGGTGGGACAGTTGGGTGGGACACTTGGGTGGGACACTTGGGTGGGACAGTTGTGTGGGACAGTTGGGTGGGACACTTGGGTGGGACACTTGGGTGGGGCAGTTGGGTGGGGCAGTTGGGTGGGAGAGTTGGGTGGGACAGTTGGGTGGGACAGTTGGGTGGGACAGTTGGGTGGGACAGTTGGGTGGGACACTTGGGTGGGACAGTTGAGTGGGACACTTGGGTGGGACAGTTGAGTGGGACTTTTGGGTGGGACACTTGGGTGGGACACTTGGGTGGGACAGTTGGGTGTGACACTTGGGTGGGACAGTTGGGTGGGACAGTTGAGTGGGACACTTGGGTGGGACAGTTGGGTGGGACAGTTGGGTGGGATACTTGGGTGGGACACTTGGGTGGGACAGTTGGGTGATCAGTTGAGTGGGACACTTGGGTGGGACAGTTGGGTGGGACAGTTGAGTGGGACACTTGGGTGGGACAGTTGAGTGGGACACTTGGATGGGACACTTGGGTGGGACAGTTGGGTGGGACAGTTGAGTGGGACACTTGGGTGGGACAGGTGAGTGGGACACTTGGGTGGGACAGTTGAGTGAGACACTTGGTCGGGACACTTGGGTGGGACAGTTGGGTGGGACAGTTGAGTGGGACACTTGGGTGGGACAGTTGAGTGGGACACTTGGGTGGGACAGTTGGGTGGGACAGTTGAGTGGGACACTTGGGTGGGACAGTTGAGTGGGACACTTGGGTGGGACACTTGGGTGGGACAGTTGGGTGGGACAGTTGAGTGGGACACTTGGTTGGGACAGTTGAGTGGGACACTTGGGTGGGACAGTTGATTGGGACACTTGGGTGGGACAGTTGAGTGGGACAATTGGGTGGGACACTTGGGTGGGACAGTTGGGTGATCAGTTGAGTGGGACACTTGGGTGGGACAGTTGGGTGGGACAGTTGGGTGGGACAGTTGAGTGGGACACTTGGGTGGGACAGTTGAGTGGGACACTTGGGTGGGACAGTTGAGTGGGACACTTGGTCGGGACACTTGGGTGGGACAGTTGGGTGGGACAGTTGGGTGGGACACTTGGGTGGGACAGTTGGGTGGGACAGTTGGGTGGGACAGTTGGGTGGGACAGTTGAGTGGGACAGTTGAGTGGGACACTTGAGTGGGACAGTTGAGTGGGACACTTGGTCGGGACACTTGGGTGGGACAGTTGGGTGGGACAGTTGAGTGGGACACTTGGGTGGGACACTTGGGTGGGACAGTTGAGTGGGACACATGGGTGGGACAGTTGAGTGGGACACTTGGTCGGGACACTTGGGTGGGACAGTTGGGTGGGACAGTTGAGTGGGACACTTGGGTGGGACAGTTGAGTGGGACACTTGGGTGGGACACATGGGTGGGACAGTTGAGTGGGACACTTGGGTGGGATAGTTGAGTGGGACACTTGGGTGGGACAGTTGAGTGGGACACTTGGGTGGGACAGTTGAGTGGGACTTTTGGGTGGGACACTTGGGTGGGACAGTTGGGTGGGACAGTTGAGTGGGACACTTGGGTGGGACAGTTGGGTGGGACAGTTGAGTGGGACACTTGGGTGGGACAGTTGAGTGGGACAGATGAGTGGGACAGTTGGGTGGGGCAGTTGGGTGGGACACTTGGGTGGGACAGTTGGGTGATCAGTTGAGTGGGACACTTGGGTGGGACACTTGGGTGGGACAGTTGGGTGGGACACTTGGGTGGGACAGTTGAGTGGGACAGTTGAGTGGGACACTTGGGTGGGACACTTGGGTGGGACAGTTGGGTGGGACACTTGGGTGGGACACTTGGGTGGGACAGTTGTGTGGGACAGTTGGGTGGGACACTTGGGTGGGACACTTGGGTGGGGCAGTTGGGTGGGGCAGTTGGGTGGGACAGTTGGGTGGGACAATTGGGTGGGACAGTTGGGTGGGACACTTGGGTGGGACAGTTGGGTGGGACACTTGGGTGGGACAGTTGAGTGGGACAGTTGGGTGGGACAGTTGGGTGGGACAGTTGGGTGGGACAGTTGGGTGGGACACTTGGGTGGGACAGTTGAGTGGGACAGTTGGGTGGGACAGTTGAGTGGGACAGTTGGGTGGGACAGTTGGGTGGGACAGTTGTGTGGGACAGTTGAGTGGGACACTTGGGTGGGACAGTTGAGTGGGACACTTGGGTGGGACAGTTGAGTGGGACACTTGGGTGGGACACTTGGGTGGGACAGTTGGGTGATCAGTTGAGTGGGACACTTGGGTGGGACAGTTGGGTGGGACAGTTGAGAGGGACACTTGGGTGGGACAGTTGGGTGGGACAGTTGAGTGGGACACTTGGGTGGGACAGTTGAGTGGGACACTTGGTCGGGACACTTGGGTGGGACAGTTGGGTGGGACAGTTGAGTGGGACACTTGGGTGGGACAGATGAGTGGGACACTTGGGTGGGACACATGGGTGGGACAGTTGAGTGGGACACTTGGGTGGGACAGTTGAGTGGGACACTTGGGTGGGACAGTTGAGTGGGACACTTGGGTGGGACAGTTGAGGGGGACGGTTGGGTGGGACACTTGGGTGGGACAGTTGGGTGGGACAGTTGTGTGGGACACTTGGGTGGGACAGTTGGGTGGGACAGTTAAGTGGGACACTTGGGTGGGACAGTTGAGTGGGACAGTTGAGTGGGACAGTTGAGTGGGACAGTTGGGTGGGGCAGTTGGGTGGGACACTTGGGTGGGACAGTTGGGTGATCAGTTGAGTGGGACAGTTGGGTGGGACACTTGGGTGGAACAGTTTGGTGGGACACTTGGGTGGGACAGTTGAGTGGGACAGTTGAGTGGGACACTTGGGTGGGACACTTGGGTGGGACAGTTGGGTGGGACACTTGGGTGGGACACTTGGGTGGGACAGTTGTGTGGGACAGTTGGGTGGGACACTTGGGTGGGACACTTGGGTGGGGCAGTTCGGTGGGGCAGTTGGGTGGGACAGTTGGGTGGGACAGTTGGGTGGGACAGTTGGGTGGGACACTTGGGTGGGACAGTTGGGTGGGACAGTTGGGTGGGACAGTTGAGTGGGACCACTTGGGTGGAACACTTGGGTGGGACAGTTGGGTGGGACACTTGGGTGGGACACTTGGGTGGGGCAGTTGGGTGGGACAGTTGGGTGGGACAGTTGGGTGGGACAGTTTGGTGGGACAGTTGAGTGGGACACTTGGGTGGGACACTTAGGTGGGACAGTTTGGTGGGACACTTGGGTGGGACACTTGGGTGGGACAGTTGGGTGGGACACTTGGGTGGGACAGTTGGGTGGGACAGTTGAGTGGGACACTTGGGTGGGACAGTTGGGTGGGACAGTTGGATGGGACAGTTGGTGGGACACTTGGGTGGGACACTTGGGTGGGACACTAGGGTGGGACACTTGGGTGGGACAGTTGGGTGGGACAGTTGAGTGGGACACTTGGGTGGGACAGTTGGGTGGGACAGTTGAGTGGGACACTTGGGTGGGACAGTTGAGTGGGACAGTTGTGTGGGACAGTTGAGTGGGACACTTGGGTGGGACAGTTGAGTGGGACACTTGGGTGGGACAGTTGAGTGGGACACTTGGGTGGGACACTTGGGTGGGACAGTTGGGTGATCAGTTGAGTGGGACACTTGGGTGGGACAGTTGGGTGGGACAGTTGAGAGGGACACTTGGGTGGGACAGTTGAGTGGGACACTTGGGTGGGACACTTGGGTGGGACAGTTGGGTGATCAGTTGAGTGGGACACTTGGGTGGGACAGTTGGGTGGGACAGTTGAGAGGGACACTTGGGTGGGACAGTTGGGTGGGACAGTTGAGTGGGACACTTGGGTGGGACAGTTGAGTGGGACACTTGGGTGTGACACTTGGGTGGGACACATGGGTGGGACAGTTGAGTGGGACACTTGGGTGGGACAGTTGAGTGGGACACTTGGGTGGGACAGTTGAGTGGGACACTTGGGTGGGACAGTTGAGTGGGACTTTTGGGTGGGACACTTGGGTGGGACAGTTGGGTGGGACAGTTGAGTGGGACACTTGGGTGGGACAGTTGGGTGGGACAGTTGAGTGGGACACTTGGGTGGGACAGTTGAGTGGGACAGATGAGTGGGACAGTTGGGTGGGGCAGTTGGGTGGGACACTTGGGTGGGACAGTTGGGTGATCAGTTGAGTGGGACACTTGGGTGGGACACTTGGGTGGGACAGTTGGGTGGGACACTTGGGTGGGACAGTTGAGTGGGACAGTTGAGTGGGACACTTGGGTGGGACACTTGGGTGGGACAGTTGGGTGGGACATCTGGGTGGGACACTTGGGTGGGACAGTTGTGTGGGACAGTTGGGTGGGACACTTGGGTGGGACACTTGGGTGGGGCAGTTGGGTGGGGCAGTTGGGTGGGAGAGTTGGGTGGGACAGTTGGGTGGGACAGTTGGGTGGGACAGTTGGGTGGGACAGTTGGGTGGGACACTTGGGTGGGACAGTTGAGTGGGACACTTGGGTGGAACACTTAGGTGTGACAGTTTGGTGGGACACTTGGGTGGGACACTTGGGTGGGACAGTTGGGTGTGACACTTGGGTGGGACAGTTGGGTGGGACAGTTGAGTGGGACACTTGGGTGGGACAGTTGGGTGGGACAGTTGGGTGGGATACTTGGGTGGGACACTTGGGTGGGACAGTTGGGTGATCAGTTGAGTGGGACACTTGGGTGGGACAGTTGGGTGGGACAGTTGAGTGGGACACTTGGGTGGGACAGTTGAGTGGGACACTTGGATGGGACACTTGGGTGGGACAGTTGGGTGGGACAGTTGAGTGGGACACTTGGGTGGGACAGGTGAGTGAGACACTTGGGTGGGACAGTTGAGTGAGACACTTGGTTGGGACACTTGGGTGGGACAGTTGGGTGGGACAGTTGAGTGGGACACTTGGGTGGGACAGTTGAGTGGGACACTTGGGTGGGACAGTTGGGTGGGACAGTTGAGTGGGACACTTGGGTGGGACAGTTGAGTGGGACACTTGGGTGGGACACTTGGGTGGGACAGTTGGGTGGGACAGTTGAGTGGGACACTTGGTTGGGACAGTTGAGTGGGACACTTGGGTGGGACAGTTGATTGGGACACTTGGGTGGGACAGTTGAGTGGGACAATTGGGTGGGACACTTGGGTGGGACAGTTGGGTGGGACAGTTGGGTGGGACAGTTGAGTGGGACACTTGGGTGGGACAGTTGAGTGGGACACTTGGGTGGGACAGTTGAGTGGGACACTTGGTCGGGACACTTGGGTGGGACAGTTGGGTGGGACAGTTGGGTGGGACACTTGGGTGGGACAGTTGAGTGGGACACTTGGGTGGGACACTTGGGTGAGACAGTTGGGTGGGACAGTTGAGTGGGACACTTGGGTGGGACAGTTGAGTGGGACACTTGGGTGGGACAGTTGAGTGGGGCAGTTGGGTGGGACAGTTGAGTGGGACACTTGGGTGGGACAGTTGAGTGGGACACTTGAGTGGGAGAGTTGAGTGGGACACTTGGGTGGGACAGTTGAGTGGGACACTTGGGTGGGACAGTTGAGTGGGACTTTTGGGTAGGACACTTGGGTGGGACAGTTGAGTGGGACACTTGGTTGGGACAGTTGAGTGGGACACTTGGGTGGGACACTTGGGTGGGACAGTTGGGTGGGACAGTTGGGTGGGACACTTGGGTGGGACAATTGAGTGGAACACTTTGGTGGGACAGTTGAGTGGGACACTTGGGTGGGACAGTTGAGTGGGACACTTGGGTGGGACAGTTGAGTTGGACAGTTGAGTGGGACACTTGGGCGGGACAGTTGGGTGGGACAGTTGAGTGGGACACTTTGGTGGGACATTTGAGAGGGACACTTGGGTGGGACAGTTGGGTGGGACAGTTTGGTGGGACACTTGGGTGGGACAGTTGGGTGGGACAGTTTGGTGGGACAGTTGGGTGGGACAGTTGAGTGGGACAGTTGAGTGGGACAGTTGGGTGGGACAGTTGGGTGGGACAGTTGGGTGGGACACTTGAGTGGGACAGTTGAGTGGGACACTTGGGTGGGACAGTTGAGTGGGACACTTGGGCGGGACAGTTGGGTGGGACAGTTGGGTGGGACAGTTGGGTGGGACAGGTGAGTTGGACAGTTGGGTGGGACAGTTGAGTGGGACGCTTGGGTGGGACAGTTGAGTGGGACACTTGGATGGGACAGTTGGGTGGGGCAGTTGGGTGGGACAGTTGAGTGGGACAGTTGAGTGGGACAGTTGAGTGGGACAGTTGGGTGGGAGAGTTGGGTGGGACAGTTGGGTGGGACAGTTGAGTGGGACAGTTGAGTGGGACAGTTGAGTGGGACAGTTGGGTGGGACAGTTGGGTGGGACAGTTGTGTGGGACAGTTGAGTGGGACAATTGGGTGGGACACTTGCCTCCTCCACTAAAAAATCCACATTTAAAAAAAAAGAATGAATAAATCATGTTTTATTATTAAGACAATCATAAAACCCCGATGTCTTATAACGCATTGCAAGTAATTTGTAAGTGAATAAAATGTTTTATTAAAATATGATTGTATTCAATCCTCCTGACCACACTAGTTACATTGTTTTAATAATAACGCGGAAACACTTTAAGAAATTCGCCAAAAAAAAAAACAACAAAACAAAACAAAACCGCCTAATAATAAATCCGCCAGATAAGTGAAATTGAGGACAAATTTCAGCATTTACTGTTTTTAATGTTTATTTATGTATTTGTACGCAAAATAAACCGATGAAATAAAAAAAACCGCCCATAGTTTTGGTAGGTAACAGCTAATTCACCCTTCCCCCAAGCAATACCCTAAATGAAGATCTTGTAATTAACTTGTGATTGATTTAATTTCCATTCACTAACGTTAAAGAAATATTCACCCTCAGCATAGCATATCAATCATCATCATCATATATAATAATACTCATTTCCAGTGTGCGTTAAATCGAAAGCGGAAAACAAGAATTCAAAATGGCGTCATCCCCTGTGTCTCGATTTAATTTTTCTTTTTGAAATATCTATAGTTTTCAATAGTTTCTGTGCTTTTAATTATGAAATATAAAAGTCTCCAACATTAAAAATTAACAATTAGCATATAATATCATTCAAATCATTGTAGTTTTTATTACAACAGTGCATTTTAACATCATCAAACGTAAACAATAGTTATAATCGAAAATCTCCGACGTCTTCACGATAAGACTGGTGACCGAATTTTTGTATCTAATTTTGTAAATAAAGTTCTTCTTAAAAGTCGATATAATATTTAAAAAAAGAAATTCTGCAAATGTCCATACTAATTAAGTTCTCAGCTTTTATAATATTTATTTTTTAAAATAAATACGGATTTGAATTTTTTCTTGATTATAAAATAACAATATAGGCCTAAAAAACTAGGTCAAAAGGCAATGAAAACATAACCGAGCAATATTTTTCTAATAGTACATTAAAATTGAAACATAATTTGAATGGCGCGGTGGCAGAATGGTTATGCAGTTTGGACAATCTTCACTTTTATGCAGACTCTCCGGGTTCGATTTCTCCAGGGACATTTTTTTATTGTTTTATTTTCAGAATATATCTTTTTAGTTGTTTTAATGAAAATTAACTAATTAGATCTCTTTGACATTTTTTAAATTGAAATAATCTATCTTTTAGGATGTTGTAAGAAAAAGAAACAACAACTAATTAGATTTTTAATTATTTCATAACTTAAAAAAAAAGTTAACACAGAGGCGTAACTAGGGTGGGGGGGTCCAAAATCGAAAGTCCCGCCGGGCCCTCATTTTCGCTTTAGACGTTTTCGGCCCGGTACAGCGCGTACCATAGAAAACCTCTACGAGTACCCCAGAAAAACTCTACAGTACCCCAGACAAACTCTACACGTACCCCAGACAAACTCTACACGTACACCAGACAATCTCTACACGTACCACAGACAAACTCTACAGTACCCCAGACAAACTCTACACGTACCCCAGACAAACTCTACACGTACACCAGACAATCTCTATACATACCCCAGACAAACTCTACACGTACCCCAGAAATCTCTACGCCTAACTTAGACCAACTCTACACGTACCCCAGACAAACTATACTCCTAACTTAGACAAACTCTACAGTACCCCAGACAAACTCTACGCGTACCCCAGACAATTGCTACACGTACCCCAGACAAACTCTACACGTACCCCAGACAATCTGTACGCCTAACTTAGATAAACTTTAAAAGTACCCCAGACAATCTCTACGCCTAACTTAGATAAACTCTACACGTACCCCAGACAATCTCTACGCCTACCCATGGGGTAAATAAATATGCCATTTAAAGAAATGCAAATGACCGATTGACACGGCCGGATGAGCTGTCAATACACTTTTTTATTTTTGAAAATTGAAGAAAAATAGAAGCTTGCATTTTTATTCCTGAACACAGATAGACATCTCGTGCGCATGTATCAACAAAAGAATGGTAACTCTATTGTAAAAGAATTCACTTGCTAGGATTACCTCTCATGAATATGTGATCTGGTATTTGTTTTTCTTATTCAAAATATTGTTATCTTTAAGTCTCCAGTTTATAATTATATGTTTTTTCCGTTCATTTATATGGGTTACAATTATGGAATGAACGAATGTAGAAAAAACTGGATGTTGAGATGTGAAGATACAATGGATGGAGATTGACGTAGAAAATAAATTGTGACTTCAGACCTGAACCTAATTGTTTGTAGATAGAAACATAAGATAATTCAATGTGGGGCAAGAAGGTATAAATGGGGGTGGTGGAGGTGGTTGGAATCAAAATAACACCAGTGGCTCTTGATTTCCACGGTACATCTATTTTGATAGGACGAGATCTAAATTGTGTATCAACATTATAGTCTAACAATGTGTATCAACATTATAGTCTAACAATGTGTATCAACATTATAGTCTAACAATGTGTATCAACATTATAGTCTAACAATGTGTATCAACATTATAGTCTAACAATGTGTATCAACATTATAGTCTAACAACGTGTATCAATTGGGGTTCTTCTGCCGGGACCCTGGCCAAATTTAAGCTCATTAAACCTTCCCGGGAATTCTTTGGGATATTCCAGGATACTATTGAAAATGGAAATTTAACTCTTTGTTGACGAAATTCAAATCATTTCTTATCACAGAGTAGTTTACTTTCTTACAAAAATATAGCCATCATTTAGTGGCAATGATTGTGATGGATTATTTCAATGTGTATGTATGTATATAGAGCATTAGAAAACAAAAGCATGTTTTTTATCAGCTGACTCGATGTTTACATATACAAACTGTCATAAGTCTTGACAAGATGTTTACATATACAAACTGTCATAAGTCTTGACCGGATGTTTACATATACAAACTGTCATACAAGTCTTGACCGGATATTTACATATACAAACTGTCATAAGTCCTGACCGGATGTTTACATATACAAACTGTCATAAGTCTTGACCGGATGTTTACATATACAAACTGTCATACAAATCTGTGACACAGTCATTGCAGCTGTATACAGAATATATTTTGGTTGATAAATTAACTAATAGTTTACAAATAGGTGGCTATTGGTTTTTTTCTCTATTGTGAGTCATCAAATTTAAATGATAAATACTGACTTCAGAATAATTGACCTATCCTGGATAAACCTGTATGGAATAGAAGAGTGTATGAAATAGTCCAACTCCCCCAGCTTTTAATAGGACATCGGGTCAGATGAAGTGTTCAATTCATCTGTTTCTAAAGCCGAGAGACATGAAGGGATGTTGGTGTTAGTCCATAGTTCAATTCATCTGTTTCTAAAGCCGAGGGACATGAAGGGATGTTGGTGTTAGTCCATAGTTCAATTCATCTGTTTCTAAAGCCGAGGGACATGAAGGGATGTTGGTGTTAGTCCATAGTTCAATTCATCTGTTTCTAAAGCCGAGGGACATGAAGGGATGTTGGTGTTAGTCCATAGTTCAATTCATCTGTTTCTAAAGCCGAGGGACATGAAGGGATGCTGGTGTTAGTCCATAGTTCAATTCATCTGTTTCTAAAGCCGAGGGACATGAAGGGATGTTGGTGTTAGTCCATAGTTCAATTCATCTGTTTCTAAAGCCGAGGGACATGAAGGGATGTTGGTGTTAGTCCATAGTTCAATTCATCTGTTTCTAAAGCCGAGGGACATGAAGGGATGTTGGTGTTAGTCCATAGTTCAATTCATCTGTTTCTAAAGCCGAGGGACATGAAGGGATGTTGGTGTTAGTCCATAGTTCAATTCATCTGTTTCTAAAGCCGAGGGACATGAAGGGATGTTGGTGTTGGTCCATAGTTCAATTCATCTGTTTCTAAAGCCGAGGGACATGAAGGGATGTTGGTGTTAGTCCATAGTACCCCCATCCCCCCTCCCATTCAAAGCTGAGTGGACTTGAGGGACTTTATACCAGATTTCATCAGGATTTGGAAAAACTCCATTGGTTCCCATCGAGGATCGAGCCCGGGACTCTCAGGCCGACACTGACAGTCTAGCACTCTCCACCACTCATAGTCCCTCATAGTAGAACTATATGTGGGCCGACACTGACAGTCTAGCACTCTCCACCACTCATAGTCCCTCATAGTAGAACTATATGTGGGCCGACACTGACAGTCTAGCACTCTCCACCACTCATAGTCCCTCATAGTAGAACTATATGTGGGCCGACACTGACAGTCTAGCACTCTCCACCACTCATAGTCCCTCATAGTAGAACTATATGTGGGCCGACACTGACAGTCTAGCACTCTCCACCACTCATAGTCCCTCATAGTAGAACTATATGTGGGCCGACACTGACAGTCTAGCACTCTCCACCACTCATAGTCCCTCATAGTAGAACTATATGTGGGCCGACACTGACAGTCTAGCACTCTCCACCACTCATAGTCCCTCATAGTAGAACTATATATGGGCCGACACTGACAGTCTAGCACTCTCCACCACTCATAGTCCCTCATAGTAGATCTATATGTGGGGTTAAACTAGACAGTTGTTTTATATATGAATATATTTGTTCATATTTTGTTTAATTTATTCTGAAGCAAATTAATATTAACTTACATTTTGTAAGGTTTACTTTGTTAATTGAAACTTACATTTTGTAAGGTTTACTTTGGTGATTGAAAAGAATTCTTTGATCTTTGTCGTTTTTTCTGGCAAAGTTTTCCATGTAAAATCATTCTGTTATTTTAAAGAACGTTTTTCCCAAAGAACGTTGGTTTAAAGAAATTGTTTTGCTAGATTTCCATTAAATATTGGACCACTTGTCTTTTTTTGCCTTCTACCCTGGTACAATACATCTGACCTCTTTTCACCTTCTACCCTTTTACATGCATCGGGCCTCTTATGATTGGTTTATCCCTCCTTTCACCTTCACGCTCATTGGCTGTGCATTCAATCGACGCGAAATGCGGTGCTTCCGGTCTGAGTCAAAGATGTATCGTCTTTTAATGTGGCACCATTGAAAGCAAAGAAGAACAGGATTTTCCCCCTTCCTCTCTTTAAACCCATTACCTTTGAGTGCGTGTGTGTGTGTGTGTGTTTCCCTATACGTGTGCCTAATTATCGATTGTTTTTATTTTACAAAGTTCCTTTTTTCAAATAGTATTTACAAAATTTCACATTTCTACTTAAACTCAAACGCAGTCCCTACTTGTAAGAAAACGTGACGTTCTTTAAAAATAAAGCAACTTTATCTTGAAGTTTAGAAACTTATTTAAAAAAAAAAAACAGAAAAAATATAGTTGAACTACCTCATCAATTTTCTCAAAGTCGGGAAAAAGATTTAATAGGAAATACAAATCAGTGTAAATACACTACATCTACGTATTATCAGTATATGGAGTTGAGCACCGAATAGATTGTAGGTAAACACATACATGTTTCATTGAATTCATTCAGTGACTGCAACCTGCAACACATGACATATCAGAATAAGGATCTGAGCACTGAATAGATTTAAGGTAAACACATACATGGTTCAGTAATAAAAACCATACTTTATTTTTCAAATTAACCATTTATAAAGCACTGTAGAAAAAACACACCATAAAACACATTTAATAAACAAAAAAATAATAAAAAACAGTCAATAAATCAACAAAAACACAGTCAATAAATCAACAAAAATACAGTCATTAAATCAACAAAATACACAATCAATAAATCAACATAAAACACAGTCAATAAATCAACAAAAACACAGTCATTAAATCAACAAAATACACAATCAATAAATCAACATAAAACACAGTCAATAAATCAACAAAAACACAGTCAATAAATCAACAAAAACACAGTCATTAAATCAACAAAATACACAATCAATAAATCAACAAAAACACAGTCAATAAATCAACAAAAACACAGTCATTAAATCAACAAAATACACAATCAATAAATCAACATAAAACACAGTCAATAAATCAACAAAAACACAGTCAATAAATCAACAAAAACACAGTCATTAAATCAACAAAATACACAATCAATAAATCAACATAAAACACAGCCAATAAATCAACAAAAACATAGTCAATAAATGAACATAAAACACAGTCAATAAATCAACATAACACACAGTCAATAAATCAACATAACACGCAGTCAATAAATCAACACAAAACATAGTCAATTAATCAACATAACACACAGTCAATAAATCAACATAACTAACAGTCAATAAATCAACAAAAATCACAATCAATAAATCAAGATAAAACACTGTCAATAAATGAACATAACACACCGTCAATAAATCAACATAAAACACAGTCAATAAATCAACATAAAACACAGTCAATAAATCAACAAAAGACACAATGAATAAATCAACATAACACACAGTCAATAAATCAACATTAAACACAATCAATAAATCAACATAACACACAGTCAATAAATCAACAAAAACACAATGAATAAATCAACATAACACACAGTCAATAAATCAACATAACACAGAGTCAATAAATCAACATAAAACACAGTCAATAAATCAAAATAACACACCGTCAATAAATCAAAATAAAACACAGTCAATAAATCAACATAAAACACAGTCAATAAATCAACACAAAACACAGTCAATAAATCAACAAAAAACACAATGAATAAATCAACATAAAACACAGTCAATAAATCAACATAAAACACAGTCAATAAATCAACATAAAACACAGTCAATAAATAAAAAAACACAATGAATAAATCAACATAACACACAGTCAATAAATCAACATAACACACAGTCAATAAATCAACATAACACACAGTCAATAAAACAACAAAAACACAATGAATAAATCAACATAACACACAGTCAATAAATCAACACAAAACACAGTCAATAAATCAACACAAAACACAGTCAATAAATCAACATAATACACAGTCAATACATCAACATAACACACAGTGAACAAACCAACACAAAACACAGTCAATAAATCAACACAAAACACAGTCAATAAATCAACAAAAAACACAATGAGTAAATCAACATAAAACACAGTCAATAAATCAACATAAAACACAGTCAATAAATCAACATAACACGCAATCAATAAATCAACATAAAACACAGTCAATAAATCAACATAAAACACAGTCAATAAATCAACATAAAACACAGTCAATAAATCAACATATAACACAGTCAATAAATCAACATAAAACACAGTCAATAAATAAAAAAAACACAATGAATAAATCAATATAACACACAGTCAATAAATCAACATAAAACAAAGTCAAAAAATCAACATAACACACAGTCAATAAATCAACAAAAAACACAATGAATAAATCAACATAACACACAGTCAATAAATCAACATAAAACACAGTCAATAAATCAACATAACACACAATCAATAAATCAACATAAAACACAGTCAATAAATCAACATAAAACACAGTGAATAAATCAACACAAAACACAGTCAATAAATCAACACAAAACACAATCAATAAATCAACACAAAACACAGTCAATAAATCAACATAAAACAAAGTCAATAAATCAACATAAAACACAGTGAACAAACCAACATAAAACACAGTCAATAAACCAACACAAAACACAGTCAATAAATCAAAATAAAACACAGTCAATAAATTAACATAAAACACAGTCAATAAATCAACATAAAACACAGTCAACAAATCAACATAAAACACAGTCAATAAATCAACAAAAAACACAATGAATAAATCAACATAACACACAGCCAATAAATCAACATAAAACACAGTCAATAAATCAACATAACACACAATCAATAAATCAACATACAACACAGTCAATAAATCAACATAAAACACAGTCAATAAATCAACACAAAACACAGTCAATAAATCAACACAAAACACAATCAATAAATCATCATAAATCACAGTCAATAAATCAACATAAAACACAGTCAATAAATCAACACAAAACACAGTGAACAAACCAACATAAAACACAGTCAATAAATCGACACAAAACACAGTCAATAAATCAACACAAAACACAGTCAATAAATCAACATAAAACACAGTCAATAAATCAACATAAAACACAGACAATAAACCAACACAAAACACAGTCAATAAATCAACACAAAACAACCCAACCACAGCCAATTAACGTATCATTTATCGCACTGATCTACAAAACAAATGCGGTGGTCGCCAAACGACGTGTCAATAAAATATCGATAGCAAGAATACCAATATGACGCTTCATAATTAACGACATTACAATCTATTATTGATTGGATAAATGTTGTTGATTGAATAGATTTGTTTTGTTTTTGTGTATAAATAATATTATTGCTGTGATACATTAACTTTTCCTCACTAGTAATAACAGTTTCCAATGCATTTTAGTATCATGTGTTAAAAATATGAGCAACTACATTTCTTAAAAGAAAACTAAAACTGCTGCAGCTGGGGACTACTAAAACTGCTGCAGCTGTGGACTACTAAAACTGCTGCAGCTGTGGACTACTAAAACTGCTGCAGCTGTGGACTTTATTGATAACTCATTTACCTTGGTGTCAGAAAGATGCATTAAATGCGACACAAGTTTTTATTTCAAAAGTTTCTGTATCATTGACCTCCCCTAGAAACAAAGTGAGGCAACTCGTATGAACAACTGAATAGGTTTTGAAAATGTCTTCCAGGAGATAAGAAAATTTCACCAAAGAAAACAAGAAAAACCCATTAGTTTAGAGGGAGATAATCAATCAGGGTTTTTTTTTCTTCTTTTTATTTTAAATCTTAAACATCTATTTTATTTTATTATGTCTATAATAATTGCGTGTGATATATTGTTTTACCCAGATTGATGACTTGGTCGATAATAACACTGTTTATTTGCGTTGAATTCATTGAAGTATTTAATATTAAGAACTTCTGTAACAAAAAGTTCCAGATTGGTGTGCCCATCCACTATAGTATGTATTACTGATCAGAATGGACATACTGTTTCTTATTTCTTAGTTCCATTCCTCATCTCTTGAAGAGAATATCAGACGAATTGTATGTGTGTGTGTGTGAGTGTGAGTGTCTGGGGGTTTGAGGGGTGTTGGAGGGTGTGTGGAATGTTTGTGTATTGACTGAAACCTTGTAAATATTTATCTTCATGCCCGGAACAATACAGGAAGTCAGTGAGAAATGAAGAAGAAAAGATCAACACACAGAAACAGAGAAGTAAGACATTCCTACAGTATGTTGATTTTGTTGGAATCAATTTTCTGGATTTGAATAAAAATCATAATGTCCATATTTAAATAAAAATCAACATTAACGTCACATTTTTCATGGAAATTTAAATGAGTACTTTTTAATTATCAGAAACATGATATACAGTTTTTATTATGTTTTACAACAAATGAAACTATTCTATCAATTTGGGTATTCTTCATAGAAATGTACTTGTTGTTTGACAAACAAGATTATACCAATCAGCAATGCACAGTTTTCTATGATATCAAAAACTGTCACTGTAAACCTAATGGTATTCATTTTAACTATTATAAAAAAAAATCCCCAAAGCTAATTACAAGCAAAAGAATAAAATACAAGAAAACACAATTCATTTTGTCCAAAAATTTAAACTTCAAATATCACGGAATACATAAAGTGCGAAATGCGTTAAAAAATTATTTTTGAGTGAAAATAAAATAAGAGAAAAAGTTATATCAGAAAAAAATAGTACATGATAAGAGAAAATGGAATATCATAGCATTGAGTGACGAAGTTTTTTTTATCCTTTACTTATAATGTATTACTTTGTAGAGTAGTTTAGTACGAAGAGTTTATATAGGGAAGTATAAATCAAGTAAGTGAATGGAAGTGTTACTAGTGAACTGACAATTAGAGTATGAAAAGGTAATGTTACTAGTGAACTAACAAGCAGAGTATGAAAAGGTATGTTACTAGTGAACGAACAAATAGAGTATGGAAGGGTAGTATTAGATGATTTGAAGATGTTCATTACCCGTGTAACACCTTCACTTGTTCACTACCCGTGTAACACCTTTACTTTTCATTACCAGTGTAACACCTTCACTTGTTCATTACTGAGTGACACCTTCACTTGTTCATTACTGAGTAACACCTTCACTTGTTCATTACTGAGTAACACCTTCACTTGTTCATTACTGAGTAACACCTTCACTTGTTCATTACCTGAGCAATACCTTCACTTCTTCATTACTGAGAAACACCTTCACTTGTTCATTACCCGTGTAAACCCTTCACGTGTTCATTACTGAGTAACACCTTCTCTTGTTCATTACTGAGTAACACCTTCACTTGTTCATTACCTGAGTAATACCTTCACTTCTTCATTACTGAGTAACCCCTTCACTTGTTCATTACCCGTGAAACACCTTCACGTGTTCATTACTGAGTAACACCTTCACTTGTTCATTACTGAGTAACACCTTCAATTGTTCATTAATGAGAAACACCTTCACATGTTCATTACCCGTGTAACACCTTCACTTGTTCATTACCTGAGTAACACCTTCACTTGTTCATTACCTGAGTAACACCTTCACATGTTCATTACTGAGTAACACCTTCACTTGTTCATTACTGAATAACACCTTCACTTGTTCATTACTGAGTAACACCTTCACTTGTTCATTTCTGAGTAACACCTTCACATGTTCATTACTGAGTAACACCTTCAATTGTTCATTACCTGAGTAACACCTTCACTGGTTCATTACCTGAGTAACACCTTCACATGTTCATTACTGAGTAACACCTTCAATTGTTCATTACTGAGTAACAACTTCACTTGTTCATTACCCGTGTAACACCTTCACTAGTTCATTACTGAGTAACACCTTCACTTGTTCATTACTGAGTAACACCTTCACTTGTTCAATACTGAGTAAAACCTTCACTTGTTCATTACTGAGTAACACCTTCAATTGTTCATTAATGAGAAACACCTTCACATGTTCATTACCCGTGTAACACCTTCACTTGTTCATTACCTGAGTAACACCTTCACTTGTTCATTACCTGAGTAACACCTTCACATGTTCATTACTGAGTAACACCTTCACTTGTTCATTACTGAATAACACCTTCACTTGTTCATTACTGAGTAACACCTTCACATGTTCATTACTGAGTAACACCTTCAATTGTTCATTACCTGAGTAACACCTTCACTGGTTCATTACCTGAGTAATACCTTCACTTCTTCATTACTGAGTAACCCCTTCACTTGTTCAATACCCGTGAAACACCTTCACGTGTTCATTACTGAGTAACACCTTCACTTGTTCATTACTGAGTAACACATTCAATTGTTCATTACTGAGTAACACCTTCAATTGTTCATTACCCGTGTAACACCTTCACTAGTTCATTACTGAGTAACACCTTCACTTGTTCATTACCTGAGTAACACCTTCACATGTTCATTACTGAGTAACACCTTCACTTGTTCATTACTGAGAAACACCTTCACATGTTCATTACTGAGTAACACCTTCACATGTTCATTACTCGTGCAACACCTTCACATGTTCATTACTGAGTAACACTTTCACTTGTTCATTACTGAGTAACACTTTCACTTGTTCATTACTGAGTAACACCTTGACTTGTTCATTACTGAGTAACACCTTCAATTGTTCATTACCTGAGTAACACCTTCACTGGTTCATTACCTGAGTAACACCTTCACTGGTTCATTACCTGAGTAACACCTTAACTTATTCATTCCTAAGTAACACCTTCACATGTTCATTACCCGTTTAACACCTTCACATGCTCATTACTGAGTAAAACCTTCACATGTTCATTACTGAATAACACCTTCACTTGTTCATTACTGAGTAACACCTTTCACTTGTTCATTACTGAGTAACACCTTCACTTGTTCATTACTGAATAACACCTTCACTTGTTCATTACTGAGTAACACCTTTAACTTGTTCATTACCTGAGTAACACCTTCACTTGTTTATTACTGAGTAACACCTTCACATGTTCATTACTGAGTAACACCTTCACTTGTTCATTACTGAGTAACACCTTCACTTGTTCATTACTCAGTAACACCTTCACTGGTTCATTACCTGAGTAACTTCTTCACATGTTCATTACTGAGTAACACCTTCACATGTTCATTACCCGTGTAACACCTTCACATGTTCATTACTGAGTAACACTTTCACTTGTTCATTACTGAGTAACACCTTCACTTGTTCATTACTGAGTAACACCTTCACTTGTTCATTACTGAGTAACACCTTCAATTGTTCATTACCTGAGTAACACCTTCACTGGTTCATTACCTGAGTAACACCTTCACATGTTCATTACTGAGTAACACCTTTACATGTTCATTACCCGTGTAACACCTTCACATGTTCATTACTGAGTAACACTTTCACTTGTTCATTACTGAGTAACACCTTCACTTGTTCATTACTGAGTAACACCTTCACTTGTTCATTACCCGTGAAACACCTTCACGTGTTCATTACTGAGTAACACCTTCACTTGTTCATTACTGAGTAACACCTTCACATGTTCATTACTGAGTAACACCTTCAATTGTTCATTACCTGAGTAACACCTTCACTGGTTCATTACCTGAGTAACACCTTCACATGTTCATTACTGAGTAACACCTTCAATTGTTCATTACTGAGTAACACCTTCAATTGTTCATTACCCGTGTAACACCTTCACTAGTTCATTACTGAGTAACACCTTCACTTGTTCATTACTGAGTAACACCTTCACTTGTTCAATACTGAGTAACACCTTCACTTGTTCATTACTGAGTAACACCTTCAATTGTTCATTACCTGAGTGACACCTTCACTGGTTCATTACCTGAGTAATACCTTCACTTCTTCATTACTGAGTAACCCCTTCACTTGTTCATTACCCGTGAAACACCTTCACGTGTTCATTACTGAGTAACACCTTCACTTGTTCATTACTGAGTAACACATTCAATTGTTCATTACTGAGTAACACCTTCAATTGTTCATTACCCGTGTAACACCTTCACTAGTTCATTACTGAGTAACACCTTCACTTGTTCATTACCTGAGTAACACCTTCACATGTTCATTACTGAGTAACACTTTCACTTGTTCATTACTGAGTAACTCTTTCACTTGTTCATTACTGAGTAACACCTTGACTTGTTCATTACTGAGTAACACCTTCAATTGTTCATTACCTGAGTAACACCTTCACTGGTTCATTACCTGAATAACACCTTCACTGGTTCATTACCTGAGTAACACCTTAACTTGTTCATTACTAAGTAACACCTTCACATGTTCATTACCCGTGTAACACCTTCACATGTTCATTACTGAGTAAAACCTTCACATGTTCATTACTGAGTAACACCTTCACTTGTTCATTACTGAATAACACCTTCACTTGTTCATTACTGAGTAACACCTTTAACTTGTTCATTACTGAGTAACACCTTCACATGTTCATTACCTGAGTAACACCTTAACTTGTTCATTACCTGAGTAACACCAACACTTGTTTATTACTGAGTAACACCTTCACATGTTCATTACTGAGTAACACCTTCACTTGTTCATTACTGAGTAACACCTTCACTTGTTCATTACTGAGTAACACCTTCACTGGTTCATTACCTGAGTAACACCTTCACATGTTCATTACTGAGTAACACCTTCACATGTTCATTACCCGTGTAACACCTTCACATGTTCATTACCCGTGTAACACCTTCACATGTTCATTACTGAGTAACACTTTCAGTTGTTCATTACTGAGTAACACCTTCACTTGTTCATTACTGAGTAACACCTTCACTTGTTCATTACTGAGTAACACCTTCAATTGTTCATTACCCGAGTAACACCTTCACTGGTTCATTACCTGAGTAACACCTTCACATGTTCATTACTGAGTAACACCTTCACATGTTCATTACCCGAGTAACACCTTCACATGTTCATTACTGAGTAACACTTTCACTTGTTCATTACTGAGGAACACCTTCACTTGTTCATTACTGAGTAACACCTTCACTTGTTCATTACTGAGGAACACCTTCACTTGTTCATTACTGAGGAACACCTTCACTTGTTCATTACTGAGGAACACCTTCACTTGTTCATTACTGAGGAACACCTTCACTTGTTCATTACTGAGGAACACCTTCACTTGTTCATTACTGAGTAACACCTTCACATATTCATTACTGAGTAACACCTTCACATGTTCATTACCCGAGTAACACCTTCACATGTTCATTACTGAGTAACACTTTCACTTGTTCATTACTGAGGAACACCTTCACTTGTTCATTACTGAGGAACACCTTCACTTGTTCATTACTGAGGAACACCTTTACATGTTCATTACCCGTGTAACACCTTCACATGTTCATTACTGAGTAACACTTTCACTTGTTCATTACTGAGTAACACCTTCACTTGTTCATTACTGAGTAACACCTTCACTTGTTCATTACTGAGTAACACCTTCAATTGTTCATTACCCGAGTAACACCTTCACTGGTTCATTACCTGAGTAACACCTTCACATGTTCATTACTGAGTAACACCTTCACATGTTCATTACCCGAGTAACACCTTCACATGTTCATTACTGAGTAACACTTTCACTTGTTCATTACTGAGTAACACCTTCACTTGTTCATTACTGAGTAACACCTTCACTTGTTCATTACTGAGTAACACCTTCAATTGTTCATTACCCGAGTAACACATTCACTGGTTCATTACCTGAGTAACACCTTCACATGTTCATTACTGAGTAACACCTTCACATGTTCATTACCCGAGTAACACCTTCACATGTTCATTACTGAGTAACACTTTCACTTGTTCATTACTGAGTAACACCTTCACTTGTTCATTACTGTGTAACACCTTCACTTGTTCATTACTGAGGAACACCTTCACTTGTTCATTACTGAGGAACACCTTCACTTGTTCATTACTGAGGAACACCTTCACTTGTTCATTACTGAGGAACACCTTCACTTGTTCATTACTGAGGAACACCTTCACTTGTTCATTACTGAGTAACACCTTCACATGTTCATTACTGAGTAACACCTTCACATGTTCATTACCCGAGTAACACCTTCACATGTTCATTACTGAGTAACACTTTCACTTGTTCATTACTGAGGAACACCTTCACTTGTTCATTACTGAGGAACACCTTCACTTGTTCATTACTGAGGAACACCTTCACTTGTTCATTACTGAGGAACACCTTCACTTGTTCATTACTGAGGAACACCTTCACTTGTTCATTACTGAGGAACACCTTCACTTACCTTTATTTTCTCAGTCTATCTCTACATGTGTCTCAAACTAAACCCCCCCTCCCCATCCACCCCTCCTATAAAGACCGTATCTCAATTCTGTACTACTTCCTGTATCTTTTTCTTATTGTGGTCACGTCTGTTTCATACACCATATCATGCATCATATCATACATCATATCATACATCATATCATACACCATATCATACATCATATCATACATCATATCATACACCATATCATACATCTTATCATACATCATATCATACATCATATCATACACCATATCATACATCATATCATACATCATATCATACACCATATCATACACCATATCATACACCATATCATACACCATATCATACATCATATCATACACCATATCATACATCATATCATACATCATATCATACACCATATCATACACCATATCATACATCATATCATACACCATATCATACACAATATCATACATCATATCATACACCATATCATACATCATATCATACACCATATCATACACAATATCATACACCATATCAAACACCATATCATACACCATATCATACATCATATCATACATCATATCATACACCATATCATACACCATATCATACACCATATCATACACCATATCATACACCATATCATACACCATATCATACACCATATCATACACCATATCATACATCAAATCATACATCATATCATACACCATATCATACGTCATATCATACACCATATCATACATCATATCATACATCATATCATACATCATATCATACATCATATCATACATCATATCATACACCATATCATACATCATATCATACATTATATCATACATCATATCATACATCATATCATACATCATATCATACATCATATCATACATCATATCATACAATTTTAAAGTATAAATATATATAACTCGTATCTTGTACAATTTTATATATATATATTATTTTTATTATTCTTTCTAAATTCTCATATCAATTGTTGTCTCTTATGATGTCATGAAGACCTTCCCCCCCCCCTTCCAATGAATTACATGAAATATTTCGGTCTCTGTATTTATTTCCTTTCATTGCAAATACTCAACTTTGTTTCTGGTTAATCGTCCTGTTTTTTTTTTCTTTTTTGTTATTTTCTCTCTATTTCCATTTTTAGTTCAAACTATTTTTACCTTCTAGCACCTGGAGTTAGCCAGATAGACAGACAGACTCAAACAAGCACACAGCCTCTTTCCTCATTCCATATAAGCTGACTACAAAAATAAATAAATCAAAACCACGATTAAGTCCAAGATTAGAATCAACTAATCGCCTAGACTCCCCCCCCCCCCAACTTCAAGGTTGAAGACAGATTTGGCCATCACCGACCCACACCTGCAGTGGCAACATAAACATTTTTCAATCAATCATTTCTACTTTCATTTCACTTTTTTTTTAAAATCCTAATCAATTTCTGATCTACAAGCGTCTAAAACTTCCCACAAAGTAAATGTTGTAGGATCCATTATTGCCGTGTTATTGACGTGGAATTGCCGTGTTATAGCAGTGTTATTGCCGTGTTATAGCAGTGTTATTGCCGTGTTATTGCCGATTGCAGTGTTATTGTCGTGTAATAGTGTTATTCCCTTGTTATTGCAGTGTTATTGTCGTGTTATTGTCGTGTTATTGTCGTGTTATTGCAGTGTTGTTGTCGTGTTATGCAGTGTTATTGTCGTGTTTCTTTACACATCTGGACAAGTTTTCCTGTCATGACCTTTTTTTTGTGTTGTTTCCTAATTTTACATTGGATGACAGTTTATTTACATTTTGTAAATTACTTCTCACGCGAAAAATGTATTGGATTGGTTACATGAACTTCGCTACAAGCAATATTTTATGTGCAAGAAGTAATACATACAACTGCATACAACACTTTATGAAAACTGCATGCATTACTATTTTAGACAACTGAGCTAAATGCAGGGTGGGTGGGGTGACCTACAATTGTGTCGGTGGCCCCAAGCCTTGAAGGGCTCCATCTATTAGAAAATGTTTGTCCATGAATTTCTTTTGCTGCGTAATTCGGAGGAAAGGTGGCAAAGAGGCCATCGTTTTCCAGTGGTCCAGACTGTGGCAATGTGCATTAGTTTGTAACAACTATAGCTTGCGTATTACTTATGTCATCTACAGCTTAAAGTATCATTCATGTCATCTACAGCTAAAAGTATCATTTATGCCATCTACAGCTAAAAGTATCATTTATGTCATTTACAGCTAAAAATATCATTTATGTCATCTACAGCTAAAAGTATCATATATGTCATCTACAGCTAAAAGTATCATTTATGTCATCTACAGCTAAAAGAATCATTTATGTCATCTACAGCTAAAAGAATCATTTATGTCATCTACAGCTAAAAGAATCATTTATGTCAGTCACATACAGCTAAAAGAATCATTTATGTCATCTACAGCTAAACTGGCACGTTTCATTCAATACCATAAAATCATCCGTTCCAGGGTTTGAACCGCAGTGAGAACCTTCAATTTTTTCAGGTTCTGGCTTAAGTCCACCTTTAAATAAGTACCTGACTTTCAGTTGGGGGAGTAAAGGTGGCAGGGTGTTGTGCTGGCAACACTATCCCTTACTGACTTTCAGTTGGGAGAGTAAAGGTGGCAGGGTGTTGTGCTGGCAACACTATCTCTTACTGACTTTCAGTTGGGAGAGTAAAGGTGGCAGGACGTTGTGCTAGCAACACTATCTCTTACTGACTTTCAGATGGGAGAGTAAAGGTGGCAGGGTGTTGTGCTGGCAACACTATCCCTTACTGACTTTCAGTTGGGGGAGTAAAGGTGGCAGGGTGTTGTTCAAGCAACACTATCTCTTACTGACTTTCAGTTGGGAGAGTAAAGGTGGCAGGGTGTTGTGCTGGCAACACTATCCCTTACTGACTTTCAGTTGGGAGAGTAAAGGTAGCAGGGTGTTGTGCTGGCAACACTATCCCTTACTGACTTTCAGTTGGGAGAGTAAAGGTGGCAGGGTGTTGTGCTGGCAACACTATCCCTTACTGACTTTCAGTTGGGAGAGTAAAGGTAGCAGGGCGTTATGCTGGCAACACAATCCTTTAATATGCCTTGGGCTTGTGAAATATATTAATTTTACACTTCATCTGCTCCGTTTAACCCTTAGTGGCATAAGGGAGCTTTACTTTACAATTATTAAAAACTTTATGTAATGTACAATAATATATAGCTATGTATTTAGAATATATATAAAACTTACAATCTATATTTAGCTTCAAATAAATCGTTGTCCAAACGTCTATTTACTTTTATTTAAAAAAAAAAAAATTAAACAGGGAGTATGTGTTTGTTAGAATGACTGGGATTATTCCTGCTATTTTCAGACAGATTCACTTTAAGCTGGCAATTTTCATTTTTTGTGCTACAGAGCTGGATGCCTGGAGAGCGCTGAATGTTAAGAAATGAAACATTTTAAAGATAACCGTTCAGATAACAATGATATAATGGTCTCTTTATCTCTCAATGTATCTAATAGAACCTAGAACTTGTTGAACAGCGATACCCTGTGAACGACGCAGTTTTTTTGTAGCTTAAATCTTTACACATAAATAAATTTCATATTGAATTAATGTATTATCTATTAATTAATGTTCCAGGTGTTTTTGTGTATTCATTAAGTCCTAAGATCCAGTTCCTGCTATAATGTTCTAGGTCTTATATATCGCATCTGTCATACAGATTCTAGTGACACCTATAATGTTCTAGGTCCTATATGTCGCATCTGTCATACAGATTCTAGTGACACCTATAATGTTCTAGGTCCTATATATCGCATCTGTCATACAGATTCTAGTGACACCTTTAATGTTCTAGGTCCTATATGTTGCATCTGTCATACAGATTCTAGTGACACCTATAATGTTCTAGGTCCTATATGTCGCATCTGTCATACAGATTCTAGTGACACCTATAATTTTCTAGGTCCTATATATCGCATCTGTCATACAGATTCTACTGACACCTTTAATGTTCTAGGTCCTATATGTTGCATCTGTCATACAGATTCAAGTGACACCTATAATGTTCTAAATCAACTTGTACTCTTCCAATAATCTACTTAAAAGATTTCATAGGATAACAAAATTTAAACTAAAATGTATATCGACCATCACAGTCTTGGGTAGAAAGTCATTTTTCAATCACACTGTCCCGCCCCCTTGGGCCAGTCGCATTTAACTTAGTGAGTGGTTATCTCAAGGACTGTATACTCACGATGAAGAAAATTTCAACTTCTATATCACCAACAGAACACATGGCAGATAATGAACAAGTCCAATGAGTTCTCCATAAACCTGTCACTGACACAGAGTGTCGGGGGTAGGGGGGGTAGGGAGGTGTGGGAGTGTAGGGCGACCACCGTTATGGGGAGGGGAAGGGAGGAGGCTAATCCTCTTTAGTTGATCCCTCCAGTCATTTCTGTATTTGCTTTTCGTCTATTGGCAATCAATTTGAGTTAAAAATAAAGTTTTACAAAACTTAATTTAATATTGAAAAGAAGATTAAACTCCATTCACAAACTCACACACACACACACACACACACAAACACACACACACACACACACACACACACACACACACACACAGAATACATGAGAAAAAAATTGTGTGAATGCGTTAGATCAAATTACTTGTCCCTATATTTATTACATTTACATTATTTTAATGATTGTTGCTAAAGTCAGGACAACAAAAGGCGAAAAACATAAAACCATTGGAGTAAACACCAAGTGATGTAACATAAATGGGGAATGTTTATAAACATTGGAGTAAACACCAAGTAATGTAACATAAATTGGGATTGTTTATTCCTAAAGTTATGTATTTAAAAATTCATAAATATCAATAAATTTAAAATAAATTATGCCTTTAGACATATGCTATGATCCATTACCGGCATAAATATTGCAAATAATCAAATCACTGTTGCTGTCAGAGCACGTTTCAGATTGAAACAATAATACATACATCTCTATCAAATCTTTTTATTCAGACTTTTTAATATATATATATTATTATTATTATTATTATTATTATTATAATTATTAGCAACTCACCAACATTCCTGTTGTATAATTAAGACTAAACCAGTTCCCACTTTTAAACTTTTTTTTCTGGTATTTATTTTTTTTTTTTCATTTTTGTTGTTTGTTTACACACACCCCCTTCCACCCCTACGCCATGCCCTTCGACAAGCCATGATTGCGTTCGGTGCCCGGGCAGAGTTTTAAGCCTGATCTTATTATCCCCAAGATTGTTTATTTTACGCTCGTTCCAAATGAGATGGGATTGGCCTGGCTTAACTCGCCAGATTGAAAGTGTATAAGAAACATAACCCAAAGCTAAACCCGTGGCGACTAACTGGAGTGGAAGGTGAACGGTTGTCTCCCTGTCTGTCATTGATTTATTGATTTCTATTATTAGATGTCTGTTGGCAGTCTGGGAGATGTCTCACATACATTTGGTTTGTTACATGTCCCGCATACATACTATTTAATACATGTCTCACATACATTTGGTTTGTTACATGTCACGCATACATACTATTTAATACATGTCTCACATAATTTGGTTTGTTGCATGTCCCGCATACATACTATTTAATACATGTCTCACATACATTTGGTTTGTTACATGTCTCACATACATACTATTTAATACATGTCTCACATACATTTGGTTTGTTACATGTCTCACATACATACTATTTAATACATGTCTCACATACATTTGGTTTGTTACATGTCCTGCATACATACTATTTAATACATGCCTCACATACATTTGGTTTGGTACATATATTACATACATTTTGGTTGTTACATGTCTCAAATACATTTTGATTTTCGTAAAAACTAAACTATATATAAAGTAGTTCGTGATATTTACACCACAGATTTGATTTGTGTCGTCTGACTTTTTCATTCCTTTTATTAAGTCACTGGTTTATAAAAAATCTCAGTCGTGCGCCGTTAAGGTGTCAACAGTCCTATTTCAGTCGTGCGCCGTTAAGGTGTCAACAGTCCTATCTCAGTCGTGCGCCGTTAAGGTGTCAACAGTCCTATGTGAATCTCTAAAATGAATGATTCGAAGAAGTCGATTCATTTTTAAACAATCTAAAACAGATAAATGTCTACTATTTTAAAGACAATTAATTAGATAAGAACATTCTGTTTGTCATAAAGTCGCCCCATGCCAAGTTTGGTAACTCCTGGCTGAACGAGACGGACTTCTATACATCACAAAAAAAGCCACATTTATAAATATATATATACGTACAATAAAATGTGGTCTCAATTAAATGTATTAATTCATGTGTACTGTAAACATAACACACTATTAATGGATTCCAAACAACTACTCGTCTATGTCAAAAAATTTATAATAATAACTAGTTGCAAGTACCCGGCTTTGCCCGGGTTTAAAATAAGGTTTTCTGTTTACCTTCTGTTTTCTCCCTACCCCTCCTCTCTCTCTCCCTCCCTGCCTCCCTCACTCTTTATCTCTCTCCCTCTCTCCCAACCTCTCCCTCCCTTCCTTTCTCTTTCCTTCCCTCCCTTTTTCTCTCCCTCTCTCCCTCCCTCTCGCATCTCCCTCTCCCTCCCTCTCCCATCTCCCTCTCCCCCTCCTTCTCTCCTTCCTGTCCATCCCCTCCCTCCCTCTCTCCCCCTCCCTCCCTCCCTCCATCCCTCCTACCCTCCTTTCCTCTCTCTCCCCCCTGCCCCCTCTCTCTCTCTTTATCTCTCTCCCTCCCTCCCTCCCCCCCCCCTCTCTCTCTCTCTCTCTCTCTCTCTCTCTCTCTCTATATATATATATATATATATATATATATACTTATTATTATGGCTTCACACTTCTTCTAAAATCCTTCTTCATTCCTTTACCTTCCTCAAACTGTACAAATCAGGGAGCATGAAAAAACATCAACAATTCTATGTAGCATAAAGGCACGATACAGCACCAGTGCGCAAGTTCTATTCGACTTTATTAGTAGGAAAACTTAAAAATGTAAAATGTATCATCGGGAAATGACGTCACAGAGGAGTTTTATTTATGGCGCCGTCGAGATTACTTTAATATAGTAAAATACTAAAATAAAAATAATTAATTTCAATTAAACTACCCATCGAGATGAAACGAAACCTGTCCTATAACCTTCCCCATGTAATTATGTGTATGTGTACCAAATTTCACGTTATTTGGTTGTCTGGATCTTGAGTTATAAGGGAACAGACAGACAGACAGACAGACAGACAACAAATGCGTCTTATAAGTATAGAGATAATGCATCTAATTTCAATATCTTAATATTTTATATAATATTGTTGTATAGATTGCTGCTTTTAAAATACGACAATGAGGCTGATTTTTTTAGGAATTTTTTTTTTTATTTCTGATATATTTTGTTATAAACTAGATACAACTATACGGTGAACGATTTAACTAGATACAACTATACGGTGAACGATTTAACTAGATACAACTATACGGTGAACGATTTAACTAGATACAACTATACGGTGAACGAATTAACTAGATACAACTATACGGTGAACGATTTAACTAGATACAACTATACGGTGAACGAATTAACCAGATGCAACTATACGGTGAACGATTTAACTAGATACAACTATACGGTGAACGATTTAACTATATAAAACTATACGCTTGTCAATGGCCATGGGCCTTTATAAGTCAGTCTTTTCCACAAGTGGTTGTAAAATGATTAGATGGTTGGTGGAGTTTACCGCTGTACCGAAACTGTCTTGCCCCTCCAGGGGACGATAACTTTCTGGTCGCGGCCGAGAATACAGTCCGTTCCAAAATTTGTTCAAATTAATATCCATTGAAGTTTTTGATGTTTTAATATGCATGTACATTTATATAAAATACACGTATGTGTTTATACATTTACATAAAATACACTCATGTGTTTATACATTTACATAAAATACACTCATGTGTTTATACATTTACATAAAATACACTCATTTGTTTATACATTTACATAAAATACACTCATGTGTTTATACATTTATATAAAGCTAGTTGCAAGTACCCGGCTTTGCCCGGGTTTAAAATAAGGTTTTCTGTTTACCTTTTTTTTTCTCCCTACCCCCTCTCTCCCTCCCTCCCCTTCCTCTCCCTCTTTACCCCCTCTCTCCCTTTCTCCCTTTCTCCCTCCCTCCCTCTTCCTATATCCCTCCCTCCTTCTCTCACCCCCGTCCCCCCTCTCTCCACCTTCCTCCTCCCCCCTCCCAACCTCCCTGCCCCCTCTATCTCTTTATCTCTCACTCCCTCCCATCCTCTCTCTCCCTCTCTCCTTCCCTCCCCTTTCACTCCCTCCCCTCTATCTCCCTCCCTACTCCCTCCCTTCCTTTCTCTTTCCTTCCCTCCCTTTCTCTCTCGAACCCTCCCTCTCCCTTAATCTCCCTCCCTCCCTCCTTCTCTCCCCCTCTCTGCCCCCTCCTTCCCTCTCCCTCCCTGCCCCCTCTCTCTTTAGCTCTCTCCCAACTCCCTCTCTCTGTACAATTAAACGT
This sequence comes from Bulinus truncatus, assembly GCA_021962125.1. NCBI lineage: Eukaryota > Metazoa > Mollusca > Gastropoda > Planorbidae > Bulinus > Bulinus truncatus. The sequence goes on along the minus strand of JAGDYQ010000003.1, from coordinate 12,016,614 downwards.
CAAATTACGCTTCTTAAATAAACAGAAAACCTTATTTTAATCCCGGGCAAAGTCGGGTACTTGCAGCCCTTTCTTCACCGTCCGTTCAATTACACATTCACTTGGTGCGCGATTTTTATTTATAGTGAAGGCGATCCCATACCGTGAATACTTTAATATAATAAAATACTAAAATAATTAATTACAATTAAACTACGCATTGAGATTGTATTAATAATGTTAATAATGTCACAGAAACATTTTAATTAACGTATTTCGGTTTATTAAAGTGCACCTTTAATTTTAGTCTTCCGAATACATAAAACGATAGGTAAATAGATATGACTATTGATTTCATCATGTTTACAATTGGAGTTTCCGGGAGTTACCCCTCTTTTAAAAATGTATGATAAGGGAAATGACGTCACAGAGGAATTTTATCTATGGCGCCGTCGAGATTACTTTAATATAGTAAAATACTAAAATAATTAATTACAATTAAACTACCCATCGAGATGAAACGAAACATATCCTATAACCTTTCCCATGTAATTATGTGTATGTGTAACAAATTTCATGTTATTTGGTTTTCTGGATCTTGAGTTATAAGGGAACAGACAGACAACAAATGCGTCTTATAAGTATAGAGATACACTCATGTGTTTATACATTTATATAAAATACACTCATTTGTTTATACATTTATATAAAGTACACTCATGTGTTCCCATGTTTTCTTTGTATGTAATATGATCTTTAATTACGAAATAAACACAGTGTTTATGTAACTATACTTAGTAAAGAAAACTTACAATTAACATTATTGTTAGTGAAGAACATGTCAAGCTGTTTGTCTTAAACAAACTAACCCCATGATAAAAACAATCCCAGACAACGTTTTAAAAATGCTCATTATAAAGTTAACTTCTATGTCCGAAGTGAAATTTACTAAAATGTAAATTTGTATTTATAACTCGAAATGGTTACTTTGGTACATTTTACATTTCTTCAAGTTGATGATCTATATTTATCTGACTTAATCATAATCCGAGGCGGATTAAGGTCTTTTGGAGCCCAGGGCCCAGAAAAAAATTGTGTGCTTTTAATAAAGGGTCATTCCACGTCAACTCAACCAGTGGTGTTCACCCGACCCCCTCAGATCTTCCTGAAATTTTCAGGGCTTGTGATACATTCAAAGTTGAGTGATTCCAAAAAAATTCAGGCCATTTGGTCAAAAACTTTCTGAGATATGATTTTTTTAATTTTTAAGGGTAGTCGCGAGTGCGCGTGACATTTACATTTTCGCGATATTTGAACGTGAATATTTCAAAAACTAAATAAGGTATCAGGCTGAAATTTTCAGTATTTACTCATTGTTTTGTCATGAGTTGAATGATGTATTTAATTCAAGTATAGCTTGCACACAGAATGCCCTAAAAATTTCCAAACATTGCACTTCAGACAGTTTTCATCAATATTTGACTCGATATAGCCAAGAACCTATAAGACATGAAATGATGTTTGTTATACAATTAGTAAGTACCATATATGTGTTTAATATTTTGATAGAGAATTCCTGTTAATCAATAATAGTGTACTCATGGTGGGCCCCTTTAAGCATCATGGTCATCCATTTTTGCACTTATTCCGACCCCCAGATGACCATGTGGGCAGTAATTCACACTTTTCATATTTTGCACACTTGTTAACCTTGGCAAGTACTAGCTATGGTGAAAATTTCATGTTGGTGTCTTAACGCCTTCTTGGTGAAAAATTGCATGAAATTGCATGATTATACACTATTATTGAATATTGCGTCCTACTATCAAACTGTTTCTTGCAATTGGCAAAATGCACATCATCATAGCAATGCTGTCTAGATGAGCTGCCAGACAACATTGTGTACATAGATAAGATACCATCAGTTAACTGCATGGGCAGCATAATGAGCATACGCTGATATCCGCCTTGCATGGTTGCTTGTATGGTTGATAAAAACAATCTGTAATTTGATTTTGTACTTAAAACTAACTGTATTTTTCATAAAATTTGATTGACATTTCATTGCTATGCTGATTTACCATAATACACGTTAATGAGGCCCGTAGCGTGCGTGGTCAAATAATGATGAAAACTGTCTGAAGTGCAATGTTTGGAATTTTTTAGGGCATTCTGTGTGCAAGCTACACTTAAGATAAATACATCATTCAACTCAGGACAAAACAATGAGTAAATACTGAAAATTACAGCCTGATACCTCTTTTAGTTTTTGAAATATTCGCTACGCAATATTCAATAATAGTGTATAATCATGCAATTTCATGCAATTTTTCACCAAGAAGGCGTTAAGACACCAACATGAAATTTTCACCATAGCTAGTACTTGCCAAGGTTAACAAGTGTGCAAAATATGAAAAGTGTGAATTACTGCCCACATGGTCATCTGGGGGTCGAAATAAGTGCAAAAATGGATGACCATGATGCTTAAAGGGGCCCACCATGAGTACACTATTATTGATTAACAGGAATTCTCTATCAAAATATTAAACACATATATGGTACTTACTAATTGTATAACAAACATCATTTCATGTCTTATAGGTTCTTGGCTATACCGAGTCAAATATTGATGAAAACTGTCTGTAGTGCAATGTTTGGAAATTTTTAGGGCATTCTGTGTGCAAGCTATACTTGAATTAAATACATCATTCAACTCATGACAAAACAATGAGTAAATACTGAAAATTTCAGCCTGATACCTTATTTAGTTTTTGAAATATTCACGTTCAAATATCGCAAAAATGTAAATGTCACGCGCACTCGCGACTACCCTTAAAAATTAAAAAAATCATATCTCAGAAAGTTTTTGACTAAATGGCCTGAAATTTTCAGGAATCACTAAACTTTGAATGTACCACAAGCCCTGAAAATTTCAGGAAGATCTGAGGGGGTCGGGTGAACAATTGTCAAAAAACTGGTTGAGTTGACGTGGAATGACCCTAAATAAATATGAGGGTATTAAGTTTGGTTTTGAAGCCTCGAACTAGTCATTGCCCAAAGCACAGCCTGTGCGCCGGCCGTTCTAACCCTGTCTGATCATAACCTGAGTTTTATAAGCCAATTATAGCTAATTTTAGACTTATATAGTGCAGGAGGTAAAGCAAAAAGTTGGTGATTACACTTAGCGGTGGAGCGGGTACTAAAATGTGCATTTTTTTAACTCAAAGAAGTTTTACAGTAGGTCTGAATAAATGATTTGCAAATAAACAAATAAACACACACAAACAAACACATACAAACAGACACACACACAAGCAAACACACACAAGCAAACACAAATACAAGCAAACATACACAAGCAAACACAATCACAAACAAACACACAAACAAGCAAACACACACACACAAGCAAACACACACACAAGCAAACACACACACACAAACAAACACACACACACACAAGCAAACAAACACACACAAACAAACACACACAAACAAACACACACATATACAAACAAACACACACAAACAAACACACACAAACAAACAAACACACACAAACAAACAAACACACAAGCAAACACACACATATACAAACAAACACAAGCAAACACACACAAATACAAACACACACACAAACAGACACACACAAACAAATACACAAAAACAAACACACACAACAAACACAAACACACTCACACACACATATATACTGGGTATACATTCTATCAAAGTAGAGCGTAATATGAAACAGCGTTAAACGAGGTTATCTCATCATGTAATTAATGGGGTTTGGGGAAGATGGGTAGAAAATGGGTCATGTATTTTACCACTAAAGGTATTCATTATGTTTTTTATAACAACAAAACTAAACTATGTATTTCTTAAAATTTGCGTTTTCCTTTTGCGCTATGTAATAAGTTGTTGGTAAGTGGATTAGACATCCATAACACCCAACTTGCCGTTGAGCTTCTGTCATTTTCAATAAACTTGTCCGTAATATCTGTTATAGTGTTCAAATTGGTTTTCAGAAATGCAGTTGACACTTCCTTTAGCTCATGTACAAAATCACTATTTTCAATGTATACGGTACTTACAATAACGTCAACAAATGTTTAAAACGATAAAAATATGTTTGTATAAAACCGCCAGAGAAGAAACACAGATAAACTGCTTCGGATATCGTGAAGCCTAACGCTGCAGTGCCATTTCGGGGAATTCCACAATTCAAATAAATCGAAACAGCGCTAAACGAGACAGCGTTAAGCGAGGTCTTAGTGTAGGCTACTTGTTATGTTGTATTCTATACAAACCAATGTAAAAAAACATAGATACAAAATTGATGAATCAGTATAATTAATACTGTGCGTTTTGTATTCAACTTGTCAGCCAAGTGTTCTCCGGTTATTAAAGTAATCAGAGGACATTAACTTGTCTCACGGGCCATAAAGTACAACACAATTAAAATTAGGGGCAACAGCTGGTCATAAGGGAACAAACTGTGCTCCCACTCTACCTCCGCCCCCATACAAGGTGAGTAACTCTCTAATGGAGATGTTAAGAAAACGTTGTTGACTTTTATTATGCTGTGGGATAAGGTTGAGCTTTCATGCTTGTTGCGAATGTTGGCTTATGTCCCTTGACATAAGCAAGGGCCGTTAACTCTCCAGTCAATACTTTTCCTCCACCCTCCTCCCCCCATGTGTGTGTGGGGGTCACTCAAAAATAGCTCACACTCAATTTCATCGTTTCTAAAGAAATCGATCAGCTCGTAATGGACCTGGCAGTCGGCAAATTGGCCGTGATGATGACCAGTCATATAATAGTGGACATGAAAGCGGCACGGGGGATTGTTTGAATGAATTATTGCTTGTGCAGGGGGAGGGGGTAACAGGATCATGGGGCGCGGGTGGCCACACTTCTGTGGGGTGGTTGTGGGAGTAAACTCTAGTAAAAGTTGAACAAATGCACTACAGTTGCTGCAGTTTAAATTAAATGAAAGTGTTACAAGACATTCTCAGAAAAAAAAAATTAACAAAAAAGAACGAGTCGATGAAGAATATATTAGTATTTGATTTGTGTGTCAATATCGCAGAATTGAACACTTCGACAAATATGAGAAGTCGCTAAACATAAGTTAATATGGTAATGTTAACATTGTGATTTTTGGGTTAAAATGGTGATTTCGCGTTAAAATAGTGATCTTGAGTTAATATGGTGATCTTGAGGATACACATTATTATGATGGTTACCTGGTCAGATCAAATGATCCTAGTTAACATCTCCCTCCCCTCTTTACCTCTTGACTCATGGATTCAGTTGAGCCGGCCTCTTTCTTGGTTCACATTTCAAATCTATTTATTTGATATTTAACATCGGGAGATTTATTTCCAGTTGACAGCTCTATGCGTAGGGGAATATGTTGTGTTCTAAAAAGTCCAAGTTGTAAGAAAAACAACGAATTGACATTCCCTCGTGATTACTGCACAACACCAAGCCTAGCTTTAACTTCATGACTTCTGCACAACACGAAGCCTAGTTTTGGCTTCATGATTACTACACAACACCATGCCTAGCTTTGACTACATGATTACTACAAAACACCATGCCTAGCTTTGACTACATGATTACTACACAACACCATGCCTAGCTTTGACTACATGATTACTACACAAAACCATGCCTAGCTTTGACTACATGATTACTACACAACACCATTCCTAGCTTTGACTTCATGATTACTACACAACACCATGCCTAGCTTTGACTACATGATTACTACACAACACCATGCCTAGCTTTGACTTCATGATTACTACACAACACCATGCCTAGCTTTGACTTCATGATTACTACACAACACCATGCCTAGCTTTGACTTCATGATTACTACACAACACCATGCCTAGCTTTGACTTCATGATTACTACACAACACCATGCCAAGTCTAGTGAGAAGATTCACTGGCGACTATTTACTCTCATCATTGATAAAATAATTATTACTACTACATGATATGACGCGCACTATTTGAGCATGACACAAATTCACAATAATTTTATTTTAATTGACGTGTGTGATTTCAAATATTTGATTCTAATATATAAAAACCCTGTAGCTTCAAAATAAATACACTTTCCGACATTATATAAGCCTTTGCATTTTTTGTATCAGTTCCATCAGTTCCATCAGTTCTATCATTTCCATCAGTTCCACCATTTCTATAAGTTCCATCAGCTCTATCGGTTCCACCAGCTCTGTCAGTTCCATAAGTTCTATCAGTTCCATCAGATCCATCAACTCTATCAGTTCCACCAGTTCTATCAGCTCCATCCGTCTTATAAGTTCCATCAGCTCAATCAGCTCTATCAATTCCATCAGTTCTATTAGTTCCATCAGTTCCACCAGTTCTTTAAGTTCCATCAGCTCTAATCAGTTCCACCAGTTCTATAAGTTACATCATTTCCATCAGTTCCATCAGTTCCACCAGTTCTATAAGTTACATCACTTCCATCAGTTCCATCAGTTCCACCAGTTCTATAAGTTCCATCAGTTCCATCAGTTCTATCAGTTCCACAAGTTCTATAAGTTTCATCACTTCCATCATTTCCGTCAGTTCTATCAGTTCCGTCAGTTCTGTCAGTTCCATCAGTTCTATCAGTTCAATCAGTTCTATCATGTCCATCAGTTCCAACAGTTCTATAAGTTCCATTACTTCCATCAGTTCCATCAGTTCTATCAGTTCCATCCGTTCTATCAGTTCCATCACGCTGTCAATAATTACAATACATATTCTTGAATACTCAAACGAGAGGTTAAAGGTCAGATGTTCAGCTTTCTCTCGTCACTCTCCCCCACCCTCGGCCATTTGTCTCTCTCTTTTCTCCTATCTCAGTTACTGTCTTTCTTTCTCTCTCTCCCCATACAGTCACTATGTCTTTCTCTCCCCTCCCTCAGGCAGTCTTTCTCTCTACCCTCCATCAGTATCTCTCTCCCTTCCCTCATTCAATCTGTCTCTCTACTCCTATGAGTGTGTTTCTATTTCTCACAACGTACACTACAAATCCCATTCTATCGACATGTACAACAATCATCAGTCGTCTGTTGTATTCAGGTCGACAGCGGCCAGTCTAGTCGTAAAAATGTTGTCATTGTTCTAGGCATGACATTAATCGGTAATAACAATGTCAAGGTTGGATGACCACAAACAGCGCAGCCACTGTAGTTTTGTTAGCCAACAACGTAGTCTGTCAATTATAATGTAGTCTGTCAATTAAAATCATATTTTCAGAAACAACCGCAGTTCAACATAACAGCTGGTAAATAAAATTATTAGGTCATTGTATATGAATAAATTGAATCAGAACTATCTAACTTGCAGAATAAATCAAGATGTGATGAGTCAACATTTCATCGTAAAAAAGCCCGATATGTGTAGTGTTTGTACAAATCACTGACCTCTGACCTCTTCATTTCCTTCCCTACATTTCAAGTGAAATAGATCTGATGGCGTCATTTTCTGATATTTAACTTCTTGCGAACTTAGTTTTTTCCCTCATTTAAATCTCTTTGCTGTGTTATCTCTTACTTCTCCTATCTCGGCAAGTAATACCCCCCCCCCCAACATTCATGTTTTATTTCTCTTTATCTGATTTATATTTGTACTAGTACCATAATGAAGACAACACATAAACACATTCGTCATTTTGTTTAGATTTCCTTCAAGTACAAAATGAATGTGGCTGTGAAATGAAAAGTGTTTCAAGTGTTTGTCTACAGCTGGTCAATCACAAAATGTTTCTAAATCTGTTTTCTCCCCTCTCCCTACTAACATGAAATGACCAAGTAAAGATACTGTTGCCAAACAGAGTGAAGACAAACAGTAAACATTGACTTCAGAATACTGTCATAGTCTGGAATATTTTGTACATAGCACACAATAAAAAGGGGAAACTACCTCGTGTGGTGTTTTAAGGGGCAGAACATTTCCCCTACATTTATTTGGTGTGACGTTGTTTTGATTTTAAACCGAACAACCCCCCCCCCTTTCCACCCACCACACCAAAAGCCTGACAAGGAAGGGGGTGACAGTTTTCGAAGTTCTAACAAGTGAGATAATTATATCCAGCTTTGCTATCAGACTATGGAAGAAAAAAAGAAACTTGTTCCATTGCGCAAGTCAAATCATTGTTAGGCAATAACGTGAACTGAAGAATACGCCCACTTTCTTGCCGGAAGTGTTTACAGTAAAGGTCAAAGTCTAGCTAACAGAAATAGACATTTGAAACGAAGCATGTCTAACAGAGTGAGTTGTCTTCAACTTGAAATAAATGTAGCACGTAGCAAACAAAATAAATGTAGCACTTAGCGAACAAATACAAGTAACACGTAGCAACAAAATACTTGTAGCACGTAAAAAAACAATTTGAATATAGTACATGTTGCAGGTAACAAATAAAGCGAATGTAGCACTTAGCAAACGCAATGAAATTAGCACTGAACTAAAAAAAAAAACGTATCCTACTATAATGACAAGGATGTGTGTATGAATACATGTTTAGTTGTACAATTTGATATCCACATCGTTGAAAAAACAACATAACTTTAGACCATGTTTAATGTACGTTGATCATTAATGTTATTCTCTATTATATGGATTCAATTGAAATACCTCGATACATTACATCTTTCAATTTGCTTTCCATTTTGTTGAGAGTACTTCAATGACACCTATTTTATCAACGATAGTACAGTTGGCACACATTCAACTAACTTTGTTGATATTTAAAATGACACTTAAAATAATGTATGAATCAAGATAAAAAACCAAAATAAAAGTTTACAAACTTTATATCAAATTTAGAAAATACAGATTTTTATATATAATGAACAAAATAAAATAATCAAAATTGTATATCAATATATTTTACTTTATGGTGAACACATTCTTATTTCTTGGTAATAATATTTCTTATAAAATGTAAATAGTGATAGAGGGAAGGGGGGAGAAAGAAGTCTCAGCCTTTCTGCTAAAGCCTAAGTTAATTTATGTTCTCTTGACTCTGTAGATATTAATTTAAAAAACAAATTTATGAATAATAAATGAACGAAATGTTTATCTCTGAGATCCTATTCTATAAACCACTAATGGGATGGTTTTTTGGGCAGGGCCCTTCTATAATCTCCACCAAAGCCGATAGTGCAACAGCCATGGAGGCATCATGGCGGACATACATAGGTGAATTGAACCCTTAGCCCACAGAATGTAGGTCGTGCTACAGCATGAAGAGCCGTCTAGCTACAAAAGGGCGACCCAGCCACCCACAGTTAATGTTGTAATTGTTCAGTTTACCACTAAATAAGATAGAACTATAATACTAGTTAAGTAGTATTTAAGACATGACTATCCCCCATCCTCGGGAATGGGGCCTAACCAGGGCGAAGACCGGATACTTATTAGTTTGTTTACTTAAAATGCCTCAAAATGTGCTCATTATTATTTCGTTGTGATCTGTTGGATAGTTCGTTTAGTTATAATATGTCCACATAACCTCTATCTGTATGATAGTTCGTTTAGTTATGATATGTCCACATAACCTCTATCTGTATGATAGTTCGTTTAGTTATAATATGTCCACATAACCTCTATCTGTATGATAGTTCGTTTAGTTATAATATGTCCACATAACCTCTATCTGTATGATAGTTCGTTTAGTTATGATATGTCCACATAACCTCTATCTGTATGATAGTTCGTTTAGTTATGATATGTCCACATAACCTCTATCTGTATGATAGTTCGTTTAGTTATAATATGTCCACATAACCTCTACCTGTATGATAGTTCGTTTAGTTATAATATGTCCACATAACCTCTATCTGTATGATAGTTCGTTTAGTTATAATATGTCCACATAACCTCTATCTGTATGATAGTTCGTTTAGTTATAATATGTCCACATAACCTCTATCTGTATGATAGTTCGTTTAGTTATAATATGTCCACATAACCTCTACCTGTATGATAGTTCGTTTAGTTATAATATGTCCACATAACCTCTACCTGTATGATAGTTCGTTTAATTATAATATGTCCACATAACCTCTACCTGTATGATAGTTCGTTTAGTTATGATATGTCCACATAACCTCTACCTGTATGATAGTTCGTTTAGTTATGATATGTCCACATAACCTCTATCTGTATGATAGTTCGTTTAGTTATGATATGTCCACATAACCTCTATCTGTATGATAGTTCGTTTAGTTATGATATGTCCACATAACCTCTATCTGTATGATAGTTCGTTTAGTTATGATATGTCCACATAACCTCTATCTGTATGATAGTTCGTTTAGTTATGATATGTCCACATAACCTCTATCTGTATGATAGTTCGTTTAGTTATGATATGTCCACATAACCTCTATCTGTATGATAGTTCGTTCAGTTATAATATGTCCACATAACCTCTATCTGTATGATAGTTCGTTTAGTTATAATATGTCCACATAACCTCTATCTGTATGATAGTTCGTTTAGTTATAATATGTCCACATAACCTCTATCTGTATGATAGTTCGTTTAGTTATAATATGTCCACATAACCTCTACCTGTATGATAGTTCGTTTAGTTATAATATGTCCACATAACCTCTACCTGTATGATAGTTCGTTTAATTATAATATGTCCACATAACCTCTACCTGTATGATAGTTCGTTTAATTATAATATGTCCACATAACCTCTACCTGTATGATAGTTCGTTTAATTATGATATGTCCACATAACCTCTACCTGTATGATAGTTCGTTTAGTTATGATATGTCCACATAACCTCTATCTGTATGATAGTTCGTTTAGTTATGATATGTCCACATAACCTCTATCTGTATGATAGTTCGTTTAGTTATGATATGTCCACATAACCTCTATCTGTATGATAGTTCGTTTAGTTATGATATGTCCACATAACCTCTATCTGTATGATAGTTCGTTTAGTTATGATATGTCCACATAACCTCTATCTGTATGATAGTTCGTTTAGTTATAATATGTCCACATAACCTCTATCTGTATGATAGTTCGTTTAGTTATAATATGTCCACATAACCTCTATCTGTATGATAGTTCGTTTAGTTATAATATGTCCACATAACCTCTATTTGTATGATAGTTCGTTTAGTTATAATATGTCCACATAACCTCTATCTGTATGATAGTTCGTTTAGTTATAATGTGTCCACATAACCTCTATCTGTATGATAGTTCGTTTAGTTATAATGTGTCCACATAACCTCTATCTGTATGATAGTTCGTTTAGTTATAATGTGTCCATATAACCTCTATCTGTATGATAGTTCGTTTAGTTATAATGTGTCCACATATCCTCTATCTGTATGATAGTTCATTTAGTTATAATATGTCCACATAACCTCTATCTGTATGATAGTTCGTTTAGTTATAATATGTCCACATATCCTCTATCTGTATGATAGTTCGTTTAGTTATAATATGTCCACATAACCTCTATCTGTATGATAGTTCGTTTAGTTATAATATGTCCACATATCCTCTATTTGTATGATAGTTCGTTTAGTTATAATATGTCCACATAACCTCTATCTGTATGATAGTTCGTTTAGTTATGATATGTCCACATATCCTCTATCTGTATGATAGTTCGTTTAGTTATAATATGTCCACATAACCTCTATCTGTATGATAGTTCGTTTAGTTATAATATGTCCACATATCCTCTATCTGTTCCATAGTGTTAAACTATAATATGTCCACATATTTCCCATCTTTACTTGGACAAACTCTATTTGTCCGTCAAATGTCTTCTTTTGTTTCTCCTGACCCTGTCTCTCAAGGACATACAATTGTACCAGGTTTACTGGCTGTTAAATACAAAAATAACAGACGCCATCTTGCCGGAAGTGAAGGCGACCAGAAAACAATTGAGGAAAATGACAAAATAAATTCAGAGGAAAAGTGAAAAATTGAGTCCAGAGACCTGGTAACAGATGTAATAAGCGAGTAAAGGAAATTAAGAGAGAATTTAGTTTTGTGTCTCTTTTTCCTAAATATAAACGATATACTAAAAAAAGATAAAATTTTGTTTTCTAGCACATTATACCACTCTGTGAGACGGTAACGTAAGTTTATTAAAGTAACGATTATTTGAAAAGTAAAACGACTTGTTTCTACAATATTCTAAAAGAAATGATTTGTACATTTATTCTATTTCATTATTTTTTACCCCTGTATTTTTTTCTTTTGTCAAGAACAAAAAAAATAATAATTTTTAATCTTTAAGTTTTTCCGAACAGACAAATATTAAAATCTCACTGCTCCGAAATGTCTATAATGTTAAACTAAACTATATCTTAACGAACTGGACTACATGTCTATAATGTGAAGCTAAACTATATCTTAACGAAGTGGACTACATGTCTATAATGTGAAGCTAAATAATAACCTTGTGAAGAGTTCAATATCTATAACATCTAAAATAAAATGGGTCACAATCTTAGAACCAAGTGGTAGTTCAGGCCATAGAAGGGGCAGATTACTTGGATGTGATAATGGTTGTGGCTGCAGATCTATAAATAGTGGAGCATCGAAAGATAGAAAAAAGGGTAAAACCAAATAAGATGTCGGAGAGCGGTGGACAGACTTGATCAAACGTGTCTTCTGAACAACTTAAGATTTCTAGTTCCGGATATGCAAATCAGTTAACGACCAAATGAAATCGAAACCTCTGCAGTTGTATCTCTTGTGACCTTGACCTATTTTCTTCTTTTTACTTAAATTAGAAAATAAAATGTCTTATTGTTGAATTTGTTTTTGGCAATAAGTTGAAACAAACAAAAAAAAAACCCGGAGGAAAAAGGTCTTTCCAATGGCATTTTAAGAATCTGACATAAGGGACATAACAAAATGTCAAATAAATATCAAGGAGTACCTAAAGGGAATTAACTATTGTTCCGACCCTAATCAATGGATTCGGTAATGTTCATTGAAAAACTTCTTGAAATAAGGATAAAGTTTAATAAATAAACAATAGCGTCAGAATCAAACAAAGAAAGACTGATAGATATAATAATAAATTACACAGATAGTTAGTTTTTGTATAGATTAGTTTATATATATGAAACAATATATATATATATAAACAAATACCGAGTGTGATCAAATTATCGCTACCTTCAACATTATATTCATTATTCTTAACTTAAACACAGATCCAGGTTTTAAACATAGACGTGACTCGTTCGTGGGATTTTCCTTATTTTCCACTAATATCAATTGAACTTCTTTTAAAAAACAATCCCTGACATAGATTCTAAGTGTCTGGTGCATGACTGAAATTATTAAAAGTTCTTAGTGAATTCACTACTGCCTACTGTACCTAGATAATGGTAATAAACACAGAAGTTTGGCAGGTGAACTTTTATCTTTATTTAAAATTTTAAATATATCATCTTTTTTGTTTTCATTTTAAAACTGATATAAAAACACTGCAAATACATTCTTAATTTAAAACAAACAAAATAACAACAGCATTATCCGGTTGATTTATTTATAGAAATGTTTGACTCTATTGATTTAATAAGTCTACATTGAATATGTAGTCCAGGTATACATTGAATATATAGTCCAAGTCTACATTGAATATATAGTCCAGGTATACATTGAATATATAGTCCAGGTATACATTGAATATATAGTCCAAGTCTACATTGAATATATAGTCCAAGTCTACTAGATGCACCTGTGTATTAAATAGTGACTTTAATATTTGACTTTAAAAATTATAATACATTTTTGAGGACGCTAGACTTCATGGGCCCCGGAACAATGTGCTGACTGTAAACCTCGTCCTCTCCTCACACATTTTAACATGAAGCATTTCACCAGAATAAAAGGTGAGGAAAAATGTCCTTCACATAGTAAATAGTATATATGTGTTTGATTCAATAATACTTGATTGACTGGATTATTGATATTGAGTTCCGTTTAGCTGTCAAGAGATAGTTCATCAGTCTTCGATTGATTCTCTGTCGAAAATATAATTAATATATGAGGCATATGTCACTGATTTAGTCAAGATGAGATATTCTGTCACTTCCATAATTGATTAGATAACATGTCTCTGATAGAACCAATTGGTTAAGTTTGAATTGAAAAACGCTAACGTCATGACCTACAAATGAAATGGTTGGAATAAACAATCTACTTAAATTCTAGCCATTTAATTTGATTCTCAGATGTGAACATCTCATGCCTGCATTGACTGAACAGTTCACTGATGTGAACATCTCAAGCCTGCACTGACTGAACATATGTCCATTGTGTTGTCTGCAGACAGATGTCCATTGTGTTGTCTGTTGACATATGTCCATTGTGTTGTCCGTTGACAGATGTCCATTGTGTTGTCCGTTGACGGATGTCTATTGTGTTGTCCGTTGACGGACGTACAATGTGTTATCTGTTGACAGATGTCCATCGTGTTATCTGTTGACAGATGTCCATCGTGTTGTCTGCAGACAGATGTCCATTGTGTTGTCTGCTGACAGATGTCCATTGTGTTGTCTGTTGAGAGATGTCCATTTTGTTGTCCGTTGACGGACGTACAATGTGTTATCTGTTGACAGATGTCCTTTTTGTTGTCTGCAGACAGATGTCCATTGTGTTGTCTGTTGACAGATGTCCATTGTGTTGTCTGTTGACAGATGTCCATTCTGTTGTATTTTGGCAGATGTCTATTCAGTTGTCTGTTGGTAGAAGTCCATTGTGTTGTCTGTTGAAAGATGTCTATTGTGTTGTCCGTTGACGGATGTACATTGTGTTATCTGTTGACAGATGTCCATTGTGTTATCTGTTGACAGATGTCCATTGTGTTGTCTGCAGACAGATGTCCATTGTGTTGTCTGTTGACAGATGTCCATTGTGTTGTCTGCAGACAGATGTCCATTGTGTTGTCTGTTGACAGATGTCCATTGTGTTGTCTGTTGACAGATGTCCATTGTGTTGTCTGCAGACAGATGTCCATTGTGTTGTCTGTTGACAGATGTCCATTGTGTTGTCTGTTGACAGATGTCCATTGTGTTGTCTGTTGACAGATGTCCATTGTGTTGTCTGTTGACAGATGTCCATTGTGTTGTCTGTTGACAGATGTCCATTGTGTTGTCTGCAGACAGATGTCCATTGTGTTGTCTATTGAAAGATTTGTACTGTGTTGACAGATGTCCATTGTGCTTTCTGTTTATAGATGGTCATTCTGTTGTATTTTGGCAGATGTCTATTCAGTTGTCTGTTGGTAGAAGTCCATTGTGTTGTCTGTATTCATATGAGGTGAAGAATACTTTGAGATAATCATGTTGGGGAAAAGAACAGATGGGTTATTGTTGTTATCTTTTAAAAAAAAAAAAACAGTTTTGATTAATAGATATCGTATCGAGTGTTCTTGATATTCTAGTGATATTTGATGTTTTTGCACAAATCTTACTTGTTTTCTGTGTTATTAGTTGGGTTTTTTGGTGGTTTCATTTATTTTTCCTTTTGCAGAATTTTGTTTTAGTTTTCTGGGATCATTTGGGTCACGATGAACTTTTTTATGTCTGGCTGGCTAGCATAAGATCAGAATTTGTTTAATCCTTGTCTCGTGCGTTTGTCTCCGTCTATGTATTAACATAACAATGAAGCGATCACAAATAAGTCAGTCATGTTTACTTTACAATAAATTTATTGTTGCCAACATTTGCTGGAGTATGACGTCAAGTAAGCTACAGCTGTAATGTTAAAAGTGGTAATAAGATAACAGTATATCAAGGACCTATATAAGTATAAACTAATACCACACACATTCTATTATTTAATATATATATATATATATATATATATATATATATATATATATACATGAATAGTGAATAGATGAATAATTATGCATATATAGATTTATTAAAGATATATATAGATAGTTGGATAAAAATAGATAAATTCATACATACATGTACCTGTAATCACTCATTCATAAGGCATGATAACATTTTATTGATAAATACAGAAACAAAGATATTTGTGTACACCTAACATATCCATGAAATCACTAAGTATAGATATGGATATATCCATAGATACATAAGACAAATGTATACACATTAAAGAGTTAAAAATATGGGATTGAGGAATTAAAAAAAAATCTTTACTTAAAAAAAAGCCATAAACCATTTACGGATCAAAGGGTATTTGTCTGGCTTTAAAATTGTAACCAAAATATTATGGGTTTCTTTACAACTTCCATCCTACCTGGCAAATCAATCGCCTGGTCAGTTTTTTAGCTCGGTGATTGAAGAGGTTGAAATGGCGAACTCTTGTTTGAAGAAAATCTCTGTTGACACTCACCGGACACGGTTTTATTGAATCTGGATATTCGATTACCATTTGTAGACTAGATCCCAGTATCGAATAATTTGTGAGGGTGATTGTGTTTTCCTTTAAGATCAAAAGAAAGAAGTTAGTCCATTGTTAAACTCGTTATAGCTGTACACTTCAATCTTCGTAGTCCATTGTTAAACTCGTTATAGTTGTACACTTCAATCTTCGTAGTCCATTGTTAGACTCGTTATAGTTGTACACTTCAAGCTTCGAGTTACATCCGTGGCCAACTTTAAATTTGACTGAGATATCTTTGGTTACAATAAATTGAAGAAATGTAGTCTGTGATTAATTTGAACACAGAGAACTAAATTATTCTTTCAAAGACAACATTATAAATAAAAAAAATTCTTTAACTACTAAAACCACAGTGAGAGTGAAATATATTTTAACCTGGTTATAGTTACATACGATTGTGTCATCTAACTACAGCTGATACATGACAATGATTATATTAGGTATATTCTATAAACTATAATATGTACCATTTTGGAACTGTCACAGACATATGAGGGGGGAGTTACAGTTTCAAAATAACACCATTGATTATGTCACCCCCGCGACAGCCAAAGATTTCCAGTTGACCGTTAGCTGGACGTTAGACTTGTCACGAACTAAAAGTCGTGAATATTTCAAGACCACCAAGTGGAGATACAATGACAAGAAATGACACTGTGACTGCCACACGTTGATTGTCAACTATAGTATGGCCACATTCATACGTTGATTGTCATCTATAGTATGGTCACAGTCATACGTTGATTGTCATCTATAGTATGCCACAGTCACACGTTGATTGTCATATATAGTATGGTCACAGTCACACGTTGATTGTCATCTATAGTATGGTCACAGTCATACGATGATTGTCTTCTATAGTATGGTCACAGTCATACGTTGATTGTCATCTATAGTATGGTCACAGTCATACGATGATTGTCTTCTATAGTATGACCACAGTCATACGTTGATTGTCATATATAGTATGGTCACAGTCATACGTTGATTGTCATCTATAGTATGGTCACAGTCATACGTTGATTGTCATCTATAGTATGGTCACAGTCATACGATGATTGTCTTCTATAGTATGACCACAGTCATACGTTGATTGTCATCTATAGTATGGTCACAGTCACACGTTGATTGTCATCTATAGTATGGTCACAGTCATACGTTGATTGTCATCTATAGTATGGTCACAGTCATACGTTGATTGTCATCTATAGTATGGTCACAGTCATACGTTGATTGTCATCTATAGTATGGTCACAGTCATACGGTGATTGTCATCTATAGTATGGTCACAGTCATACGTTGATTGTCATCTATAGTATGGCCACAGTCACACGTTGATGTCATCTACAGTATGGTCACAGTCATACGTTTATTGTCATCTATAGTATGCCACAGTCACACGTTGATTGTCATCTATAGTATGGTCACAGTCATACGTTGATTGTCATCTATAGTATGGTCACAGTCACACGTTGATGTCATCTACAGTATGGTCACAGTCATACGTTGATTGTCATCTATAGTATGCCACAGTCACACGTTGATTGTCATCTATAGTATGGGTACAGTCACACGTTGATTGTCATCTATAGTATGGTCACAGTCATACGTTGATTGTCATCTATAGTATGGTCACAGTCACACGTTGATTGTCTTCTATAGTATGGCCACAGTCACACGTTGATTGTCTTCTATAGTATGGTCACAGTCAATAATCTGAAGTGTATTCTACTTCTTGTATTCCGATAGTAGGGTCCAAAAATAAAAACATGTCTGTCTTTCATTGGGGTTCAATGCTGTCAATAATTTGTCTTTCGAATTAATTGACATTAGGTATGCCGTCTACTTCTCGCTCTGTCTGTCTAGAAATATTTCACATATTAGTTTGTCTCTTTCGTTTATATTTCAGGCTTACATTGCACACATTGCAATCAGAAATGTCATAACTTTTCTAATTAAGGGGCATCACAAGTGATAGGTACTTTCAGTTCAATAAAACACACATCCTCCTTTCTATAGTTTCATTGTACTAAGGTCTACTTTGTCCAATACACCAACAATTAAGAAGAGTGAACATGAAATATTTTAAAACATTGACTTGTCGTTTACTTGAATCAAGGGATAAAACTTCCGAAATACCTTAAAAAATTTATTTGAATAAATCTTTAAACCTAAACGTCTATCTCTATAAAATCAACAAGAGGAACGTCACAGTAACATCATAGACAATGTCATACTTCATAGTAACATCATAGACAATGTCACACTTCACAGTAACATCATAGACAATGTCACACTTCACAGTAACATCATAGACAATGTCACACTTCACAGTAACATCATAGACAATGTCACACTTCACAGTAACATCATAGACAATGTCATACTTTACAGTAACATCATAGACAATGTCACACTTCACAGTAACGTCATAGCCAATGTCATACTTCACAGTAACATCATAGACAATGTCACACTTCACAGTAACATCATAGACAATGTCATACGTCACAGTAACATCATAGACAATGTCATACTTCACAGTAACGTCATAGACAATGTCATAGTCACAGTAACATCATAGACAATGTCACACTTCACAGTAACATCATAGACAATGTCATACGTCACAGTAACATCATAGACAATGTCATACGTCACAGTAACATCATAGACAATGTCATACGTCACAGTAACATCATAGACAATGTCATACGTCACAGTAACATCATAGACAATGTCATACGTCACAGTAACATCATAGACAATGTCATACGTCACAGTAACGTCATAGACAATGTCATACGTCACAGTAACGTCATAGACAATGTCATACGTCACAGTAACATTATAGACAATGTCATACGTCACAGTAACATCATAGACAATGTCATACGTCACAATAACATCATAGACAGTGTCACACTTCACAGTAACATTATAGACAGTGTCACACTTCACAGTAACATTATAGACAGTGTCATACGTCACAGTAACATTATAGACAGTGTCACACTTCACAGTAACATCATAGACAATGTCATACGTCACAGTAACGTCATAGACAATGTCATACTTCACAGTAACAACATAGACAGTGTCACATTTTACAGTAACGTCATAGACAGTGTCACATTTCACAGTAACATTATAGACAATGTCATACGTCACAGTAACATTATAGACAATGTCACACTTCACTGTAACATCATAGACAATGTCATACTTCACAGTAACATTATAGACAATGTCATACGTCACAGTAATGTCATAGACAATGTCATACGTCACAGTAACGTCATAGACAATGTCAACAAAATAAAACGAGTCTATGTGTTGTGCCCGTTTTACTAGAATTTGAACATTTGGTCAATGTTTGATACACATCCACAGATAATTACTTTAATCAACATATACTCTGGCAAACAAACTTCATGCAAAATACTTATTTATATAAATTTTTTAACCTTTATTACGTAAACAACTTACCACACACAAACATTATTTACCCCCCCCCCCCTTTTTTTTTTTCAACTTGACACACACACATACACAAACGATTTGTTCACGAACTTCGACTGCTACACAACTCAAGTTCACTAAAAGTGTAACTGAAATTTAATTTACTGGTTTGTTAAAGTGTTGACATACTGTTCATAGGGAACACACTGTCTAGATTGTGACAAATACAGATTTGTCTTGTTTAGTGTTTATATATAAGTTATAGTTACAATATATTACAATGAAGTATACAATATATTACAATGAAGTATACAATATATTACATATTACAATGAAGTATACAAATATATTACAATGAAGTATACAATATATTACAATGAAGTATACAATATATTACAATGAAGTATACAATATATTACAATGAAGTATACAATATGTTACAATGAAGTATACAATACGTTACAATGAAGTATGCAATATATTACAATGAAGTATACAATATATTACAATGAAGTATACAATATATTACAATGAAGTATGCAATATATTACAATGAAGTATGCAATATATTACAATGAAGTATACAATATGTTACAATGAAGTTAGTTGAATTAACTTATTCTTTATAACCGGGACTTTTTTTTCTTTCTGAATTTCTTACGGTTCAGTTAACACACTTTCCCCTTGTAACATATTTACTAATTCATTATCTATGTTAAAGATCTGTATCAAACTCTGTGGGGAAAAGTATAAAACAGCTGTATATTATTTCTCTGTTTAATTCAAGTTAAATAAATGAATATATCGCTTAGAAAAAAATGCGCTAGAAAATCACACGTTTATTTAAATAAATTCATTGATAGCTTTTAATGAATATTTGTTATTTTATCTATAGCCCAACTGATGTAAAGTAATTGACTAATGATGTTTATGTTATGGACTTATGTTTCATGTTATTGACCTATGATGTTATGTTCATGTTATGTACATATTATGTTCATGTTATGTGCATATGATATTCATGTTACGTACATATGATGTTCATGTTATGTACATATGATGTTCATGTCACAGACTTGTGACGTTTTTGTTATGGACTACGGATAAGTAAAGAGTACTCAAATACATTCCTAGTGTTTTTCTAATTAGCCATATGTATTCCAGGAAGCCTTAGAAACCGAACGAGTGTGGATTCTAATATTAAATGCTAAAGGCTTTTTACGTAGTTAAGAAAGTACACAAAAATCAATGACGCCATTATGCCATTTGTAGCGAGCTTTTTTTTTTTTTATTTTATGTTATTTTTTTATGAATTCATTTTTGTGTTTGCTAATTGACAAAATTTACTTTTTCTTTTAATTACCGAGTAGACTAGAAAAGTGACAAGTAATATTTTGACGTAAAATTGGCTTCAGTCTGTCTTTACCTACCGCATGGCCAGCATCAAGCGAGTAACGCTTTCTCGAATATTTCATTTCATGTGTACAAAAAAAAAAAATAAAATAGCTCCAATGAAAACTTTCCTTGTATTTTTTAGATATTTATCGGAAACTGATAATTCGTGGACCACGGAAATTGCATTAGAAAATTATGATTGTCCACAGATGGACTTTTGACCTGTTTTACAAAAATTCTATCTGTCTAAACCTATGTCCACAGAGTCCTAACATCGAACATTTAAAGGTTATTCCATGTAGAATATTTACCTCGATTTGGTCACCTCTCTAATAGAGTCTTTCTTTACCTCAGACATAATGACTAACTGTACCTCAGACTCAATGTCTTACTTTACCGCAGACTTTAGGTTTACGTTCTTTACCTCTGACGTAAAGACTTACCTTATGTTAAACTTAAAGTCATATTTTACAAATAGTTTAACTTTTCTGACATAGCATGTCACTTGACCTCGTACACATTTTTTCACTGTCATAGAATGTTGATAATAAAGTGTTAATGTACTATTGACATGGAGTTTTAACTTACCTCTGACAAAATGTCACTGCTACTTCTGACAAAATGTCACTACTACTTCTAACAAAATGTCACTACTTCCTCTGACAAAATGTCACTACTACCTCTGACAAATTGTCACTATTACCTCTGACAAAATGTCACTACTACCTCTGACAAAATGTCACTACTACCTCTGACAAAATGTTACTACTACCTCTGACAAAATGTCACTACTACCTCTGACAAAATGTTACTACTACCTTTGAAAAAATGTCACTACTACCTCTGACAAAATGTTACTACTACCTCTGACAAAATGCCACTACTATCTCTGACAAATTGTCACTATTACCTCTGACAAAATGTCACTACTACCTCTGACAAATTGTCACTATTACCTCTGACAAAATGTCACTACTACCTTTGACAAAATGTCACTACTACCTCTGACAAAATGTTACTACTACCTCTGACAAAATGTCACTACTACCTTTGACAAAATGTCACTACTACCTCTGACAAAATGTCACTACTACCTCTGACAAAATGTCACTACTACCTCTGACAAAATGTCACTACTACCTCTGACAATAAGCTATTTAATGATATAAAAAGTTATATATAATAGAAATTTTTAATTTTGTAAAATTATAGTGTAAATGATTTTATTATTATTTTTTTTAAACTAAAAATACAAAATACATCACAAAATTTCACTACTACCTCTGTCAATATGTCACTACTACCTCTGTGAATAGAGAGTTTATTTTGTCCATACGTGTTTTTTTACTTTTGTTTAAATATTATAAATAACAAGAGGAGGTGACCACGTGTTATATTTAGATATAGCCAGGGGGAGGCAATAACCCTGCTTGTTATCTCCCTTATGTTATGTACTCTAAGTTTATCACAGAGTTTGATTAACAACAGTGCTAATGGACGCAATAAATCACTCTCATATTACATTGATTCTTTGACTCACCAAGACAGATGTCAATGAAAACAAATTCGGAACATCTAGAAATGTGCAGCATATGGGTATCAGATGGTCAACATTAGGAGGGGGTGCACTAACTGTGGCCGTATTACAGCAGGAGGTGCACTAATTGTGACCGTACCACAGCAGGAGGTGCACCTACTATGCCCGTACTACAGCAGGAGGTGCACTAACTGTGGCCGTACTACAGCAGGAGGTGCACTAATTGTGACCGTACCACAGCAGGAGGTGCACCTACTATGCCCGTACTACAGCAGGAGGTGCACTAACTGTGGCCGTACTACAGCAGGGGCACTAACTGTGGCCGTACTACAGCAGGAGGTGCACTAACTGTGGCCGTACTACAGCAGGAGGTGCACTAACTGTGGCCGTACTACAGCAGGGGCACTAACTGTGGCCGTACTACAGCAGGAGGTGCACTAACTGTGGCCGTACTACAGCAGGGGCACTAACTGTGGCCGTACTACAGCAGGAGGTGCACTAACTGTGGCCGTACCACAGCAGGGGCACTAACTGTGGCCGTACTACAGCAGGAGGTGCACTAACTGTGGCCGTACTACAGCAGGGGCACTAACTGTGGCCGTACTACAGCAGGGGGCACTAACTGTGGCCGTACTACACCAGGGGGCACTAACTGTAGCCATACTACAGCACGGAGTGCAACCGATGAAGGTTCGAAACATTTCGATTTTCAGCGCTGGTAATTAAAATTCCAAACTTCAATACTGCCTTCAATGCGATGCGAAAAAAGACAAACATCACACGTTTATATTTTAAGATGTTTTATTTTTAAAGTGAAAAATAGTTTAACATTTAAAATACTCCGTTTATTCCAAAATGTCACATGTAGGTACTGTCAAACATAACAAGACTATGTAGGCACTATCAGACAAAACAAGACTATGTAGGTACTGTCAAACATAACAAGACTATGTAGGTACTGTCAAACATAACAAGACTATGTAGGTACTGTCAAACATAACAAGACTATGTAGGTACTGTCAGACAAAACAAGACTATGTAGGTACTATCAGACATAACAAGACTATGTAGGTACTATCAGACATAACAAGACTATGTAGGTACTATCAGACATAACAAGACTATTTTAAAGACATGATAAATAACTGTAATTAGAAAAGAAGTAAAAACGAGAGAGATTGGTCGAATTAGCTTAATATTCTAAACCTAGATGTATGGAAAAATAAACATGATTATTGGTGAAATCATTGGTGAAATGTATTGGATTGTAGTTAATCAATATCAATTGATCAAAATCTTTGTGATTTTTTTAATACATTGTTCGTGTAATGAATGTGATTAATGAGGTTATGAATATTGATATTTATTTGCCATTCAGTTTGTGAAATAACTTGAGAAATGATAAAAGTTGTGTATGACTAAGTGATGGTGATTGATGAAATGATGTTAATTGATCTTACATTTCATAATTGGAATCTGATAGATCAACTTATTGTTATTGATCAAATTAATTTTGCGAACTTTTAATACAAACAGTTAAATGTATAACATTGAAGAAATCACATCAATTGATAAGTTCGATCCGATAAAATAGTGAACGTACAATGAAATGACTTGTAATTAATTGTATCGCTAGCCTATTGTAAGTTATTATTTAGTATTTATATTTATAAACATCATCTCACAAATATATAAAGATGTATATATGTACATTTACCAACTTCAACTCAGAAATAAGCTATGGGAACAAACTATACCATTATCATTCGTCTCAGATTCACACCCACCCTTTGGTCTCTCCCTCTCCGTACCATTGTGTATGATGGCAGTGTTTCGATGAAGATAAATTCCCCCAAGTAAGCTGACCGGGTCCATAAAAGAAGCTCAGTGGTGAAGATAATACCCCAACGGTCTCCGGCGATCGTAAAGTTTCCTCTTGAAACATCTCTCTTTACAGCCTGCTTTCAAAATAAAGTGATGGCTTTCGGTTGTTAAGGAAATGGGCTTTGGCTGTTCGGGTTGAGCTCATTTCAATGTGAATGAAAATTAAACTGCTGGCTACTGGTGTGCTGCTGCTGGTGCTTATGTTGGCTTGAAAATAGAAAGAAAAAAAATAAAAGATGCGGTCAGAGGAGAGAAGAGGTGAATTTTGTCATGTCAACAGCCACACAGACTCGGTACATTGTGTGGCTGCACTTAGGTGAATCTGTCATGATAATGTCGGTATAACAATGTGTGGCTGCACTTAAGTGAATCTGTAATGATAATGTCGGTATATACTGATATTTGTGCCATGAGGGATAATTATATTTATGTTAGAATTATCCAATATATGACTAATATAGAGGAACTTAAACCATCTAAAAAGCTAAGTTAATTATCATTCAAATAGAAATATTGGAATAATATACACACAGTACAAACTTTCTTTAGTATAAGTATTGTCCAATATCTGGGATATTTCCATACGAGGGTGTGACAAGTTGTATTAAACATGTTTAGTTTTGAATAATCTAGCAGCAACTGAGTGAATTGTTACTTTCATACTCAGAATTGAGATTTTATTTTTTTCCCCTATAACCATTAAAAAAACAAAGCAACTAACTATAACTTTTTATTTATCATAATTAGCAAATAAAAAAAAAATTTAATTGAGTTATGGCTACAGACAGTCATGTTAATACCAATTATAACTACAGACAGTCATGTTAATACTAATTATAACTACAGACAGTCGTGTTTTTACCAATTATAACTACAGATAGTCAGGCTAATACCAATTATAACTACAGACTGTCAGGCTTATACCAATTATAACTACAGACAGTCGTGTTTTTACCAATTATAACTACAGACAGTCTGGTTAATACCAATTATAACTACAGACTGTCAGACTAATACCAATTATAACTACAGACTGTCTGGTTAATACCAATTATAACTACAGACAGTCTGGCTAATACCAATTATAACTACAGACAGTCTGGTTAATACCAATTATAACTACAGACTGTCTCGCTAATACCAATTATAACTACAGATAGTCTGGTTAATACCAATTATAACAACAGACTGTCAGGCTAATGCCAATTATAACAACAGGCAGACAGTCTAATAGCAATGAATTACATCACTATGTTTCCGAGTTTTAGTCCTTATCCTTGAAAATTAATTCCCTAGCAGTGTACATGTCGACATAGTAATAAGAATATGAGTCATATTAATCTGTTTAGAGTCCTATTCAGTAAGAAATAGTCATATTAACCCATTAATGCATGAGGTCTCATTTTTCATTAATATTTGCATAGTACGTGTAGTTTGGGCATTTATTGACTTTACCAAACGTAAAAATTATAAAAAATGTATATAACGCAAATTAAGGGCCCCCAAAGTTTTGTCCTTAAAAAAGGACGCTATGCGTTACATCCCACCTGAACTGGAATATTGTCACATCACAAATCTAGACAATTAAATCTTGACAAACGCTGTATTTTATCATCTCAATGCAAAGAAACAACATAAAAAATATAATTAAAATGCATAAGTCAGAAATACTGTTTTAATATAATTGTCAACTTTTAATATGACGTAAATAACAAAATAATAGTGTAAATGTAAGTATGTTTCCAGTGTCACCATAAGGTGTATTAGTCAGTCTAGTATCAGTGACAGCTGTTGATGTTTTGCCGCTTCTGACGACCTGTAAGTTGCCAAGCATTCTGCACACTGGCGTCAATGGCTAAACAGAATCGAGCCCACCATCATTACTTGATGGGGATGATGAAGTGAAAATTTGCGATGTTTTGGTTCATTCTGTCTGTCCCTCCCAAAAATTGATTATAACGGGCAATCATATTTTGAATTGATATTTGAATATGCTTCTTTTCACTGGTTGACCAACGCTTGGCTTGGGTTGTTTGTTCCACACCAAAAGCAGTTTGATATTATTATAACGACATTGTTATTGTTGCAAAAAACTGCAATCATTCCTGACTCCCTGTCCACACGACTATCATGATTTCCATGATTCCTTTCTCATCTTATAATTTTCCTTCATGGACGCTTCTCCATCCTGTTTACTAGAATAATTCCTATGACTGAATGATTCATGTCCTTCAAATGATAAAGCAATCGTGGTGTTGTAAAAAAATTATCAATATATGCATGTCTAACAGGTAGTTTCTTCATCAATTGGACTACCACAGAGCCACCAAGGCCAAGATCCGCGTTGAATGAAGTTGTTTTGATTTCTGCATGGCATACAGATTGGTCATTTGGGTGATATAGTCAACAACTTCATCGTCGTGGAACATTTCAAATAGAGCTGACGGTGTTTGATCAATACCTGGTGCAGACGGTGTGTGATCAATATCTGATGCTGAAGTGACACTCCATGAAATTTCTTTTTCTTTCAGGTCAATTTCAACCAATGTCTTGTCGGTGGTGTAGTTTTCTTCGGACGTGATGACTTTGTTGGACCCACTCCATTGTAACTGCTATAATCATGACTAGTTGTAGAACGTCTGTGGCGTTTTGGGTCGCTGCTGCCCAATTGGATGTTGACTGCTGTCATTCGAGAATGCCTGTCCAAATTATGTACTTTAGCTAATGGAAACACATCATTTTCAGCTTCATCGTCATTATCTTCAGCAATGTCGTTAACGCCTATATGCTTTTTGTCAAAATCGGAAACGAGTAGAGTATCTTCTGCCTGAGCACGTAATTGATTTCCAGAGAGATTATCAATATCACCAATATCATCTTCGGGACCACTGTCTCCGTTAGATTTTGTACCATCTTCCGGTGGCAAGATAAACATATCTGCACTTTTAAAGTCATCTTCTAGCATGCTAAACACCCTAGCCACCGTGTAAGATATAGAAAAAGAAAATTTGACACATTACTGCTAAATCACCCAACAGACATTCAGGTGGGGTATAACGCATAGCGTCCTTTTTTAAGGACACTATTTTAATTATATGAAAAACAATATTATCAAACTCATTGCACAATGAATTGCCAACAGGCATTAGAAAACAATATTTACTATATAATAGTTACACAAATTTCAATAAATTACACATAAACTGTTCGTGACATACCTTTTACGTGGAGCCATTCCTAAAATAAAACTTTCCAACAAAATCGAACTTTAAACATAAAATTAAAATACAAAATATCAACAAACCCGATAATATCCGTTTTAGACCATTGCGAAAATAAACAAGGGGTGCACAGATTTATTTGTTTCATACCAATATTCAAGGGTGTTAGGGTAGTGCACATTTGTATAGCACGTCCTTAAAAAAGGACGCTATGCGCTAATGGGTTAAACTGATGTCAATTTACATTACAATAAGAATCAAGATAAACAAAATTAAAGGTTTGTTTGCTTTCTAGATTTACGATTTTATTGCAAGTCACTTACTCAAAAATTCCCCTATCTCACATCATGTTTTCGATGTATATTGCTCGTGGCAGTGACGTTCGAATTGCAGTATATCTTGATGAAAGCGTTCCCCTTACCCCTCAGAGATTGTTCCAATGTTCTTAAACTTGCTGAGGTCGTCATCGCGCATATGGACCTTAAGGGAAATCTGGCCTCCTATTTCGTGTTATTTGAGTTTTGAGAAGCTGTAAATATCTACCTTGTGGTTACCAAGGAAACCGCGCACCACTTCAATAAAACTGGACCAAGCCGCATTCTCTGTAAGTAGCTGGGTAAATTCTACTTACTCCAAATGCCGGGTATAATCTTGTAATCAAGTTGATTGATTTCGGAAGATATTTTGAAAGTGTGTGAAAGCTGAAGTCTTTTTACCATGACATGCGAGGAAATTTTTCATGAGTCCTAATTTGATTTGGAGAAGTTACATTGGGGGGGGGGGGGTATCCAGCGGCTCCCATTTTATATTGCTCTTTCCTAAAAAAATCTTTTCGGGTATTTTTTGTTCCCACCTTGTGGACCCATAAGGAACACAACCATCTTAAAATATCCAATAACATACCAAATTTGAGTCAAATATTTCCGAATCTCCAATGAGACTTGATGGTGTTCTGCTGATCTACTGTAAGTGTACTGAATGAGCCAATAGACGGACACTTGTTCCCATTATGTGACATCACAGCCTTCAAAATTCTAGATGAACCATCTATAGAAAGTCGCCATTCTAGTTGGCTAAAGACAGTTCCATTAGCACCGAATACACCTGTGACGATGTGGCAGTAGCAGAGACGTCTTAATTGCTGAAGAAATTATCCAATGTCAAATGCCGTCTACGCTGGTCCTAAAAAAGAACTCTTTTGTCTAGAAAGTTTCACTGCTTTGGTGTAGATGTGAGGAGGTCAGCATCGGTTTTTGTGATTCCCAGATATCATATCAAGTCGTTGAGATCCTTTTTGCTTTTGGAAAGTATTGTGGTGATGACAGTTTTTTTAGGTGGTGTTTGTATGGGTAGATTAGTGCAGTGTGGAACTGAAGATTTTGATGATTGGGTAACAGGTTATGCCATTTAGTGCAGTGTGGAACTGAAGATTTTGATGATTGGGTAACAGGTTACGCCCCTGGAGGAGCATTCTTGCCATTTCGATAATTGGATGGAACTATATGCAGAATTATGAGGACGGATGGTCGTGCGGCAAAGCGCTCGACTGTCGACCTGAAGGTACCTGGTTCGATCTCCGCTGAGGACCAAGGAAACTTTTCTGGTCTTGGCTCAATTTCCCGATATATCTCCCGTGGTGCCTCCATGGTCGTTGCACTATCGGCTATGGTGGGGATGGAAGGACATCATAAAAACCGTCCCATTTAGCGGTTTATATTGTCTAAGACATTTCATCTCATCCTTACAGGGACATCACACACATTATGCAGAATTAGCAGTTGGTGCAGGGATAGGAAGGCTCTCGAAAAATGTGCACATGGTTTGTCCTGATCCTTAACCTGTAAACAACATATACTGATCCCCAACCTGTAGTGATGTCCAACCTGTACTGATCCCCAACCTGTACTGATTCCCAACCTGTACTGATCCCTAACATGTACTGATCCCCAACCTGTAGTGATGTCCAACCTGTACTGATCCCTAACATGTACTGATCCCCAACCTGTAGTGATGTCCAACCTGTACTGATCCCAAACCTGTAGTGATCCCCAACTTGTACTGATCCCCAACCTGTTCTGATCCCCAACTTGTACTGATCCCCAACCTGTTCTGATCCCCAACCTGTACTGATTCCCAACCTGTACTGATCCCTAACATGTACTGATCCCCAACCTGTAGTGATGTCCAACCTGTACTGATCCCCAACCTGTAGTGATGTCCAACCTGTACTGATCCCCAACCTGTAGTGATGTCCAACCTGTACTGATCCCCAACCTGTTCTGATCCCTAACCTGTACTGATTCCCAACCTGTACTGATCCCCAACCTGTAGTGATGTCCAACCTGTACTGATCCCAAACCTGTAGTGATCCCCAACTTGTACTGATCCCCAACCTGTAGTGATCCCCAACTTGTTCTGATCCCTAACCTGTACTGATTCCCAACCTGTACTGATCCCTAACATGTACTGATCCCCAACCTGTACTGATCCCTCACATGTACTGATCCCTAACATGTACTGCTCCCCAACCTGTCCTGATCCCTAAAATGTACTGATCCCCAACCTATACTGATCCCCAACCTGACTCTGAATATGCTTTATAGGCTTCACACATCCTGACCGATGTCCCAAACTGAATATTTATTGACTCGCGTCTAGATAAATTCACAACATTTGTAGAAAAACGTATAAGCTGAATACTAACTGTCTCTTTATTAAATCTCTACATCTAAATACACAGTACACAATATCTGTTTACTAAATACAAAATTGACGATACCAAATAAACAGTACACAATATATATATATATATATATATATATATATATTATAAATAAACAGTATAAATTAGTATGTTTACTAAATACACAGTACACAATTAGTATGTTTACTAAATAAACAGTATAAATTAGTATGTTTACTAAATACACAGTACACAATTAGTATGTTTACTAAATACACAGTACACAATTAGTATGTTTACTAAATACACAGTACACAATTAGTATGTTTACTAAATACACAGTACACAAATAATATGTTTACTAAATAAACAGTACACAATTAGTATGTTTACTAAATACACAGTACACAATTAGTATGTTTACTAAATACACAGTACACAATTAGTATGTTTACTAAATACACAGTACACAATTAGTATGTTTACTAAATACACAGTACACAAATAATATGTTTACTAAATAAACAGTACACAATTAGTATGTTTACTAAATACACAGTACACAATTAGTATGTTTACTAAATACACAGTACACAATTAGTATGTTTACTAAATACACAGTACACAATATCTGTTTACTAAATACAAAATTGACAATTTATACATTTACCAATTAAACAGTACACAATTAGTATGTTTACTAAATACACAGTACACAATTAGTATGTTTACTAAATACACAGTACACAATTAGTATGTTTACTAAATACACAGTACACAATTAGTATGTTTACTAAATACACAGTACGCAATTAATATGTATACTAAATACACAGTAGGGCCTA